>JANRMT010062854.1:28876803-28917372 GCA_026402145.1 Polypterus bichir lapradei | reverse complement strand
TATAGACTACATTTTATTATTTTTCCCTTGCACTCAGTGATCAAAGCTATACACACACATATAGACACATACATATATATATATATATACACATATATTTATATATACCTGTGTGTATGTTTGTATGTATGTGTATACACACACACACACACACACACATACATACATACACACACACAAATTATATATATGTGTGTGTCTGTGTATGTATGTATGTATATGTGTGTGTATATATGATGTAGATAGGTATGCATATATATATATATGTATATGTAGATATGTATATAGATATGTACTTTGCTATATATATATATATATATACAGTATATATATATATACACAACAATTACATTAACAATCAAGTTACGTTATTTTTAAAATTTTTCCTTTTCTTTTTCATAACTTCTTTAACACAGTACTTCTCCGCTGCGAAGCGCGGGTATTTTGCTATATATATATATAGATATATATAGATATATATATATATATATATAGATATAGATATGGGAACAACACTCATATCAATGACAAAACAATTACATTAACAATCATGTTACGTTATTTTTTTAAATTTTTCCTTTTCTTTTTCATACCTTCTTTAACACACTACTTCTCCGCTGCGAAGCACGGGTATTCTGCTAGTATTACATATATCTTATGCATTTATGACTTACTAGTCCATTTTTAACTTTCTTTACATTTTCTAGCCTACTTGCATCATCTGAGATCTTCAACATTATTGATGACAAACCCGTGAATAGACGGATCCACGAATAGTAAACCCGCAAATTACAAACTGTACATTTATTTGCTTTGCAGACGCTTCAACCCAAAGCAACTTAAAAATAGCTCAACATTATCGAGTAAACATCTGGGATACAGCTTAGGAACAAGTGTTATAGGACAAGATTACAAAATTGATCATCACAAGTGAAGAGTTTAAAACAAAATATGACCTAATTACAAGAACTTAACAAAGCCATTATCAATTGGGCAAAAATTCACAGAATAAGAAAGCCTTCAAGTGCTTCTTAAACACAGAGAGTCAGTAGTTTGAAAAGAGGTGGACTGCTTGTTCCACCAGCCAGAAACTACACATGAAAGGAGTCTGGATTGAAGATGCATAGGACCTCACAAATGTCTTCATATATATGAGAGCTGACCCACTGACTAGTCTATTGTACTGGGCATCAAGGAGTTGAACTTAATACGTGCTGCTACAGTGAGCCAATGCAAAGATCTACATGTACATCTACAATCATGTTTATTAATGACTGCATACTTTTACAGCAATAACCCATGGTTTAGTATGCCCTTCTTGCCTTTATCCACAAAAATGTGCTGTTCTTCACAAGACCACTTTATTTTGAGGTCCTATTGGTAGACCATTTCATTTACACACACCTATCAGGGCTTTCATAGACACAGTCTGCTGTCAAGTCATATGCCTATCTTGTGCTGTTTGTTTACGTGCTTATTTTTCGCTCAGTGAGAAGTCCTGCTGCCTCACAGATCCAGAGTCCACTCCTGGACTTGAAATCTGTGCCTGGTCTTTGTTGTTGTGAAGTTTACATGTTCTCCCCATATCTGTGTGGGCTGTTCTGAGAAATGAAAGTGACTTGCAGGTTAGGCTAACTAGCAGCTCTGAATTAGCCATCAAATGTTTTTGCCTTGTGCATAATCATTACAGGATGGGTTTTGGTTCCCTGTCTCCCTGATATTAGATTAATGGTTTAGTAAAATGGATAGAAGGTCAGATGCATGCAGCATATAAAGGGTGGTTTTCATGAATGGGTCAACTATGACTGTAATGAATGGTTCTTCAGTGTCATTATAATTGTTTACAACATTACCACAAGCTGTGATACTCAATCTTTTATTTTTCTGAGACAATGTATGGTATTTATTTTAACTACTTTTACTAAGTAGCCTATTAGCTAAAATGTATTAAAAAGATTCATGTGAGATCCCAGAAATACAGAGACTTCCCCGTCCATTAAAAAGCAATGAAGATTATATATTATTTTAAGGTATTTATTATAACTAAAAGTTACAATGAGTTACAAGTTATTTCAGTAAATTATTATTCCTGAACACAAGACCTTTCACAATTGGAGCCACATCAGGCACCAGCCCATGTTATGCATCACCTGCTAGGGGGAGAGGTGGATGGAAATCAGCAAAGATCTGCAGTGAAATCAAAAACCATGAAGTCATTGAGACCTTTATTGATCTCATGGCAAGGCCCCTTGACACTGAAAGACGATGATGGAGAGCCACTGTATAGCTAAGCAGTTAATCAGGCTTGCGTGAGAGAAAGGCACTCCATCATGTATCTTCTTGGATGGAACATCTACACTGATGTTTAGCTCCAGTTGCAATTTCCATGGCAGAATGGAAGTTGTTTTTCTTTTATTTTTAATTTAGATAGTTAAGTATATTTTTTAATAAATTTTTCAGTACTACTGTTATGTTTTCAAGAAACAGGGCCTCCGCAACCACAATATGGATCTCAGTGGATTAGCACTTCTTCTTAGTACTACTAGTACTATGGGGATAATCGCAAATATAAAGCCTTTTTTCATTTCTTATGTTGGACATATCATTTGATTGAATCAGGCTTTAAACTTTTCAATATTAATTTCTGAAATTAAAATATAAAAAATGAAGCAAATCTATCAAGGGAACATTTGATTTGTTATAGATGACATTTCAGAAGAGCTGTGTGCATTTGTGTTCTTTTCTGTTTACCAAAACAGCAAATGTATGTTGTCACAGGAGGCTGGGGGACAGACCCAGCTGGGACGCCCGGCAGGACCGGGAGGTGGCGTATACATCCTCCGGGCCACGAGGGGGCAACCGCCCTGGATCGGGAGAGGACCATGGGAGAGGAGCAAGGAAGCTCAAGCCCGTTGGGGCCCGTGGCCACCGCCAAGGGGTGCTCCGAGCCTCATGGAGCCCGGGAAACATTTACTTCTGCCACACCCGGGAAGAGGGAGGAAGATTCTTCCAGGGACGCCCGGAGTGCTTCCGAGTGCAAGAGCAGCACTGACACCACACCAGGAAGTGCTGCCGGAAGAGCGTCATCAAGCACCTGGAGCACGTCTGGGTGAACATAAAAGGGGCCGGCTTCCTACAATCTGGGAGCTAGAGTCGGGAGTGGGAGCAGGACGAAGCTCCTGAGAAGGGACTGGTGTCTGGGAGACATTAGAAATAAAAGCGTGTGTTATTATGAAGAGTTGGTGTCCATGTGGTCGTGTCCGGGCTGAACCCCTCACAATGTAAATAAAATTACCCAAAAAAGTCAAGCAGAATTAAAATTGATGTGAGAGGGCATGTGTGTCTGCAAAGAACTGTTCTAGAATGAACATTTACATTTAAAGATGGGTTCCATACCTTGCTTTTCTTTCTGCAGTTTAGTTCTTCATTCATTTTTGAAGCCCAATTAATTTGACTGCAGTGTAGCAGGCCCTTGCAGAACACCCACACTCAGGCACGGTCAATTCAGAATCCCCTGTCAAACTAATCTGCATGTCTTTGAAATCTGAAAGGAGACCTAGGAACATAAGGAGAATGTGCAGACTTCTTATAGTAGCATTACTGTAAAGACAGCATCTCTCGCCAGTGTGTTGGCATACCACCTTGCTGGTGAAAAGCTTTATTCATTCTTGTTTTTGTTTTTTTTCCCACCAATTCTTTAAAAGTTGCATAAATAAATAAATAGACAATTTGGGGTCATCCACCTCCCGTCTCCATGCTCTGATTACTTCAGTTGATGGCACATTTAGGCTCCATTGTTCAGATTTATAAATGCCCAGTCACTTGACAGTAGTAAATGCTTCATGAACATCTACTCGGCATATCATACCAGGGCATGGCAGGTCATCTCACCACTAATTTCTTCTATTGCTCAAGCATGATTGAGAATGTCACAAAAAACTAATCAAATACTGTAGATATTTACTTTTCCAAATGCTTTAGTTTGGAAACATTTTTCCAAAAAACATGTCAAAATGGCAGGCACAACAAAACATTTCTGCAAAATAAAACTGGCATCCAAAATTCTTGATAGTATTAAACCTTTCAATTTTCTACAAAACACCTTTTTTACTAACAGGATCTTTACATCCAAAAATAAAAATAGATTTAGTAAAATTAAAGCTCCATTGAATTTTTTTTTCAGATCAATAGGATTTAGCATTCCCAGATTATAATAAGACTGCCATATTTATCTGGGATCAATTCATCTGTTCATGAATTATCAGTACCACAAGCACACACACGTAGACGTTATGGAAGAAATGGTCAAATCCTCTTAAAGGAAATCTAAAATATGGAAATATACCAATGGAAAAAAGAAACAAAACATCACCAGGAATTAACAACTCATGTACTTTCATAAAAATGTGTCCAATTTTTTTTGGCCCTCTGACCAGCTACACAGTTTGTGCTGAGGCACCGCTACTTGCCAAACACACATAAGTTTATAGGTGTACATTTATTTATTAATTTGCAATATCTGATTTGGTCATCAGTAACAAGGCCTTAATTCAACACTTAGGCGGCAGCGAGGCAAAGGCCACACCTAGTCAGAGCCAGTCTTCAATGCATTCCATAGCACATGAAGCAAAGCAGAATGTTACTATTATGTAGCATGCAGACATGTCATGTGCCACTGAAAAACTGGAAAATACCAATGAACTGGCTACCAGACAAGAGCAAGGCCAACACATCTGACTGCTCCATCTGAACAACCTTTTTGAGATCTGCCACCTAAACTACTACTGAAACACCCAGCAAGCAAAATGCCCACATCAGTGACAGGATAATAAGCTACAGGCTCCGTGATACTGGCCTTAGAGCAAGTTGACCTGTCTAATGCCACCTAGACATCTAACTTTACAACAGGACAATGTCAGGCCACACACAGCTGCTGTGGTTAGAGCTGTCCAGAGGAGGTGTGCAGGTGCCGCCCTGGCCTGCCTTCTCTCCAGGACTTAACCCGATAGAGCAGCTTTGGGATGCCCTGAAACACAACATCCAGAGATGTGACCCTCTGCCTGTCAAAGGCCAGTATCTTCATTAGACACTTCTGTGAGAAAGAAATAAAATCTCACAACTGCAGAGTCAAAGGGTCTTTGCGTCATTGGTGTCAAGCAGTGGTGGGTGCAAGAGATGGCCACACAAGATAGTGAAGGACTACAAGATGACTGCTTTTAATGGTCACAGTTGTGATGTTTCTCTTCTTGTTTCTGTGGTACTGGTTTGTTTTTCTCTTGCTCCATTTTTTATTTTTATTTCAGCAATAAACTACAAGATTTTTGTCAAACCAAAAGTGACACACATTGACAAAATAACCTAATTGTTTTTGTTATGTAATAAAGGCTCTGGAAGAAGCTGATGCTTTGTTAAGATATTGAACTGTAAACCACAAGACTAACAGTCATATCCATGCCACTGTTTTATTGTGTGATCTGGAGTAAGTCACATAATTTCAATCATAAACAAGTTTTTTTTGTAACTTCTTTGTTTGTTAGTCATTTGTTCCAAAATAAAAGTTAGACAACATTGTTAATAAACCATTATTAACAATCTTCTGTTCTGTTTCTCTTCACATTTTCTTGATGTGCCACCACTCTACCGCCAAGCTGCTCTCCTGCATATGGAAAATTCATCTGCTATACTCGTATCATCAGATGGAAGGACTCTGTCCTCAGATTGGAGAGCCTACAACAGAATCTACTGTAGAATGCACAGAAAAGGATGGCCAACTAGTTGGCCAAGATTACAATCTATACTAATAAAAGGCAAAGCCCTCACTGACTGACTCACTCACTCACTCACTGACTGACTCATCACTAATTCTCCAACTTCCCGTGTAGGTAGATGGCTGAGATTTGGCAAGCTCATTCCTTACAGCTTACTTATAAAAGTTAGTCAGGTTTCATTTCGAAATTCTACGCGTAACGGTCATAATTGGAACCTACTTATGTACATATATACCGGCCATAGCCTGCAGCTCGGTCACCGTGTGAGGCGGAGTTGCGTCCCTCATCGTCACGCCTCCCACGTAATTGAGTGCCTGCCCATATAGGGCCGTCCATCAGCAGCAATCCAATAGAAACACTCTGCCACTAGATATTCGCGGGTGAAGGACTGTGCTTATGCAGACGATGATGAGATGGTCAGGGTGGTGTTTGGCACAAACTCAGCAAAACTGTGAGAGAAACTTTTAAGTGCCAGGTCTTAGCTAACATTAAATAAAGCCATGGACATCACATGAGATAGCACAAGCGCAGCTGAGAACCTTCGATGCATGTACTCTGAGCGGCTCACGTGACCTGACTGTGAACGCAGTACGTAGACAAAAAGCAACAGCTCCAAAGAGCGCTGAACAAAAACGCATTACACAATTGAGAATGCAGCAAAAGAATATGAAGCGAGTGACGCATATAAGCATATAAGCATAGCATATAACAAATACACCAAGAAAGCAGACGCTAAATGTACTGGATTAAATTAATAATACAGTATAACATATGAACACTTGTTTTAAACATACATACAAAATGTATATACTTTCTATACAAGATTTAAATGATATAGATCCACTAGGTACAGATGTTTTATCATATTTCACAAGTAATAAATCTGAGTCAATAAACAATACATATAACATATAATATAACAACAAAGAACATGTACAACCCAATATGGAAAAATCACATAATATTTACATAAACAAGGAGGACAGGATACAAATTGCATACCAGTAAACAAAAACATGTAAAACATCAAGACATATTAGACCAAAAAGATCACCTTGCAACTAACAAGATCAAATAAACATTTAATAGACATTGTAAACCACACAATGACACTGTGATCCATCAAGGTATGATCTCTAATAGCATTACACAAAAACATGCTAATTTCTTTCAGAACCCCTATCCATGTATTTCTGTTTTTTATGTGTTCCCCAAGATACATAAAAATCATCAGAATTCTCCTGGTAGACCTATAGCCTCTGCTGTGAATTTTATCTTACAACCGCTTACTCAATTCATTGACTTTTACACGTCACCATATGTGTCATTATCACGCTCTTATGTTAAAAATTCTACTAATTGTATTTGTATTTTACAGGATCATGTATGTGAGGATGTTATATGATATGTTTTATGTATAATTTGTTGTTTATGGACTCTGATATATTACTTGTGGAATATGATAAAACATTTGTACCTAGTGGATCTATATTGTTTATTTCTTGTATAAAAATCAATACATTTTGCATGTATGTTTAAAACAAGTGTTCATATGTTATAATACAAGGTGAGGCACAAAAATAACTGGATTGGTAAATAAAAAATATTTATTTATGAAGGACAGCATTCTAAACATTGTCACCTTCTATATACTCCCCCTCCGGATCTCTACACTGCTCCATACATATTTTCCATTGATTGAAACAGTGCTGGAAGTCTTCTTGCTTGAGGCTCTTCAACAGGCTTGCCATTTCTGTCTTCACCTTATCCATTTAAGAAAAATGTGTTCCCTTCAGGTCACTTTTGAGTTTCGGGAACAAATAAAAATCACAGGGAGCTAAATTGGGTGAATAGGGAGGATGATCAAGGACAGGAATGTTTTTTTCAGTGAAAAACTGCTTTATGGAAAAAGAGAAAATTTGCTTGCTTGAAAATTGTTGTGTAAATACTGACTGGGCTATTCACAGGATATACCTAGCCGGTCGGCGGTTTGAGAGGGCGTATAGGAGGGGATATAGTTCTATGATTCATGTCCAGCCGACTTCCAGACGGTTTTCCAAGAAAGCCCCAAGCCCAGTCCAGTTATTTTAGTGTCTCACCTTGTATATTGTTAATTTAAACCAGTACATTAAGTGCCTGCTTACTTGGTGTGTTTGTTATACTGGATTGCAATGCCCCACACCCACTACTTAACTCACAGTGGTCTAACCAAGGAACAGCTAGTAATCATACCAAGGATAAATCAGGGTGAATAGATGAGACAGAGACACACACACAAGATGGTAAAAATAGACCGTTCTTTATTAAAAACAGGCAATAAAAAAATATATCAAACGTTGAAATAGTGAATTATCGCACTAATCCATCAATTCACAATTCTCATATGCTTGAATAAAAATGATGAAATTAAAAAAAATAATAAATCAGAGAGAAACACAATGATTCCAAACTTTTTCCCTTCTCCCTTTCCCAGGCTGCTCAAAGGAACTAAGGCCTTCCTAAAAAATATACATTAAACAAATTAATCTAAAGTCCAGGCTCACTGCATTATCCTTGCCTCTCCAAATAATCAAAGAGTAATGTACACCTCCTTCTATCCCTATTTGAGAAGTTCAGGAGTACTGTGGAGAGCACTTAACTAATTACAAGCTCAATGCCAATAACAGCTATACCGCATGCACTTCAGAACAGGTTGGGTTGATTTGTTTTCAATCCTATTTTTTGTAAAAATTGAGCTATCTGTATGGAATGATTACAATAAAATCAATGAAATTCTAAAACAAAAAAAAAAAAAAAAAAAGAACAGGCCGCCCACCTGACGCTAACCATATTTAGGCCCGACCAGTACTTAAATGGGAGACCATCTAGGAAAAGCTTGGGCTGTTGCTGGAAGAGGTGTTGATGAAGACAGCAGAGGCCATTTTCCCTGTGGTCGTAATGGAGCCCAATGCACCAGTATGGTGATGGGGACACTGTGCTGTGAAAATGGCTAAGTCCTTCAGATGAGACGTAAAACCAAGGTCCTGACTCTATGGTTATAAAAGACCCGGGGGCATCCTTTGTAAAGAACAGTATGTATCATGATGTCCAGGCTAAATTGCCCTCCATGGCTAGTCATTCTGCCCCCCTAATCATTTCCTGTCTATATTTGGCTTTAACTCTCTAACCACTTCACCACTTAATAGCTAATGTGTGGTGAGTGCACTGGCATATAAATGGCTGCCATCGCATCATCCTGGTGGATGCTATACATTGGTGGTGGTTGAAGTGGTTCCCCTCTCACTATAAGCAAAAAATGTGCTTTGACTAGTGAGAAAAGCACTAAAGAACTGTAAAGAATTATTATTATTATTATTAAATAAAGACAATTTCTAACATCAGTCTTCCTGTTTTATATCTCCATGGGATCCCTTCCTTCAGTCCTAATGGATGCCTCACCAAGCCCCTCCAAATACCTCACATGCCTTCATGTGGGCTGCTCTACACACCGTAATCCGGAAGCAGCTCTTTAAATCCACGACTCATGCTTGTGGGTGTGTGTCCAATCACCGACACTCTAACTCCTATTATTCTCCAGTAATAACATCTTTTCTCTCTCTTCAGCCCTTTAACTTACACTGGAAACAGTTTCATTTCTTTTATTCTTTTCCTCGCAGCTTGGTACATTACACCAGGATGATGCTTTCTCACATCCAGATACAAAGACAAATTGTGTAGTGCTCCACAACGCACCCCTGCAGTGCTTTGGACACATGCACACCTATGCATCTGCCCTGCCATTTCACAGGATGTCTCATTAGCACCACCTTTGAACATTCAAGGTCTATAAATAGGTATACCTACATGAAATAAAATGGCCGCCTTAGCGCAACTCACCACATACTGCAGGTGTCCAGCCCTGTGACTGTGCCTGACATTGTCTTTGACTTTCCATTTTATAACTGACTATAGACGATCCAGATGTTTCTCCAGGGATGCTGTGGATGGTGTTTTTGTTTTCCTCTTCTCTGTTGTCAACTGGCCACTAGTTCACCAGTTAACAAATGGACAGATATTGTTAGTTTCATTGTATTTTAATCAGTTTTGACTTGTTTTTCTGCATGTTAATACAAATCTGTGTCTTTATGTGTACTAATTCTGTATTTAGTAATTTGAAAAAATTACACATGCATTTCGTTCTTGCATTTTCACTGAGAACTTATCATAGCATTTTGCACTTGCATTCAGTGAAGAGCCATGTCATTTTTTAACCTGCTTAATCTAAACGAAGGTTGCGGGAAGGGGTCAGGTGTTGGAGTCTATCCCAGCTAGCACAGGGTGCAAGGCAGGAACAAGGACACCAGTCCACCACAGGGCAAACACACACACACTCTCTCATACTAAACACACACTAGGGCCAGTCACCTAACCTAAAGCACTCAAAGGAAACACACTCAGACTTGGGGAAAACATGCAAACTCCACACAATGAGTACCCAGGACACAAACCCTTTACTGATGCCGCCGAGTGCTATACAAAATAACCTGAGTTGTATTGAATTAAATTGAATTGAATTGAATTTACAATATTTAAACAGTATGGTTTAGCTGTATGCTTTATAGAGTAAAATTGAGTGTGTTTGTTAACCATTGTCACGCATGAACGTCTGAGGATCTCCTTGCTGGCTCATTTGAGGTAGGTGATAACCTGCCAGGGCGAGGGGGGGTGCTGTCACTAACTGTGTCATCTAATTTTCTCCCCGCAGCTCCTAGAAACCACCCACAGAGGCAAATTAGCCCACTCCTTCCAGTTCTCCTGATATTAGAGTCTTGTTCTCTACGATTGATCGTCTGCTAAACCCAGGTCATTCAATGGAATGCCTCCAGAATACTTCCAGTGAAACCTGTGAGGCTATTGCTGTATTTTTCAATCAAAAAATTAATGATATTAGAAATAATATAGTATATCTCCCTAACATTGTGCATCCTCTTAAGCCCCAGTACTTTGTTATAAACAAATTAAATTCTTTCACCAGGATAGATTTACCTGATTTATATAAAACTAGCAAAATACCCGCGCTTCGCAGCGGCGAAGTACTGCCTTAAAATTTTTATTAAGAAGACAATTAAACCTTTTTAAAACTGAGGGAAAATATACCAATAATTATTTGTTAAGGATCTCTTTGTATGCCACGTTGTCAGTTCGGCCCTCCAGTTGTAATATGACCAAGCTGTAGCTGTGCGCTGAGCTTACTCTTGAGCATGCAACGTACAGTTGGCCATGTGAACAGTAATCTTGTCTCAAATCTCACAGCTTGGATTGCTGCTGTCATAATCGGTTTGAGTTTCATGGTTTGTTTCAATTACGACAGTATTTGTAGGACTTGTGTTGAAGAGACATTCGGCATCTGTCAAGCGTTGTAAGCATACAACCAGTTTGATTGATAACTTCACATCCAGCTTTTGAGAGTTTAAACATTTCTAAACATCAAAGTGTCCACTACTGAAATCGTCACCTGTGAATCTAAGATGTTTAAGAGGCATTGGCGGTTGTCCAAAGGTTTAAAATATTTGGCCATTTCGGTACACTTAAGCATTTCACTCTTATAGTGCTCCTGTGTGGTATAATTATCTCCTGTACCGTCATCAGTCCACACCTTGAACCTGTCCCAGTCATTCAATACATAAGGCACAATGTTCCTCCGGATATCAAGAGTGAGCCTGATATGGCCATGCAATATGTAACAAAGAGAATGGAAAAGGCAGGTGCCATCTCTGGGCATGGAAACCACTTGGTAAGTGACAGTTATTTGATCGATGGTGATCACCTCGATAGACATGTTAATGGGGGTACGGTTGGAATGATAAAGGAAATGGGTACCTGAACAATGTAAAGTAAGTCTAAAATACCTACACAATAACTATAATCGTAATAAATGAACAATAAAACAGCGGAGAAGCCGTGGATTAAATAAAAAGGCTGTGGTTACAGTATCAGCAGGGAGACGTGAATACCGTGGCGAAGCAAGGAAGGGAATGTAGAGACTGGAGCGACAGATGGCCTTATATAGGCAGGCAGCCAACAACGTGGGAGGCGTTGGGATGGGGGACCCAACGCCGCCTCACACGGTGACCGAGCTGTAGGCTATGGACATATATATGCACGTAAGTAGGATTCAGTTAGCGTTGGGAACCCGTGTACCAAATTTCTTGAAGATGGGCCCATAAGTAACAAAGACCGTTGAAAAGTTTAATATGACGGCCGACAGTGGCATCATATCACTGAAATAAGTACCAAATTTCAGCCTTCTACCTACACGGGAAGTTGGAGAATTAGTGACGTTGGAAAGTTCAATATGGCGGCTGACAGTGGCGTCATTCCACCGAAATAAGTACGTACATTGGTTTCGGTTAACGCAGGGAAGCCACCTACCAAATTTCGTTAAGATGGGGCCATGAATAAGAAAGTTCAAGATGGCGGACGCTGTTGATTGTTATGACCGTTACGCGTAGAATTTCGAAATGAAACCTGCTTAACTTTTGTAAGTAAGCTGGAAGGAATGAGCCTGCCAAATTTCAGCCTTCTACCTACACGGGAAGTTGGAGAATTAGTGATGTTTGGAAAATTCAATATGGCGGCCGACAGTGGCGTCATACCACCAAAATAAGTACGTACATCGGTTTTGGTTAGCACAGGGAAGCCGCCTACCAAATTTCGTGAAGATGGGGCCATAAATATGAAAGTTCAACATGGCGGACGTTGTTGACCGTTATCGACCGTTATGACCATTATGTGTAGAATTTCGAAATGAAACCTGCTTAACTTTTGTAAGTAAGCTGTAAGGAATGAGCCTGCCAAATTTCAGCGTTCTACTTACACGGGAAGTTGGAGAATTAGTGACGTTGTAAAGTTCAATATGGCGGCTGACAGTGGCATCATACCACTGAAATAAGTATGTACATTGGTTTCGGTTAGCGCAGGGGAGCCGCCTACCAAATTTCGTGAAGATGGGGCCATGAATAAGAAAGTTCAACATGGCGGACATTGTGAAAATTAGTGACTTTGGAAAGTTCAATATGGCGGCCGACAGTGGCGTCATACCATCGAAATAAGTACATACGTCACTTTCGGTTAGCGCAAGGAAGCCACCTACCAAATTTCGTGAAGATGGGGTCAGCCTCCTACCTACACGGGAAGTTGGAAAATTAGTGACGTTGGAAAGTTCAGAATGGCGGCCGACAGTGGCATCATACCATCGAAATAAGTACATACATCGGTTTCGGTTAGTGCAGGGAAGCCGCCTACCAAATTTCGTGAAGATGGTGCCATAAATAAGAAAGTTCAACATGGCGGACGTTGTCAACCGTTATCGACCGTTATGACCGTTACGTGTAGAATTTCGAAATGAAACCTGCTTAACTTTTGTAAGTGAGCTGTAAGGAATAAGCCTGCCAAATTTTAGCCTTCTATCTACATAGGAAGTTGGAGAATTAGTGATGAGTCAGTCGGTCAGTCAGTGAGTGAGTGAGTGAGTGAGTGAGTCAGTGAGGGCTTTGCCTTTTATTAGTATAGATAATTTCTCAACTCAGACCCTCCACCTGCGTCCTTGACCCAATACCAACAAGTTTTTTCAAAGAAGTATCGGATGTGCTAATTGATAGCATTCTTGACATAGTAAACTCATCGTTAGATACGGGGATCTTCCCAGTCTGTCTTAAGACTGCTATAGTTAAACCTCTACTCAAGAAAAATAATCTCAATTCCTCTGCTTTTAAAAATTTTAGACCTATTTCTAACCTGCCTTTCTTAATTAAAATTCTAGAGAAGGCAGTCATTATGCAGCTAAATGATCACCTCAATAAACATGCTATTCTTGATAAGTTTCATCGGGTTTCAGAACAAATCACAGTACAGAAACTGCACTCGTTAAAGTAGTAAATGACTTGCAGGTAAATGCAGACAAAGGCCATTTATCTGTTCTCATCCTCTTAGATCTGAGTGCTGCATTTGACACCATTGATCACAATATTCTTAGAAATCACCTTAGTCAATGGGTGGGCCTCTCTGGCAGTGTCTTAAATTGGTTTGAGTTCTACCGGGCAGGTAGAAAATTCTTTGTTAGTTGTGGTAATTATATTTCAAAGACACATGATATCCTATATGGTGTTCCACAAGGCTCAATCCTGGGTCCGCTGTTCTTTTCGATCTACATGCTTCCGTTAGGTCAGATTATCTCGGGGCATAACGTGAACGTATGCTGATGACATGCAACTGTATTTATCAATAGCACCTGATGACCCCGACTCTGTTGTTTCACTAACACAATGTCTTGTGTTTCTGAGTGGATGAGTAGTAATTTTCTCAAGCTAAATAAAGAAAAAACTGAAATTTTAGTGATTGAAAATAATGGATATAATGAGGTTATTAGAAATAAAATGCTTTAGATTAAAAGTCAAGATGGAGGTAAAGAATTTAGGGGTAACTGTTAACTGTGACCTGAATTTTAAATCACATATTAATCAGACCACTAGGACAGCAATTTTTCACTTAAGAAATATAGCAAAAGTTAGACCTCTTATGTCATTGAAAAATGCTGAGAAATTAGTTCACGCTTTTGTTTTCAGTCGACTAGATTACTGTAACGCACTCCTCTCAGGACTACCCAAAAAAGACATAAATCAACTGCAACTAGTGCAGAATGCAGCTGCTAGAATCCTAACTAGGAAAGGAAAATCCGAGCACATTTCTCCAGTTTTGATGTCACTACACTGGTTACCTGTGTCATTCAGAATTGATTTTAAAATACTGCTTATGGTTTATAAAGCCTTAAATAATCTCACTCCATCTTATATATCGGAATGTCTGACACCTTATATTCCAAATCGTAACCTTAGATCTTCAAATGAGGGTCTGCTTAGAATTCTAAGAGCTAAACTTGAAAGAAGTGGTGAGGCGGCTTTCTGCTGTTACACACCTAAAATCTGGAATAGCCTGCCAATAGGAATTTGCCAGGCTGATACAGTGGAGCACTTTAAAAAACTGCTAAAAACACATTACTTTAACATGGCTTTCTCATAACTTAATTTTAATTTAATCCTGATGCTCTGCATATTCAATTAATTATCATTACTATTCATGGTGGCTCTAAAATCCGTACTAACCCCTACTCTCTCTTCTGTTCTTTTTCCGGTTTTCTTTCACCTAATCAAAGCACCATGATGTCCTTATATTGATGGATTAAAGGCCAGAAGTCTACGTGACAGTCATTATCAAGTCCTTCCATGAGAACCCTGAATACAATGAGGACTAATTGAGGTAATTTATGTTAGGAAGAATGCCTAGAGGGGGCTGGGCGGTCTCATGGTCAGGAACCCCTGCAGATTTTATTTTTTCTCCAGCTGTCTGGAGATTTTTTTTGTTTTTTCTGTCCTCCCTGGCCTTTTATTCTATGTTAATTAGTGTTCTCTGATTTTAATTCTTACTTTGTCTTTTTTCTCTTTCTTCATCATGTAAAGTACTTCGAGCTACACTATTTGTATGAAAATGTGCTATATAAATAAATGTTGTTGTTGTTGTTGTTATTAAGAGCCCGACTGCCTGCACTGAGCTGTCTTTTTTGGGATCGACTCCTGACAAGACAGACGTCAACAAGAGACCTCTCTTTTGTTGTGACAGCTAAACCAGAGCCCTTATTTTCTTTTGTGTTTTGCCCTATGGGGTTATGTTAGTTGTTGCCAGTAGTCACTTGTTTCAATTTGAAGAAGTAAAGCAGGGAATTAAATGGGACAATCCGGCTAGTGTCCCAAACATTCTTTGTTGGTTCCGGTTCTGTTTTGACCTGTGCTTGGCCAGCTCACACCATTTAATCTTACCTTTTTATTACAGTTTTCCATAATTAATGGATCAATATATTGCACTTCTGAGACACAATCTAAAATAGCCAAGTTTATTCTAAACCTGCAGATCACAAAATCCAAATCAATTAGACCAGCCAAGGTGTCAAGATTGGAAAATTTGACAAGGGATAGACAAATGTAATTATTGTGGTTTGAATTGTAAACATTGAAATTTAGCAAAAGTTATCTTAATTGAATAGTTATGCAAACATTTCATTCAATTTTTTTTTCTCAAAAGAAAAAGAACATTTTCTGCAAAATGACTGGATTTTTTTACGTTTTGTTAAGAAGTGATTATTAGTTTTCATTTTAAGCACACTCCCAATCATTTCTGTTCTATTCTATTTCTTGTATTTACCAACATAACATAACATTCTCAAACCTATTTAAAACAACGAAGGCTCCCATGCTACCTATCCCAGCAGCACTAGATACTAGGCATGAAACAACCATGGACAGTGTTGGTCCAGTCTCATTCTTGCACAAACCCCACATAGCAGAATTAGAATCACTACACAAGGCACATTGCTTTGCAATATGGAAATGAAAATGGAAAACTCAGAGTAAAATCCAGACAGACAGAGGTAGCATGTACAGGCCCTTCACAGACAATGACCCACTGCACAATTCAAATTTTGGATTTTGTATCTATGACCCTGCAGCACTAATCACTCTGCCACCTACTTTTAATTTTATTCCTCTATGAGATCTCCTGACACTTGTCTTCTTATTATCCCTACACAGGGAACTTTACAGTATATATTAGATTACAACATAATATTCTCCAAGTTAAAGCAGTTGTTAGGACTGCCACTACATGGGCTTGGCATCCATGGTATGAAATCCACTCATAGTCATTGTCTGTGTGACATTTTCTTCTGGGTATTCCACTTTTCCTCACACATCCCAAAAGAGGTGGTTATTAGTTTAATGGGTGATTCCAAACTGGCCTGTGTAAATGGCCTACTTACTGCATTGCACTCAGTGCTGCTATGGTGCTCTGTATTAAGAAAACTGAGAAGATTGTGTTGTAATATCAACATAATTATACCTTTCTGCTCTTCTTTAAAGGTATATGTTGTGATTAAGAGGGAAAGGATTTGTTTAATGATAAATCTATTATATAACAAAATGCTATTGTTCGTCTGTGTGTGTGTGAGCGTGTGTGTGTGAGTGTGTGTGTGTCCAGTCCATCCAAGCAATCTGATTGGTCAGTTTAACTTTGGTCTGATTGGTCATTTTGGCTTTGGTGACATGATTGACAGAGGAAGAGCCGAGCAAGAGAAGTTGAGACAAACATGGACAAGTAAAGACGTAGGGGTAACACTGAGAGTCACCTTCACAGATGTGAAATATCCATAAGGATATGAATGATGCATTCACAACAGGTAATTGATGGTACTCAAAAAGTAGATAGGAGGAGAGAAAAGCACAATAAAATGACAAAATGTGCTCAACACAGGGCATACTGGTCAAAGGAGGTTCAGAAACACATGGTTATCAAGGAAGGGCATAAGAGGGAAGCTGAGAGTACACATAGGGGAGAGATATCATATATCAAATATTTACTGTATTCTGTTACTGTCTTTGTCAGGTAATGTGATTAGTATAAAATAAGTATGATCATACACAAAAACTTTGTTACTAAGGCCAGTACAATCCATCAAAAATACATCAATTTCCTTTTTTTATCATTTAATTTGAATATACCACGTCTGCAAAAAATCTGACACATAAAACATTTCTCCAAGGGTCTTTGATTGTAATACTTCATTTGGCAAGTTAACAGAGACTTCTTTATCTCTCTCATGTCTATTTTATTGAGACCTTTCGGCCTTAAGAGAAGGCCTGCAGATTTCAAATTTACAGTAAACAGATGTGTTAAGTGATTGTCAAAGACAGAATCGGACACCTATCACTCCTGCCAGGTACCGCTAAGTGTTTCATAATCCAATTTATCAGTGTCTGCTGCATCAGAGCAGGCGTTGCTTTATTTTGATGCTTAAATAAATGAATCTTCTGTGTGATTTGTTAAGCATCCTTATGAAATCTAAAAACACTATATGTGGAAATATGAGAAATGTAACTGCATTACAGGTATACCTAAGACACATTTGCTTGATAAAGCTTTCTGTTCATTTCTTATGATTGTAAATCTAATATTATTTCTGGTCTTAACCCCGTGGTATTTGGTGCAGGTTTAGATCCTGTTTCTTTCCCACTGCTACAGGAGTAAATTACAGTGTGGAAGCAGGTGAAGAAAAATAAAGGATTGTTGAATGGATTTGTCTCGTCTTATCAAAAACTAATGTATATTACTTCCTTTTTTTTTAGAAATCATACAACTTTCAATGACACCATGTACTGTATTTTGTCACTAGATGCAGAGGCAAAAAGAATGAAAAAGCTACCTCATGCTGATAGGCAAAATCAATAGCCATTTGAAAGTATTTGCCTCAGTGTTTGCAACAGCGATCACCTAACAGAAGGAAGCCCCTTAGTCTCAGATTTGGTATGCAAGAGTTTATTAAGAAGGGATATGCTAGTATACTGGCTCTGCTCACGAAGCACCAGGAAGTCCCATTGCTGGCTTTCTATACCTGTACATGCCTTGGAGGCTGCATGGTTAGTAGGAGTTAGTCCTCTTTCAATAGACACTACTGGGTATCCAGCTGGGGTTACAATTCATCTAAGAGCTCAAACATTTCCACTCTTTTAACCTTTTAAAAGATTAAGAATCCAGAGATTTTAGTAGGACAGGGTTTAATTGTTAAAGTCTGAAATGCAGCACTGCTCATGGCCAAAAGTGGGAAAACATAAAGAACTATCATTTTTTTTCCAAATGTATAACAGATACTGTATATAATCAGAGGACCTGCTTTTTACAATAGATGTATCAGAACCCATTAAGAAGTCAAAAGTGAATAGTAGGGGACCAATAGTTAGTGTGGCTGCTTCATGACTGCAGGCGACTAGGTTTCAAAGTTACTGCCTGAGTGGAATTTGCACAGCTGCATAGATTTTGCCCCACTACTGCCCCACATCACAGACATGTGTGTTAGGTTAATGGCCAACCACTACTTTGTGAGGTAAGTTTGTCTTGAAATGGAATAGTTGCTTCTTGAATTTCATCAGTTTCTGCCAAAAGTCCAGCAAAATGCAATCATAAGATAAGGTGTTCAGAAAATTGGTTGATGGAATAATTAATTATGCAGAAATCAAGTTAAGAGGCAAATCAGAACTGAGTATTCATGAGTGAATGTAGAAAGCCTGAATGATAGGCTAGAGCAGGGGTGGGCAATGTCGGTCCTGGAGAGCTGCAGTGGCTGCAGCTTTTTGTTCCAGCCCAGTTTCTTAATGAGAAGTCAATTACTGCTGATGAAGCACTTACTGCTCAAGTGATATTTTGATGCTTCATTTTAATGGTCTCATTTGCTAAGTTTCCCACCCTTGATTGCTTATTTCAATCTTAAAAAGCTGCATTCACTGTTTTGATGGCTCCTTATTAGCAATGAGATGTAAATGACAAAGCAGCCAGCAGTGCACTATCTGGCTTGTTTCGATTTACATCTCTGTGTGTTCATCATGCACTGTTTGATTTATTAAAACACTTAATAGAAAATGTGACAGGCTTTAAATCATTTTGATGATATCCTTGGAAAGGAAAATATAGTGCGATATAAGAACCTTACATTGCAGACTAACAAGCCATAAAATCAAATAAGGTCTGAGATTGGAAAGGATTGGTTTAAAATTAAGCAATTGGGTTGGAGTGGAAAACCTGTAGCCACTGCAGCTCTCCAGGACCGACATTGCCGACCCCTGGGCTAGAGCAATAGCCACCCGGAAACATCTGGATGTCCACAGAAGTTCTGGTGAGGATGACATTCTTAAAAAAATTGATTTCAGTTTTAAAGGTATTTTAGGTGCCTCACATAGTGTTATTATTAACATAACTCAAAATGATTTTCATTTGGTGAATAACATTAGGACTATACCAATGTAGTTATAGCCTAGAGCAGGGGTTCAGGTGGTCCACAGAGGAACACAAACAAATGGGGGAAAAATAGGTTTTAAAAGGACAGCTAGTTAAATAGCAGCTAAATCAGTGTTTTCCTGTTCAGCCACGTTTCAAGTCCATCACCCCAACTCACGGTGCTCCAGGTGTGAGACTCCACTCTTGTTTCCTTCATCAAGGCTCATTCTCCTCATTCCAATTTGCAGACTCCCACTGTTCACATTACATCTCCTTGGGGCAATGCATGCCCGGGTTGAGAGGATCGCTAAGAACCATACACCAAGAGTGTTGTTTTTTTGTGAAAGAGAGTCATAGGAGAGGTGAGGGCTCATTTTCTCATCCCCTCCACCACTGCAGCATGAGCAGTCTACACAGTCACTCTATGTCTTACGTCTGGTCCACTAATATTAAAGTATTTGTAGTTTTAGTAAACTTGTTTGGTCTACCATTACTTTTTGAACTGTTTGAAAAATTGGCAGACAAGTTCAGAAGAATATATAATGAGGAACAAGAATGGACGTTAATAATCATTAATAAAATAAACATGTATGACATTTTAGTGTTCATTAATATTAATCAATATCCAAAATCTTTGTTTTGGAAAGAGCTGCTAATGTTTGGTAATCGTCTTCTTAAAAACCTGAATGGGCTGAGCCAAGAAGAAGAACTGCACAGTCCTGAAGCAAGCTTTACATTACCATTGATTTGGAGACATTTGTAAATTATTTTGGTCTCTTTTTGATATAAAGTTATATGTAATTTTCAGGTTATGTTTATTGTTCTTTTGATCAGTATTCATATGTAACCATATAATGTTAGGCTTTCTAATCTTTATTTCTTATCAAAGCACACAAATCTTCTTACATTAAATAAAATCATTAAAAAGCACATAACAAAAATGAAAAGACACTCAACTCATACTAAAACTCTCCATAAGTCTTTATTAAACTGCCCAAATTCAATATTTGTTGGGGTTAAAGAGATATTACCTTTACTTACGCCTACTAAGAGTTCAGTAATTAGCAATTTATAATTAAAAAAATGGTGATACTTCAAAAGATTCCAATTCTGGTAGGTGGTATCCCAATAAAAAGGTTGTGTACCCCTAGCCTAGTGATATAACATGATATTGTATCCCACGTGTTCTACTGTAGTTATCATGTTGTGTGACTACCACTGGCAGTACCAAGATCCAAGATCGTGCTCTGCTTCGGCGCATCTGCATTACATTAGTGAAGGGCCTTGATTGGATGCAACAATATTTTGGGGACCTTGGCTTAAAAAGTTTTTGGAACCCCAGAGGTAGAGTACAATCTAGAGCTGGAGCTGGGAAATGTGTAACAGGCAAAATAAGGAAATAACAAACTTGTATAACCAATTAGAAATAATTAAGTAAAATAATTTTTTTATGTTTTCCTGATTAAGAATCATTAACGTAGTATTTGAATTTATATGTGAAAAAGCAAGTACACTCCATTGAATGTTTTTTTCCTTTTGAACATATGTGGACATATCAAGTTTTGAGTTTCTTTTAAACAGTTTCTGTAGATTAAAGTGCTTAAATATAACAAACATAATGTCACATTTACATTTTGTAGACCATTGTATAACTTAAATACTAAGTTTGTGTGAGGAAAAAGTAAGTAACCCATTCTGTCTAAACCTGTCTTATTTAAACATTTGGACATTTAATTTGGTTTGCTCTGTGTTGTTGAAGTATGTGTCCTCACCATGCCTAGATGGAAAGAGCTCTTTGAGGCCTTCAGAAAGAAGGTTATAGATCCCTATGAGTTTTGCAAGGGGTTTTGAAAGACCCAAACAACTGAATATCAACCATTTCATTGTCTGGTAAATCATTTACAAGAGGCAAAGATTTCAAACAACTGTCAACTTTTCCAGGCCAGGACACACCAGAAAGTTCAGCCGTGAGCAGAATGCAAGATACTGAAGGAAGTCTTCAGAATTTCATCACAGGACCAACAGGTAGCTGTTGCCACTGTTGATGTCAAAGTATGTGTCTACCATTAGAAAGAGGCTTTACACATTATACAAAACAAAAATTTGTCCATGAACACCTAAGTAGAGATTAGGACTTCTATGCTCTAGAAAAACTAGGCAAAGATAGAGTTATTAGGTCACAGTATAAGATGACATAGTTGGCAAAAACCAAAGACAGCATTTGACCAGAAGAATGTGATAGCAACAGTGTGGCATGGTGTTGGAAATGTTATGATTTGGGGCTGCTTTGCTGCATCGGGGTCTTGGCAGTTCACCATCACAAAATCCACTTCATTGTACCAGAGTATGCTTGGGAATAATGGACCATCTGCCAGAAAACTGATGCTCAACCAAAACTGAACCTTGCAACATGATAGTGACCCTAAGCAGACCAGTAAATCCATCATGAAATAGTGGAAAGGAAAGAACTGGATGTTTCTAGAATGGCTATGTCAAAACCCCTGATCTGAATCTCATCTAGATGTTGTGGGGGTCTCTGAAATGGGCTGTGCAAACAATACTCCCCTTAAACATCGCACGCTAAAAGAATTCTCCATGGAAAAGTAGGACAACCTTTCTCCCAATTGATGTCAGGCACTGCTCAACAGTTATAAGAAATGCATACTTGATGATGTTTCTGTCAAAGGGAGAATTACCAACTATTAGAGTTAAGGGTGTTCTTACTTTTCCCATAGATGGAAATTGAATATCTGTTATTTATTCATTGAACACATTATTGGAAATTCAAATTTTTGTTGTTTTTTATTTATTCCAATAACATCATCTTTATCTAAAGACACTGTTTAAATGAAAAACACATCTTGATATGTCCATATATGTTACAAAAGTAAAACATTATATGAGTTGTACTGACTTTCTCACACTATAAGCTTATATTTTTAACACAAAACCACAATTAGTGTTAAATAAATGAAATATGAATGCTGTTAGAACTTTATGTATAATTCACATTGTTTTAATGAAGAATCAATATACTATTGTTGTTATTACAGCTACTTGGGCAATGCCAAATCCTTTTGAACTATGTTGAAAGGCTAAGGATATTTAAAGGCTGGTACTAAGCTCTTTCTAGTCAATGAGGTTGTCTATTTGCCCACACCAGTTCTCTGGCAAAAAAGTGATAATGTGCATGTAAAGTAGGTAAATGAAATAAAGACTAGCGATGATAATGTCAATAAAAATCTGTATTTCACCACAGCACCAATTATTGAACCAATTACTATGTACTTAGTTTTCATTATGTGACTGCTGAGCAATAAGTGTTGCACAGCCAGGGAAGGGCTACAGGGAGAGCCCCAGGCAATCTCTTATATAAATGTGAACTAGGGGCAGAGCCTTAGTCCTTTCCTGACATTCCTCCCTGCTAAATCTTCCATTATAGTTGATGGACTGAATTGCCTCTTCAATCCCTTTGCATAACTAGATATGTTATCTTTGAGGCTAAAGCACTACACCTTTCCCTTGGACCTATATTAATAAGACTTATGACGACACAGGCTGGTAAATTCTCTGTCCAGATGTCAGAGTGTAAAGAGATAAGCAGGAGTCAAGTTCAGAATGCTAAGCTCAGCTGAGTAAGTGCTTGTGCTTAAAAAAATTCTTACGGGATTCTTTGGGTTGAATGCAACAATGGAAGCAGCAGAAGATAGAAGAAATAGGAAAGTTACATGAGACTGTCAAGGCCTGGAAATATGTACTGACTTCCTTGTGTAATCATAATATACACATTCACAATGGGACTGCAAAAAATGTATAGGAGCTGGTACTTTCCATTTTCCTTTACTAAACAACCTGTTTTCTTTTCCTAAAAAACTGGTTAAAAGGCTTCTGTTAGAGACAAAGCAACAGGTACGTGGACAGCTGAGGTCTCTTCTGGAAGAGGCCATGTTTCTTCAGGCAAGATAATCTGCATCCTAATAGATATGACGCCTGGGTCCTCTCCGAAAATCTCTGTAAGGTAATCTGTCTCTCCTGACTATGTAATTCTAATCCAGATTCTTTTCATAATGCCTTGCTAGGATGTGATAACTCTGTAGTGAGCTCTTCCTCAAATGTACACTGCATTAACACTGTAATGACAAAGCAATGTCTAAGTAAAAAACTCAGACAATGCGGCATAATGCAAATAATTTAATTACCATTTCACCTCTAGATGTTCACTGTATTAAAACTATAACAACAGATTATAGATTAAATGAAAAATCCAACCAACGCAAGTAACTTAATTTCCATTTCAAACTGCCGTAACACTCCACCAATTCAGCACTATTCTTCAGAGTGTTAACCAACAAGATATTTTACATCAACAATTTTATTAGTGATAGGAAAATCAACTCTCTTGCATTAAGTGAAACGTGGCTCACCTCTGATGGTGTGGCTGTTTTAAATGAATCTGCAACTCCAAATTACAGGCAAGTAAATGCAGCGGTTTAGCAAATATTTACTCGAGCCGGGTTAAAGTGTAAAGATGTCAGTTTTGGTATGTTTGCGTCTTTTGAGTATCTTTCCGTTGTTATTGAAGGAGTTTATCAGTCTCTAGTATTGTACGTGCATACGCCTCCTAAATGTAATGCATCTTTCATTGAGAAATTCTCAGACTTAGTGTCAATTATAATAACTAACTATGACAGGTTCCTAATTGTTGCCTACTTTAATTTTCATATTGATAACCAGTGTGACCCAAAATCAAAAGAATTAAAGTGCCTCCTGCACTATTTTGACCTGAGCCAGCACGTTAGTCAGCCATGCAAAAGGAGGAACACACACTGGATTTATTGATTACTAAAGGATTAAACGTTGATGTGAGGCAGACCATGGATATTGCTTTATCAGATCATTTTTTCATATTATTTAATATAGAAATACCAAAAGGTACAACTAATGAGAAGTGTATTGGTAAAAAAAGCTATTTTGATGCATCTGCAGCTTCAAAGTTTTCTAACACTCTGAGAAAATCTGTCTGTTTATAGTGCTTACTACAATAGTGATAATAATGTAAATGGTAGGGTGGAAAGTTTTAATGCTAAAGTGAGAACCGCCACTGACGTAGTCACTCCTGCAAAGACAGTTAAAAAACCCTCCAGTACTATTATACCATGAAAGACCTAAAAAGTGTCTGATTTAAAGAAAATATGTCAGAGAGGTGAGCGTAAATGGAGAAAAACTAAATTGATACTTCAATATGAAATTTTGAAGACTAAAATAACAGAACATAACAACATAGTCCATCTGGGGAGGCAGTGCTACTTCTCTAAAATTAGAAATAATAATGCTGGTAATCCAAGACTTCTATTCGCTACCATTGATTGTTTGTTAAACCCAGGTCACTCAATGGAATTCATCCAAAAAATTACCAGTGAAACTTGTGAAACTTTTGTTATATTTTATATATGCAAAATTAATGATATTAGAAATAATATAGTATATTTCCCCAAAGCAGCTTCCATTAGGTCAGATTACCTCAAGACATAACGTGAGCTACCACAGCTATGCTGATGACACGCAACTATATTTATCAATGGTACCTGATAAACCCTACTCTCTTGGTTCACTGACCCAATGTCTTACTTTTGTTTCTGAATGAATGAGCTGTAACTTTCTCAAAATAAATAAGGAGAAAACAGAAATCTTAGGTATTGTAAAAAATGGATATAATGAGGGTATTAGAAATAAACTTGATCCATTATGCTAAAATGTCAAGATGGAGGTAAAGAATTTAGAGTTAATTATTGACTCTGACCTAAATTTTAAATCACATATTAATCAGATTACCAGGACAGCATTTTTTCACTTAAGGAATATAGCAAAAGTTAGATAGCTTATAACTTTGCAAGATGCTAAAAAATTAGTTCACGCTTTTGTTTTCAGTCAGCTAGATTACTGTAACGCACTCCTCTCAGGACTTTCCAAATAAAAGCCATCAATTGGTTGCAACTTGTGCAGAATGCAGCTGCCAGAAACTAGGCAAAGAAAATCCAAGCACATCCCTCCAGTTTTGATCTCACTACATTGGTTACCCATGCCATTTAGAAATTACTCTAAAATACTGCTTATGGGTTTACAAAGCCTCAAATACTCTCACTCCATCCTATATTTTGGAATGCCTGTCACCTTACAGTCTAAGTCATAACCTTAGATCTTCAAATGAGTGTCTGCTTATAATTCCAAGAGCTAAACTTAAAATTAATGGTGAGGCAGCCTTCTGCTGTTATGCACCTAAAATCTGTATTAGCTTACCTAAATTCACCAGGCTAATACGGTGGAGCACTTTAAAAAAACTGCTAAAAACCCATTCATTTACATGGCTTTCTCATAGCTAAATGTTAGTGTATCCCTGTTAAACTATATATGCATTGAATTACCATTTTCATCAAGGCTCCACATTCTGTACTAATCCCCATTATTTTCTTCTGTTCTTTTTGCATTTTTTTTGTGGTGGCCATCTGCGCCACTGCCATCTGATCAAGGAACCATGCTGTCCCTACATTGATGGATTGAAGGCAGTACCCCAGATGTCCACATGACCATCATCATCAGATTCTTTCACGTGAACCCTGAAAACTATGATGACTGATTTAGATCATTTATGTTAGGTAGAATGCCAAGTGGGCCTTGGAACCCCTGTAGATTTTTTTTCCTCCAGCCCATCTGGAGTTTTTCTTTTGTTTGTTTTTTCTGTCCTCCTGGCCATCTGATCTTACTTTTTTCTTTGTTACTTAGCATTGCCTAATATTATTTTTGTTCCATATAAACATTTCTTTCTTCATCTTGTAAAGCACTTTGAGCTACACCATTTCTATGAAAATGTGCTATATAAAAAAATATTATTGTTGTTGTTGTTTCCTTTTATGCAAATTTATCATATCTTATCTATGTTACTGTATTCCTCAAAGTTCTAGCCTACATGGCTGCAAATGTAGTGATTATGTTAACTGTTCCTTGAATGAGCTCTGTTGGGTAAGTCTGATATAAAAGCTAAAATTGTGAATTTGTAATGTTGTTATGGTGTCCATCTCAGAGACCCAGTCCAGTACTTGATGGGATGGTGTTAAGCTCAGCAACTTCTCTATGAAAATCCTTTTACAACAAAGCTGCATTTATAAGTTTTCTACCGGTCAAGGGTCAGCTATCTCAGCAGCATTAGCTGAAAACATAGGAACCTTAGACAAGGTTCTAGATAAGGACAAGGATAAAGTAGATCTAATTTAAATGTGAATTTCATACTTGAGGACACCAGTGTAAATTAAACAGAAATACATTTAGGATTGAAGTCAGGAAGCACTTCCTTTTCACAAAGAGTTATGGGAATCTGGAACAAACTACTGAGAGATGTAGTTGAAGCAGAAAACCAACTTGATGGACTGAATTGTTTCCTCTCATTTGTCAAATTTCTTGTGTTCTAAGGTATCGGTCTATTGCACAGCACACTTGGACAATCTCCATTTAACATAACCAAGACTTCTTTGAGGTGAGGGAAGGAAACTGAAGTATCTGGAGAAACTCCCATGAAGGCCTAGGAAATGCCTTGGCTGTGATACTCACTCGGCAGGATGATAATGCTAATTAAAGGAACAGTCAATACTCAACTTGCAACACTAAAGTTTAGCTAAGCTATCACATGATAATTTTAATATTACTTTACATTTACTTATCTAGTTTCTTTCAGGAAATTTTAATTTCAACTTTTGTGTCATCTGCTATGATGCTCACATGTTTTATCGAAACTACTTACTCAATATACTGTACCTTTCACTGCTTTATATGGGGGAGGTGTAGCATGGTGGTTACCACAGCTCCAGTGTCTAGCACTGAAATACCTGATCTTATTTCTGCTTTGGTTTTCAGGTGTAGGGTAGGTCAAGCACTGGAGCGCACAAGTATAGCCATGATGGACCTGCACCCTATGGCTCTGTAATAGAAAAATACATTCAGGAAAGACATAAATAACTGAAAATTGAAAACACATAGTTTTTAGTAATTTATTAATAGACTTGAAGGTAATTTTTTTGTGTGAGTACTAAAAATATGACCAAATACTCTTAATTTAAATGCTACATAATACAACATATTTTTTATCTAGTAATTGCTCAAGCTCTTTTACTCTGAATATTCCCCAGTTATTAAATTGTAATCAGTTTAATTGTCTTTTGTTATTTATTGTGTCATGGACTCTGAGTCAGTTTGTTAACATGTTCAGTTTCAAAGGCACTATCAAAAAATTGTCATTGGCATACACTCTTGAATACTGAATAACAGCATGTGAATTAGACCAACTGCAATTTATCCAGACTGATATGTGTGTGTGTGTATATTTCTTTTTCTTTCTAACTCAAGATGCCAATACAAGTCTTCATTTTTATTCCAGTCCATGCTTCCTGTGTCTCCAGTGACTGAAGGAGGCCAAACTGAGTAGGCTGTGAGGTTACCTCATCCCAATATATTAAAACACTAGTAATAAATAACCCAATATATTACTTAGTATTCAACATTGCTTAAAAGTGTCCAATATTGTCAGTTTTTGGGGTTTTTGGTTTTGCCACAGTTGTGTTTTCATTATGTGGCTGATGTGCTCTGGGCGACAGTTAACCACTGCCCTCCTTCCCTGTTATTTATTTAATTCCACATATAGGCTCAGTGCTTTAAAGACCTCCTCAGTCAGAAAATGATTATGACCTTTAAACCTTTCAAGCGTCTGATGATAAGTACAAGTAAGATTAAGAGTCAAGTTTGAGGAAAAAGATGTTGACAATAGAACTGTTCTTGAAATCACAATGTACAAAAATAATAATAACAATCCACTGCCAAGTTTGTAATATTCCTAGTAAGTTGAAAAATTAAGACTACCTGTAAAACCCTGAAGTTAGCAATTTTAATTCTGAACATTACTTTAATTAGAAGAAGAAAAAGGACATTTTATATATCCATTCAGAGAGCAGTAGTAGGGCTGGAGTGCTAGCTGAGGTAACAATTACTTAATATATATGACTAGCATAATCAGGCCGGTTTTTTAATGATTTTTAAGCACAGGAAGAAAATTAACATTTGAAAAATCGGTAATGTAATAAATCAGCAAGAAAAGCAACATTGTAACAATGCACGGAACGAACCAACACACAATCGTCCGTGACTGAATTTCTCGTTCAGTATACACTGCCTGCTCATGTGCCCACCTCCAACTCAGCACTTGAGTCGTTGTCGTCTTTGCACAGTCCAGATGCACCTGTGAATCACATAGACTTTTCATTGCTCTGTGCGGTTGTGGCTGCTTTTCTATATATAATCCACCAAGACACCCGAGCACGGTAGTAGCGAGGTGGGACTTTGTTGTTCCTTTCGCATGGTTTTTCATGGTGGACGCGGTCGGGTGTCGAAACCGAAAAGAATAATGAAAAGTCAACGTGGCTCAGACGTGCATGTGGACTCCTAGCACAGACGAAAGGGACTAACTGGGTGGTCGTGAGTTTTTGTGTCTGGGCACATGGGCAGGCAGTGTGAATGCCTAGAGAGCGAGGGTAGACGCGGGCCGGTGAAAAAGGAGTGTTGGTGGGCAGGGAAACATCTTTCGTGTTCCTGCAGGAGCATCTAAGAACACGCATGTTTGTCGCGGATGCGAATTGCTGTATGTAGCATGTAAAACAGTTTGTTATGGTGCACGTGGTCATGTGTCGTAACCGAAAACTCGGTTTTTAAAAACTGCTTACTTCATTGTGTTTTAACCTCAGTTGTAAAGGATCGTTTTAAGGATCCCATGGGATACCCCTCGAAAACCGTTTTACACGCTGCATATGGTGATTCACCTCCGCGAGAAACATGCCTCTATGAACAGTCAACGTGGCTCTGCGGTGCATGTGGCCTCTACGACAGACGAATATAAATGACGCCGGTTTTTCTGTGTTGTCGCGTCTGAGTTGGTGGGCGTGGCTCTGCGAGTTGTCGTTGTATCCAATGGTCTTTGAGTTGGTGGCCGTGGCTCCTTCCTGCGTGCGCCATAGGTGTCTTACTTGTCGGCGGCTTAGTGAATCCATGCCCCTTCAGGCGTGCTTTCCATGGGTGTCTTGCCTTAGTGAATTATATATATAGATAGTCTGCACTGCACTTCTCACTTCCCTCACAAAGTGGGAATAACTGCACCACTGTCGGAAGTGCTAAAGGTGCAGCAAAACCCCAGATTTGGCATAGTTATCAAAGTGACAACAAGCTTCAGTAATTTTTACATTTTTGTGAATAAAACATTTGCGTCTCTAAAAATCGCAGTTGTCTTCTTATTTTTAAATCACACTATTAATGAACTGTCCAGAATGGTGGTGCAGTGCCAAGTCTGGCTGCCCCCCAGTTCTAGAGACCTAAGGACTCATTTATACAAACATAGAATTTTATAGAAAGAATTTAAATGCAAACATTTTATTAAACATCTGTACTTACAAACAGATGTTCGTGAAGCCATTCCACTCATGGTATACTTATTATAAGCATAATTATTTTAGTATAGAGTTCTTCACTAAGTGCAGACACAGAGTGCTGTGAATATTTGCCAGTTAAAATACAAATATATATTACTAAACACAAAATTGGCACAGATATAAATACAGATTTGTTAAAACAGACAGAGAACAACACAGAAACTGATTAAACATAAATGGAAACCAATAAACTCTGTCCATTAATTAATTGAGGAAATATGGCCAGTTGACGACAGAGGAAATTAAAGTTGTAGAGAAAGTCAAAAATAAAGTCACAATCCTGGAGATCTCAGCCAAAATACACTGTTTATAAATCACCAGTCATCTTAATTTGCATTTGCTTAAATGAGCAAGTTGGTCTACGCTCAAAAAACATCCTCAAATATCCTTACACAGTAGAATATAATACTGTATAAATGGCAAGAACTCACCCATGATTAACTCTACTAAAATGGCAAGTGAAACAGCACATAAGGTTAATTGCTGAATCTCAAAGGTCCAGTGTGAATGAGCATGAGGGTCCCTGTCTTGCATTCACTGAACTCAAAAAGGTTCAATTCACTTGAGCAGCACTTCAGCAGCACATTCCATCTGTGCTCCCAGATGTGGACTCGGGTCCGCGTCTCACACAGAGTGCAGAACAACGACCATCTTAGCCAGTGTATCCAATGGACACACAGAGGAACTAATCTGGCTTTTGACAGCAAGGTTGTTTTGACCTCTTTGATCCTAGGGAAGATTGTATGGGTAATAAAAGTAACTATAACAGATCCTATTAGTATTTAATCTCTTTCACTCAATACATTGCAGCTGTACCTTTGGCAGAAGTTGTTTCCATAAAACTTTTTAGGATCGAAAACTCTTTCCTTGCTTTATATTTCCTGGTACTGTAATTGTTACTTCCTCATGTTTCTTGCTGACTATAGTTTGACAGAAATTTTCAAATCTTAACATATTCATTAATGCATTGAAAACAAGAATTTCAATTACTCTCTACAGATTATGAATTATCTTAAATTATTATTATTCCTAACCCTAACTCTCTTTTTTAGCTATGCCAGTGGCTGGATGTTTTATATTACTCTCTTCATTGAGGATGGATCTTCTCATAAGCACCTTTCACTCTGCAGCACGATTTCCTCAAAGATTTGTTGCTACTTTAATTATTTATCATTAGTCTTTAAAAGAAAATGCTGTTTTATTATCTTGCTAGCTGTGCTACCTTGTCTAAGATGGATGAAAATCTAGGTAATCAATGTAGACCTCAGCTTTTAACGTTTCGAGTGCACCCTGCAATGCCTATGTCTCTATTATTCATCATTTGGTTTCATAAAGGCACTTTTAATGTTTGTGATGCACCATCTATTAGAATGACAAATGCAATACATTTCATTATCAAAAATGTTTGTGATACACCTTCTTTTGGAATGACAGAGCAACAGACAGACACACAGACACTTATCCTTTTATTTAGACGGAGGAGGAGTATTTTATAACGTATGTGGCATACCCTTGGCCAGGACGCTGCCATGCTGGAAGGACCAGGGGAGGGAGCATATCCAGAGCAGTACCTCCCCTGGAGTGCTAGGTGGCAGCCCCCATGGGTTGCAGCATTGCCTCAGACTCCCATGGGGCTCCATGGGGATTGGAGTTGGATACAGCGCTGTTGGGATCCGTGGGCGCAGCAAGGGGGTTCTACAGCTACTGCTGAGCCCTGGAGTGCAGCTCTTCCTCCACACCAGGAAGTGCTACCGGAAATGCATCAACGAGCACCTGGAGTACCACTCCGAGAGCCAGAGTCAATAGGAGGGAGACAAAGCTTGCCTGGAGGAGTGGAGGAGCAAAAGAAAAAGAGAAAGTAGAAGAGTTGTGTTGTGTTGACTGTGCCTTCGGGACCATGTTGTGCTTGTGAGAGATGGGGAAGACTTTCCCACAAGGGAGAAAAAAAAATTAAAAATGTGTGCTTGCACTTGTATCTCCTGCGTCTGTCTGTGTCGGGTTGGGACGGCGGTACCTGCCTTGGTGGTCCACACAAATTCTCAAACCAAGTTACAGTTGCAGGTAGGCTGAAGCTTATCTTGAAAATTAACATAACACACACATCTTTAAGAAAAACTCATTGAGACATAGGGAGAACAGTAAAGCTGTGAAAACACACGCTACCGTGCCGCCAACGAATAAAGATTTATTTTCATTTTTTTAATTTATTTTTATATCTAATCATATACATTTTATGTAATGTCATTCCACCATATAATAGAGCAAAATCATCAATAAAGTATTACTAAAAATCAAAAATGATCTAAGAAAATTTTGCATAGTTTGAAGAGAATATAAATCAGTAACCTATGAAATTTATGAACTGTTTTGATTTTCAGACTAGCCACAATATACCTTTATATTAAAAATTGGAGCACCAGTTCTATGCTTTCAAAATTTAAATCCTCCATTACACTGTAACAGCATATGAATCCATCCATCCATCCATTATCCAACCCGCTATACCCTAACTACAGGGTCACGGGGGTCTGCTGGAGCCAATCCCAACCAACACAGGGCGCAAGGCAGGAAACAAACCCCGGGCAGGGCGCCAGCCCACCGCATGGCACACACACACTAGGGACAATTTAGAATCGCCAATGCACCTAACCTGCATGTCTTTGGACTGTGGGAGGATACCAGAGTACCCGGAGGAAACCCACGCAGACACGGGGAGAACATGCAAACTCCACTCAGAGAGGACCCGGGAAGCAAACCCAGGTCTCCTAACTGCGAGGCAGTAGTGCTACCCACTATGCCACCGTGCCGCCACAGCATATGAATATTCAATAAAAATATCTGTAGTGTTATTAATGTTACTTTCAGCCACCGAATTATTCAGCAGAAGTGTGTCAAGAAATGCTACTGGTGCTCCTTTATACCAACGGCAATACACTTTTATAATGCCTCACTGGGACTGGACTTCTCTTTTTATCTTTAACCAAGGAAGGGAGGGTGGGTGTTGTTGTTTGTTATAATATTTATTTTTTATTTATTGAGCTTCTGTGAAAAGCTAACTTTCATCCTTGGAACAAATAAAGTGCTATTTGTTTATTATTGAGGTGATAACTGGTATGGTCCCTAGACAAAGCATTTTTATTCAGTGGATAGCAATCATACCAGCAGGCTTCTCATTCAGTTTTAAAAGGCTGTGATTCTCATTGGAAATAGACTTGAGGATCACAGTTTTTATCGTAAACTATTAGGTTGACACAAAAAGTGAACTAAAATAATTTTTGTATCTGAAATTGATTTAATTTACATGTATTTATAATGTAATTATTTAACAAAGCAGGGTGGCAGTTTTATTATGTTATGAAATCTGATACATCTTTTCATTAATTTCTTTCTCTTTGGCTTAGTAAACAAACTTGCTCATTATCTTAACTGCCGTAATCTTTGTTATGATCATTTGGGCTGGGGGTAATCAAAGAAATATACTGTAAATCATCTCAGGAAACTAAAGGTAATCTCTGCATACAATACAATACAATACAATTTATTTTTGTATAGCCCAAAATCACACAGGAAGTGCCGCAATGGGCTTTAACAGGCCCTGCCTCTTGACAGCCCCCCAGCCTTGACTCTCTGAGAAGACAACAACAACAACAACATTTATTTATATAGCACATTTTCATACAAAAAGTAGCTCAAAGTGCTTTACATAATGAAGAATAGAAAAATAAAAGACACAGTAAGAAAATAAAATAAGTCAACATTAATTAACATAGAATAAGAGTAAGGTCCAATGGCCAGGGTGGACAGAAAAAACAAAAAAAAACTCCAGACAGCTGGAGAAAAAAATAAAATCTGTAGGGATTCCAGTCCAGATTTTAGAGCCACCATGAATAGTTATTATGATGAATTGAACATATAGAGTATCAGGATTAAGTTAAAGTGAAGTTATAAAAAGGCCATGTTAAAGTAATGTGTTTTCAGCAGTGTTTTAAAGTGCTCCACTGTATCAGCCTGGCGAATTCCTATTGGCAGGCTATTTCAGATTTTAGGTGCATAGCAGCAGAAGGCCGCCTCAACACTTCTTTCAAGTTTTGCTCTTGGAATTCTAAGCAGACACTCATTTGAGGATCTAAGGTTACGATTTGGAATATAGGGTGTCAGACATTCTGATATATAAGATGGGGATAGATTATTCAAGGCTTTATAAACCATAAGCAGTATTTTAAGTCAATTCTGAATGACACAGGCAACCAATGCAGTAACATCAGAATTGGAGAAATGTGTTCGGATTTTCTTTTCCTAGTTAGGATTCTAGCAGCTGCATTCTGCACTCGTTGCAAACGATTTATGTCTTTTTTGGGTAGTCCTGAGAGGAGTGCGTTACAGTAATCTAGTCGACTGAAAACAAATGCATGAACTAATTTCTCAGCATCTTTCAGTGGTATAAGAGGTCTAACTTTAGCAATGTTTCTTAAGTGAAAAAATGCTGTCCTAGTGATCTGATTAATATGCGATTTAAAATTCAGATTGCAGTCAACAATTACCCCTAAGCTTTTTACCTCCGTCTTGACTTTTAATTCTAATGTATCCAGTTTATTTCTAATAGCCTCATTGTATCTATTATTGCCAATCACTAAGATTTCAGTTTTCTCTTTATTTAACTTGAGAAAGTTACTATTCATCCATTCTGAGATACAAGTCAGACATTGTGTTAGTGAATCAAGAGAATCAGGGTCATCAGGTGCTATTAATAAGTACAGCTGTGTGTCATCAGCATAGCTGTGGTATCTCATGTTGTGCCCTGAGATAATCTGACCTAACAGGAGCATGTAGATTGAGAAGAGCAGCGGACCCAGGATAGAGCCTTGTGGAACACCATATTGGATATCATGTGTCTTTGAGTTGTAATTACCACAACTAACAAAGAATTTCCTCCCTGTCAGGTAGGATTCAAACCAATTTAAGACACTGCCAGAGAGGCCCACCCATTGACTAAGGCGATTTCTAAGAATATTATGATCAATGGTGTCAAATGCAGCACTCAGATCTAAGAGGATGAGAACAGATAAATGGCTTCTGTCTGCATTCTCCCACAAATCATTTACTACTTTAACGAGTGCAGTTTCTGTGCTGTGATTTGTTCTAAAACCTGACTGAAATTTATCAAGAATAGCGTGTTTATTTAGGTGGTCATTTAACTGCATAATGGCTGCCTTCTCCAGAACTTTACTTAAGAAAGGCAGGTTAGAGATGGGTCTAAAATTTTCAAGAGCCGAGGGGTCAAGATTATGTTTCTTAAGTAGGGGTTTAACTACAGCAGTCTTAAGACAGTCTGGGAAGACCCCCGTATCTAATGACGAATTTACTATGTCAAGAACATTATCAATTAGCAAGCCCGATACTTCTTTGAAATAATTTGTTGGTATCGGGTCAAGGACGCAGGTGGAGGGTTTTAATTGAGATATTATTTTTTGTAAATCAGGTAAATCTATCCTAGAGAAAGAGTTTAATTTGTTTATAACAGAATGCTGGGGTTTAGGAGGATCCTTAGTATTGGGGAGATATACTATGTTATTTCAAATATCATTAATTTTTTGATTGAAAAATACAGCGATAGCCTCACAGGTTTTACTGGAAGTACTTAGGAGGCATTCCTTTGAGTTACCTGGGTTTAGCAGACGATCTATTGTAGAGAATAAGACTCTGGGATTACTAGCATTGTTATTTATAATCTTAGAGAAATAGCAGCACCTCTCAAGACGGACAGTGTTATTGTATTCTGTTATTTTAACTTTTAATATTTCATAGTGGATAGTTAGTTTAGTCTTCCTCCATTTACGCTCAGCTCTACGACATGTTCTTTTTAAATCCGACACTCTTTGGGTCTTCCATGGTATAATAATGCTAGAAGATTTTTTAACTGTCTTTTCAGGTGCAACTATGTCAACAGCAGCTCTCACTTTAGAATTAAAGTTTTCCACCTTACTATTTACATTATCCTCGTTATTAAAGTTGGCACTATAAACGGACTGATTGCTTAGAATGTTTGTAAGAAAGACAAGGAAAAACTCCCAAAAAACCTTGTAGGGAAAAAATGGAAGAAACCTTGGGAAAGGCAGTTCAAAGAGAGACCCCTTTCCAGGTAGGTTGGGCGTGCAGTGGGTGTCAAAAGAAGGGGGTCAATACAATACAATACACAGAACAGAACAAATCCTTAATACAGCATAAAAATAAAAATTTTAGAAGTACAGAGCAGAATTTAACAGTAGATGATATCACATAATAAGATTTGGATATTTTTAGAGTCCTGGAGACCTCATCCATCAAGCTGCCTCTCCATTTGGCCATTCCACGGCTAAAATAGTGCTGGGCCAGCCAATCCGATGAAAGGACCCCTCTTTCCCATGATTCCTGCGATCCTCCATCAGGGATGACTTTACCATAGGCAGGCAAACAACTTGGCAGGTGGGTCGTGGCACCAATTGCCACATTTGAGTACCGAGAACAGAAACAGAATAGGTGAGGGTTAGTATTCAATTATAACTATCATGTTACTTATGTACAATACAATACACAGAAATACCCACACATAGTCAACCATCTGCGCTTTTGCCTCATATTTATCCCTTTATCTGAAATCCAAACTGCTCACACACACAGCAAAAATTTTGACTTCTCCAGTATTTATGGTAAGCACTGAACATGTCTGATATAAATAAGATATTTTTGTCTTCTTTTTTGTACCATGTAATAGGCCCCTCACTAGTAGCGGGCCATCTTCTTACAATACAGCTCTACAGGTTGAACTCCAGAGAATCTCTCATGGGGACTTTAAGAAAATAAGACATTAAAAGAGAGGAACATGTTTAATTTATCTTCTGGAACATGGGGGGAAGAAATGAGAAGACTCCTTTTCACTATAATCTTTATACTCAGTCTCTTACAGAACTCTGGAAAATGAAGAATGAACAGAGGAACTAATCATCCTGTCCTCTATGTATGGATGTATGGGAATAGAAAAGGAATTTGCGAACATGTGGTTATAAAGGCGAAGGGGCTGGGATGAATAGAGGAGTCCTGCATCTTAAATGGGACCCTCAAACTTTCGACCTTATTAAATAACAACCTGTGATGGATAACAGACAGAAAATTGGAGGTGTTGTAGTTAAGAAATGAGTTACCCGTGTCATACACATGCACATGGGAGGCAGCTAAAGGGTCTAAATAAGAGTAATTCCACGCCAGACTAGGGGGTGGCAGAGTGCACTGACCTTTTTTCTCACTGTCCTGCAGACCGTTCACAGGAAATTCCACCTGGCCCTAATGACATCACTTCCAGTTCCGGACCATTGGATGACATCACTTCCGGTGAAGAACCCATGACCGAAGAGACTTCCTGTTCCGGCCCCTTTTGATGATGTCACGTCCAGGTCCGAACTTATGGAAGAGGACCCTTCCGCTTCTGCCCTCGATGACTTCACTTCCTTTTCTGGCCTTTAAAGCCACCATATTTGACAAACCTAATCAGTTCTGTTTTGGACTCTGTTCTGAGCACTTCAGTACTAGCAATTTTCCCATTTGCAGCCAGGGAATATTATACGGGTGGCTGCCCCCAAAACGTTTTATGACTCTTGTGTCTGCTTTTTGTGACACCCGCTTTATACTGTAAACTAGCAGAATACCCGCGCTTCGCAGCGGAGAAGTAGTGTGTTAAAGAAGGTATGAAAAAGAAAAGGAAAAATTTAAAAAATAACGTAACATGATTGTTAATATAATTGTTTTGTCATTGATATGAGTGTTGTTCCCATATCTATATCTATCTATATCTATATCTATATCTATATATATATATATCTATATATATATATATATATATATAAATATATATATATATATAGCAAAATACCCGCGCTTCGCAGCGGAGAAGTACTGTGTTAAAGAAGTTATGAAAAAGAAAAGGAAAAATTTTAAAAATAACGTAACTTGATTGTTAATGTAATTGTTGTGTGTATATATATATATATATATAGCAAAATACCCGCGCTTCGCAGCGGAGAAGTAGTGTGTTAAAGAAGCAATGAAAAAGAAAAGGAAACATTTTGAAAATAACATAACATGATTGTCAATGTAATTGTTTTGTCACTGTTGTGAGTGATGAGTGTTGCTGTCATATATATATATATATATATATTTACACACACACACATAAACATATATATATACATATCTATACATATACACATATATATACACACACACATATATACATACATATATATATATCTACATATATACACATACATATACATACACACATACATACATACACACACATATATACACACAAATACATATATATATATACATACACACACACATATATAAACATATATATACATATACATACATATCTACATATATACACACACAGCTATTTCGTATCAGTGCAAGACGCTGCTTGTTAAAATGGATAACTCCCGCTCTTACGTGCAAGTCTGCGTGGATATTATTGTTCAAGTTCTATTTAAATTTTAAATAGAAGGAATTTTAATTTAGTCGACAGAAATATCTTTGGTAGGAATGGTAAAAACAGACAGGAATATTATTCCTGAATAAATCAACTCAAACCTTAAACAACTTATAATATTTTGCTCTCCATAAAAATATATCCTGTCTAAATTATACAAGTTAGAAATAAAGTAAACTTTAAAAGAACAAACATTCAAATTTCTTTACTCTTATGTAATTTTATATAAAAAATAAACTTAGATTTTAAATATCCCAAAAGATTTTGCTCTCCATAAAAATATATCCTGTCAAAATTATACAAATTCAAATATGAACATGCTGCATAACAAAACCTGGAAATATAAATAAAATGTGTTCCTTTCAGCAATAACAAATCAAATCATTCAGTTGTCTTTGCTCATATGTCATTTTAGAGATGGACGCCTGGCATCTTTTTTTGGCAACAAGTTCGTTTATGTTTGGTGTGAGGTTCTGTGTTGTGGAGATTCTCAGGATGGACTGCAGGTGGTCATGAGTGAGGCGACTCCTGTGTGCTGTTTTGTTAGTCTTCATCACTGAGAAGAGCTTCTCACACAGATATGTGCTACCAAACATGCACAAGGTTCGAGCCGCATGTAGACGGACTTTTTTTGTTCTTCAAAGTCACCAAAGCGCCGTGCGCTCAGTTTATCAGCAAAGTGCGTATTTGGGAACACCGTAGTGACGACTTGGTTCAACATTACTTGGCAACAGGGAAAGTGGGGCAAGTTGCACTGGTGCATTTGTGTCTCCCATAAAAGCAGCTTCACTTGAAATCACTTTGTGATTGTGCACGGGTAAAAACGTCCGCTGAAGTGTCAGATTCTTATTTAATTCTTCTGCTTTCTGTATCTTCTGCATTGCATTCAGGTCTTTCAGGTTATCTTGATGTTTTCAATAAACAGCTCGTCTTCTTCTTTATCTGAGACCTGACACACTGCATGCACGGGTTTTTTTTTAACACTGTCTTCCTTTAGCGGGACATTCACTTTTTCCACCGTGTGCTTTGTTTCTGCAGTAGCTGTACTTATTACATACTTATCTTGTATGTATCAGACGCTTCACATTTTTTTGCTGCCTTTTCAATTGTGTAATTCGGTTTTTGTTCAGCGCTCTTCGGAACTCTTGCTTTTTGTCTGTGCACTGCGTCAGTTCACATGAGCCGCTCGGTGTTCATGCATCGAAGTTTCCCAGCTGTGCTGTTGCCATGTCGTGCTATGTCCATGGCTGTATCTAATGCTACCGAAGTCCCGGTACTTAAAACTTTCTCTCGCAGTTTCGCTGAGTTTGTGCCAAACACCACCCTGACTATCTCATCTTCTTCTCCATAAGCACAGTCCTACACCCGTGAATAATTTACCCGTGGCATTTTGCTATTGGATTGCCGCTGACGGACGGCCTTATATGGGCAGGCACTAAATTACAAACGCCAGCGGCAGCCTGTCTATGAACTTAATTTAAAGTGTAGGTTTACACTGTGCTTTGTTTCCGAAGTAGCAGAACTCATGAATATGGTTGTATATATCACTCGCTCGCTTCTTATTGTTTCGCTACCTTCTCAATTATATAATGCATGTTTTCTTCAGCGCTTTTTGGGGCTCTTCCTGGTTTTCTACGTACTGCGTGATTACGTGGGAGGCGTGATTATGTCAAACTCCGCCCCCACGGGTTTCAAGCTCATCTCCATTACAGTAAATGGAGAAAAAACAGCTTCCAGTTATGACCATTACGTGTAGAATTTCGAAATGAAACCTGCCCAACTTTTGTAAGGAAGCTGTAAGGAATAAGCCTGCCAAATTTCAGCCTTCTACCTACACGGGAAGTTGGAGAATTAGTGATGAGTGAGTGAGTGAGTGAGTGAGTGAGTGAGTGAGTGAGTGAGTGAG
>JANRMT010062854.1:28821823-28863763 GCA_026402145.1 Polypterus bichir lapradei | reverse complement strand
ATAGATAGATAGATAGATAGATAGATAGATAGATAGATAGATAGATACTTTATTAATCCCAAGAGGAAATTCACATACTCCAGCCGCAGCATACTGATAAAGAACAATATTAAATTAAAAAGTGATAACAATGAAGGTATAACAGACAGACAATAACTTTGTATAATATTAACGTTTACCCCACCCCCCCAACCCCCCCCATAGTATGCATAGTATGGGGGAGGAACGATCTCCTCAGTCTGTCAGTGGAGCAGGACAGTAACAGCAGTCTGTCGCTGAAGCTGCTCCTCTGTGCGGAGATGATCCTGTTCAGTGAATGCAGTGGATTTTCCATTATTGACAGGAGCCTGCTCAGTGTCCGTCACTCTGCCAAGGATGTCAAACTGTCCAGCTCCGTGTCTACAATAGAGCCTGCCTTCCTCACCAGTTTGTCCAGGCGAGAGGCATATCTGTTCTTTATGCTGCCTCCCCAGCACACCACCGCATAGAAGAGGGCGCTCACCACAACCGTCTGATAGAACATCTGCAGCATTTAATTGCAGATGTTGAAGGACACCAGCCTTCTAAGGAAGTATAGTCGGAATTATAGTAGTGATGAAGAAAAATGAACACAAGTCAGTAGATCTTCCAAACAGAAGAAAATCTCATCTGTCTGATGTCTTATGTTTTATGTACCACAGCAGAATGGAAAAAAGAAATAAGGGGTGAGACTGAGGCTGAATTTGCCATAGTTGTTAACCTTTTGTAGAGCACTAGTTCCATCAAGCAGTCTATTATTGGTTGTCAGAAAAATGGGCAAGCACGACTGTGTTGAAAGTTGCCACACGATTGTTAAATGTGACATGCCCAGCGATTTTTAAGTCATTTCAATCCTGAATGTTTTATGACAAGATTAGCAACAACATTTGGTAATTCTGACATACCCATTGATTAGAAGTTTCATAATGTGACTTTGGCTGAAGGCTAAGGGCATAGTCCAACTAGATTAACATTTGCTACATGAATACAGACTGTTATACAGTACATATTTAAATAGAACTGCCCCATTATCTGAAGGTTGAGAATTTTAATGCACCCAATAATTCATTTTCCAAATGGCTTCTCCAGTTCATGGTAACAGAGCCTGTGCAGGGATCAACCTTGGACAAGCTTAATTTTCAGATAAAATTCTTTTTTAGCACTCATTGATTGTGTCGGTGGAAATTATTAATTAAAATGTTTTGTTAAAGTAAAGCTTCTGTTTAGTTTTGAAATTCACATTGCTACCTCACAGCTTTATAGTTCTGGCTTGAATTCCAGACCAAGCCACCCTCTGTGTGGAATTCACACATTTTCTTTTATCTTGTGGGTTTACCTTCCAAATCCCAAACATTTTCAAATTAGATTGATAGGTGGCTCTAAACTGGCCTAGCAAGAGTGAGTTTGTGACTGTGCCTTGCAACCAATTGGTGACCCATCCATGGTTTGTTCCCACCTTATAAATTGAATCACTGTGCATTGAGTAATCAGATTATTAAACTGATGGAAGGATAAATGGATTGGATGTGTAGGATGAATAGAATGGATGAATAGCTAATTTTGACATATAACATTATAGACAATAAAAATAAAATGTAAAAAGCCCACACAAAAAGAACTTTCATTTCATGCTGTTCACATGAAGTATTATGTCTTGTGATGTAATGGATGATATACGTAGTTTTCAATTTCATTTATATTTTACACACATTCAACACTACATTTGCATAGACTCAATCAGAAAGTGTGATTTCTTGAAGATGAATTGTGCTCCACCCGAGTCTGCCGTTATTAAGATAGATAGATAGATGTTTATTTGTCTCCATGAGAAAATTTGGTTCTTTACTGAAGCTCTTTAAATACATGAATAGATAAATTGATATATATATACAGTACATGCACAAAATATGGTCTGAACACACAAAAGAATTACTAAAAAGAAGTTCACAGTATTTGGATTTTCTGAACTTTTTCTCACTAAAGTCATTCTGTTTTAGATGAAACTCTGGACCAAGGCTATTGATAATGGGAAGAGCACATGTTGTATCGATTTTTAAAAAGTGGCAATTTTGAGATTAAGTGAAACTGCTAAAATGAAACCCGAAGCAAGTGACTAAAAGAGGTAATCACTACAAGAAGCTTTGTTTTAATGAATTTAATTGTGTCTAAAAACATCAAACCCATCATGGGCAGAGAACTTTTATTTTTTTCTTCATCTCAGTAATTACCCCACAGTTTGAAAAATGAAAAGTCTAAATGACTCTAAGACTTTCCTGATCAACATATTTCATACTTCATATACCTTCGTAATACATTGAAGTAAAATTGTAATATAAACCCCACACTCATTTAAACGGACAGAGGGTCATCAGTCTTAAGGGGGAGAACCTCTTTTGCCAGAGTTCAGGATCAGAAAAGCTTGCATCCTGTGTCCTAGGGGTTAATGAACTCACAGGCTTTAAAAGAGTCGACACAGAAACATCTTCAGAACAGATGGCTGGCAGCACTGCAGGTAATAAACAAATCGAACAGATTGTGTCCTGAAAGTGTAACAGTGACGACGCTAGAAGCTGAACAAACAGAGCCTTGAGGGCTGATATCCACTTTTCAGTCAAACCTGCAGAATGATCTCAGGCTATTCTTGAATTTGAAAGGTGACACAGGGACGCCTTCCCAAGTAGCAGTAAGTGCCACTCCAGGCTGCTAGTTAGTGGCAACCAGACGTTTGAGCCAAAGCCTTCATAATTCTCGATAGGGCTTTATTCCTATTGCTTTTGTAATGCGTATGTCATCCTGGCAGTACAATTTCATGTTATCAGGTGTCACTATGATAGAACACCACTATAAATTAAGAAAATAACAATATTTCCCCTTGTAAATCAATTAAGTATAATAATCAAAATAATAATAATAATAAAATAATTAGAAATGCACACGAGCTATGGTCTGTCCCATTAGAATCAGGCACAATACAGAAACCAAGGTGCATTTCTGTTCAGAACTGCAAGCGTCTCTATGACAAAAGTGAGCTAAAATTTGTAGATCAGAAGTTAACACACTTCACCTGTCATAACTGCAAGACAAGAACAAACCCCTCATGAGATTCCAGTCCACTGCATGGACAGACTCCTGCACATACACACTGAATGATATACTAAGCCAATTTTGGGTCACCAATTACCATACTGTGATATGAAAGAAAGTTCAAGACAACTTGGCATAAGAAAACATGACTAAGCCAGAACTTTAACCCTGGCCCTGAAGTTAAAAGGTAACAGTTTTAAACCCTATGCCACTTTGGGGGCAGAGGTCAGCTCAAGTTGGACGGCTGGAAGACAAAGTGAGGGAGGTGAGATTGTGTTGGTTTGGACATGTGCAGAGGAGAGATGCTGGGTATATTGGGAGAAGGATGTTAAAGACAGAGCTGCCAGGGAAGAGGAAAAGAGGAAGGCCTAAGAGAAGGTTTATGGATGTGGTGAGAGAGGCCATGCAGGTGATGCCCTCTCAAAGTGAAGTTCTATTCATCAAGCATGTGTAAGACAGTAGTTTTCGCTTTTTAATTGCTTTTTCAGTCTTTGTTGCAGGTCCATTTGTAATGTTATTCTCTCTATTCAATGAGTTCATAACAGGCACAAGCAGTACCAAATACAGTATTTCCTGCTCTGCATTTTCTGTTGCCTTTTCTGGCTGAATTTTGATGTTGTTCAAGTAAAGCTCAATCAGATATTGTGATACTGAAGGGACTGTTACAGCGAGAATCTTTCTCTGAGTTCAAACTATAACTCTTGAATTTTTTCCTCAATGTAATGCTCTGGCACTTTTAGAGCTGTTAGTTTTTTCCTGTTGATTTATACTTTAATTGCTATCAAAATGGTATGGAAAAGATATATCATCATGTCTGTCATTTTTCTTTGTCTGCTTTTCATACTTTCACTATTATAGTGGTTTATTTCAGTTTTATGAAGTTATGTAGGTTAGGAAAAAATTTACTTTTCACTTTCACTGTCCTAAGTTGTCCTCAGATTGATTTTTGTTACAGGTACTCCAAATAGATTAAGCGATGACTAGAAATAGTTTTTGAATGGGTGATTATGGGCATGTGCTCAGTTATGAATTGGCACTCTTGTCCAGGTTGGTTCTTCCTTTGGTCCCATTGTAGCCAGGTTGCACTCTATGATTCCCTGGTTTGGATTAAGCAGGTTTAGGAAATGGGTTTTAAAAATATAAATATACATTATATGGCCAAAAATACTGTATGTGGACAGTTTATTTAGTTCATGTGTACCCATTGTTAACAGCCGCATAACATCACACACATAATCTCTATTAACAAACATTAGCAGTAGAATGGGTCACACTGAAGAGCTCAGTGACTTTAAACATGGCATTGTCATAGGATGCCACTTTTGCTGCAAGTCAGTATGTCAGTGGAAATGTTTTAGAGGAAACAACAGCTCAGCCTCAAAGTGATACACCATACAAACTCACAAATCAGGAATGTCAAGAGCTGAACTGTAATGCGCATAAAAATGAAATGGTGTAAAGCACACCGCCATTGGACTCTGGAGCAGTGGAAATGTGTTCTCTGGAGTGATGAACCACACTTCAGCATCTGGTAGTCTGATGTACAAATCTGGCTTTGGCTGATGGAGCTGGGTTTTTTAGGGCTTATGCTAGGTCCCTTGGTTCCAGCTAAGGGTACTTTTAATACTACAGCATAGAGACATTTCAGACAATTGTACACGTTCAGCATTGTGGCAAATGATTGAGGAAGGTACTTTATGTTCCAGTATGGCTGTGCCCATTTGAGATAGATTAGAATGCCAATTATGAGCCGGGTCTTCTTGCCCAAGATCAGTACCTGACCTCACAAATGATCCTTTGAGCATAAATTCCCATAAACACTCTCTAAAATCTTGCAGAATGCCTTCTCAAAAGAGCGGAGGCTGTTATAGTTGTAAAAAGGGGCAATTCCATATTAATTCTAATAGTTTAGGAATGGGAAATCCAACAAGCTCAAATAGGCATGATGCTCAGGTATTGGTGCATTTTTGGCCATATAGTGTATGAAATGTTAATTCCCAGTATTACCTTTGCTTTTAACTTTCAAGGAGAAACTTTGGATTTTCCTGTCAAATAGGTGACAATGTCACCAGCTATCTTTTATCAAAGCACTGAAATGTATTTTTAAAATCATTGTGTGTTGTTGCATCTGTATTGGCTCTGTTACAAAACTCTGTAACAGGGACTTCATTTTACTTCAATGGCCTGCATAGTCCCAGAATCACAGTCCAATAACAAGGCAGAGTAGAAGCTTTGTAACATGAATGTGTGGACAAGAAAATCTGCCGGAAATACTTGATGGCACTGAGTCAACAAGGACCAAAATCCATATGGAAGTTTCCCAGCAACTTGTTGAATTAAACTTTCAGAGAAGTTAAATTGCTCTGGAAGGAAAAAATAGAGAACATGCAAGACAGCAGAAAAATGAGAGACATCCAACCAGAAATGAGTCAGCAGCAGAAAAGATATGATAGTCCAGCCATAGAAATGAACATGGTTCATGTGCTCATGTCCAAAGTCCATTTCTGCCAAACACATAAGGAGGGCGTGATTAATGAGTTCAAGTGTGAAGTAATGCGCACCTGAACAACATAAGGATCCACTAAACACTGCATTGCCCATGAGCTGCAGAACGCTAGTGACAGCAGCACTATAATATCAATCAGCCCATTGATGCTTTAGCAAGTGCATTCTGTTGTGAACATACAGGATACTAGATTTAGAGAAAACAAAGTGTATAGTGTATAGGACACTGATTTATGGGATTAAAATTAAGAAGATGAGATAACATAGAAATTTGATAAATCCATGTAAAGCATTTATTCATTTTGCAAACCTTTTTATTCCAATACACAACAGAAACCAGCTCTGGACAAATCAACCGAACTTTGGACTGAACTCACATTAGACATGGGGACAACAGAGACAGAGAGAGAGAGAGAGAGTGACCAGGTTGAGATTGGACTCAAGCTCAGGAGATGCTCTAACACTACACCACCCTATATAAAACAGAAGTTCAGAAAAAAAATTAAAAGCTGACAACCAGTGAGCCTCATTTATACTTTAAGAATAACAGTAAAATATTTGAACAAATAAAATATTTGGTGTTCTTTTAGATGTCATTGGAAGAATTTGAAATTAATCATAGAAATTGACTTTTTAGAACATTGTAAAGTATATGTTACAATTTCATATTAGGAAAATATTCAGAATAAAAGTGCTAAAGTAAATGAAAATAATAAAAAAAGGACAGCAGCCTTTTGGACAGATGGCTATTTGGCTTCTGGTGATCTGAAAAAGCTGTGACCCCATCGCCCTCCCCCCTGGCTGGACATTGTGAATTGTATACCAGGTCAGTCCTTTTCACTGCGTCCAGCTGCCATGGCCACGCTAATCAGGTCAGTCCCCAGAGGCCTAGCCACAAGCTGCCCAGCTGGCCAGAAGAATTTTAACTGGACATCACAAAAAAACACATCAGCACACACTATCAGACCCATACTCTTCTGAAAGGTAAAGAAAATTGAAAAAAGAAACCACAGGCACTACCAACGATTCGATCCATCTGAGCTTCAACCCAGCTCAGATCCTTGAAAATATGTTGGTCGCAGAAGCACCAAGTTCTCTTGGCAGAGTACATGACACCACTGAAGTTGTGTACCAAGGCCTATCTTACATCTCTTTAATGTGTATATAAGGTTTAGTTTATGTTATGAATTTAATGAATAAGTTGAATTCATGTCTTACTGCAGAGTTATTTCCCACTGTGAATGGAGAAAGATGCTTTCAACAATGTGCTTACTGTGCACTACAGACAGACAATGCAGGGAGTGTTCAAAATGCTAGAAACACCCTAACCCTAACAAAATATTAAAGGAGCTAAAAAGTACTAGGGTTACCCTTTGCTTTCAGAACAGCTTTGGTCCTGAACTGTTAGTTGTAGGATTTTGCCTCCGGTATTTCGAGGGGTAAAGGAGGTAGAAACCTACTTTGCACTCAACACACCAAAACGTCTCATCAGTAAGGTTTAGATCTGTTGATTGGGGAGGCCATGAAATTAAGTTCATCATGGTGCTCACAACACCACTCTTAAATTAGTTTATCAGTATGTGTTGGGACAACATCACCCTGGAACAGGAGAGCATTATGAAGGAACCGTGTTTTCAACACAGCGCAGTGCCTGTCACACCCCAAGGCTCTGTCCTCAGCCCTCTGCTCTTGTCTGTCTACATTCTTCCTCTTGGCCATATTATTCGTAGCTTTGGACTGGGATGTCATTTTTTTGCTGATGATACTCAGATTTGTTTCAGTGTTAAAGTGAACCCTCCTCACAGCTCACCTCTCAACTCTTTAAAAGAAAACTGCATCAAAACCGAAGTCATGATAATTGGCACTAAACTTCAACTTATGAAAATTGGCTCATTTTCTGTCATGGTGTAAAGCACACCATCATTGGACTCTGGAGCAGTGGAAATGTGTTATCTGGAATGATGAATCACATTTAAATATCCAGTAGTTAGGAGACCCGGGTTCGCTTCCCGGGTCCTCCCTGTGTGGAGTTTGCATGTTCTCCCCATGTCTGCGTGGGTTTCCTCCGGGTACTCCGGTTTCCTCCCACAGTCCAAAGACATGCAGGTTAGGTGCATTGGCGATCCTAAATTGTCCCTAGTGTGTGCTTGGTGTGTGGGTGTGTGTGTGTGTGTGTGCCCTGCGGTGGGCTGGCACCCTGCCCGGGGTTTGTTTCCTGCCTTGTGCCCTTTGTTGGCTGGGATTGGCTCCAGCAGACCCCTGTGACCCTGTAGTTAAGATATAGTGGGTTGGATAATGGATGAATGGATAGTCTGATGGACGAATCTGGGTTTGGCAGAAGTCTTCTGTAAAGTTTGGTGGAGGAGGGATAATGGTCTGTAGGTGTTTTTTTAGAACTTAGGCTAGGTACCATGGTCCCAGTGAAGGGTACTTTTAATGTTACAGATCACAAAGACATTTTAGACAATTGTATACTTTGAGCTTTGTTGTAAGGTTTGGGAAAGGCACTTTTTTGTTCCAGCATAAATGTGTCCCTTTGGGATGAATTAGAATGCCGACCATGAGCCGAGTCTTCTCGGTCAAGATCTGTAACTGATAAATGATACTTTGGCTCAATGGGCATGCCTCATTCTTCTACTAGGAGTCTTGTCATTTTTGATTCCTTCCTTATTCTACCCACATAAATCACTTTAAGAAACTTTCTTGCTCCCACCTCCACACCATATCCTATATTAATTCATTCTTCTCCTTTTCTAATGTTGATAAATATGCCCATGCTTTTATTACATTCTGCATCAACTACTGTAACTCTCTACTTGCAGGTGCCCCTTCTAATCTGTTATAACAGCTCCAGTTGGTTCAAAGCTCTGCTTGAAGAGCCTTTGCACAGTCCCACAACAGCAAGCACACAACATCCATCCTGCTCCACCTTCACTCGCTCTCTGTGTCTTACAGGATTGAATATAAAATTCTCTTAATAACCTATACAGCTCTAAACGGCCTTGCATTGGACCACATCAGTAACCTCCTCCATCACTTTCTGTTCTGATACCATATTTAAATTACTAAAGTGGTGTGTGCAAGACGAGACAGAGTTTACCGTTTGTGAGGTGACTCTGAGATCAGTGGTTTTGAATTGTCAATTTTCTCATTAAAGAAGTTCATAAAATCTGCACTTCTAATGTCTGTAGGTATTTGGCTTTGTAGATCAGAATTCCCATTTTTTTTAGATTAGCCACTGTTCAAAACAGTACATGAGGATTATTGCTGTTGTTATTATAGAATACTAGTCCAAATGGTCTATCGGGAGAGATTTTTATACTTTTTAAAACGCTCTGTTCATGCAATTGAGAAGATCCGAAACTTTGTTGCTCTCCATATAAGCTCCAGAACACAAGTATTAAACCAGGGTGAAAAACTATGTGTTTTAATTACTTTTGTTTTAATGGGAGCAACTGTATCCAAATTCTTTTTCAAATTCACATTATATTCACATTGATGTTAACTTATCCAAATTGTTTCCCAATTATGTTTGAATTTCTGAAAATAACTGCAAATTTTGATGCAGGACTGTAATCTAGATGTTGCAGTGCGCTTGTTTAAACATCTGAGTGTACTGGCATGGGCAAAAACAAATCAAACATAATTAAGCAGTAGTCAGAAGTAACTTCATTTAATGGTGTGATAATTAAACTTTGAATCTCAACCCCATGAGTAATAATAAAATCTAATTTGTAGTTATGACTATAAGTTGGGCTGTTGACAATCTGACAAAAGCCTACTGAGTTAACAAATAAAACATTTGCTAAAGTGACAGTTTCTGTTTCTATATCAATGTGTATATATTAAAAATCAGCCATCACCTCTACATGATGACAATGTATGGCTAAGTTGGATAAAGAGATGCCAGATTCAGCCTCAAACACTGAATATAGCCCTAGTGGTCTGCAGACTAATACTACAATTGTGCTGGAAAATGTTTTAATATCTAATATGAGTGCCTTGAAGAATAGAAAATCTGCATAAATTTTTACTGGTGGTTTGAAGTTCATCAACCAGAATTATTCCAAGGCTACCTCCTCAACCCGTATCTATTAATTTATGAAGGAATATATAACCATTTGATGATGCCTCAGGTAAGGAAAAACTGTAAATTTATTAGGTCAGGTTTCAGTGAGAAGACACAAATCAGGTTTTTACTTAATATACTTCCTTTTACCAAACCAGCTTTATTTCCAGCGGTGCAAATGTTTAGTAAGTAGCATTTTAAACTGCAAGGATCTAAACAAAATATAGTGATACAAGTAAACATGCAACCTGGGTGTCTTAAATCTTTATACAGTCCAAGCAGATAGTAAGATATATTGTAAGTAGATAATAAGATGCTGGTGACCATTCCAATCCCATTTGGCTTCTTTTTTGCTGTGTGTTCTCAAGGAAAATGAAGATATTTAGAGAGAGTGAGACAGAGAAGTCTTTAAAGTTACTAAAAGCAGCTGAGAGAAATGGGGGCTGGGGGGAGAGGGGCTCCTCTGAAAGGTGTCTTCGTTTCCAACAACATTAGCTGATCCCTTTTCTTGCCCAAAAATTGGATAAACATACAATGCTAGTAGAATGTGCTGATGTTATTTTTTGCAGTTTCTCACAGTACAAGAACATGTTTCCGACATTGTTATCAAAAGTTCAAAGTTAATTCTCAGAGATTCAAAGTTAAGTAAGTGAAAGGTATAAGAAAACTCCAAATTCCTACTTTAAGTTCCAACTTCCATAGCACTGTGCTCCTGTTCAGCTTGGCTTCAATGAAAGCTCTTTGTGATGAGAACAAACAAGCGATGGACATTAAAAGGTTTGAGTACTAGCAACTAACCCCATTTAATAAAGAAAAGGGGAAAAAAAGTAAAAACAAAGGGCACATTAGGGTGAAAAAGAATTGGTATTCGGCAGAGCAAACCAAAACAAAAAACCAAGGGGTCAATCCTTCCACCTCTCTACCTGTCTAGGTCTTTATAGGGCCAGTCCAGAAGGGGCAATGCTGGGTGGCAGACGTGGAAGCTGGTAACTCATTGTAGGGATGGTTAGAATTGAACAATGGATGGAAGATAAGATGGAATTAGTGACAGCTACCTTTCTCTACTCAGGTTGGTATTGCTTACCTTTTTAGAGCCTTGAAGGTATTCAAGCATGTGTCCTGCCCACCTACCCCCTTTCCTTATCTATGGTGGGACAGGCAGACCTAGCCTAGCGGTTGTGGATGTGGGGAAGTGCATGACCACCAGCATGGAGAAGCCTGCTGTGGTGAAGTCCCTTATATTTCTAAGGCTGAGAGTTCAAAAACTGCCGTGTGACCCAAGGATTAGACTCTTTATGAGTGACAGTCCATTGCAGTTACCAAGGTAAACTCATACACAGGAGGTAATGCCTCATCTGCATGACCACCCACTTGATGGCTAGAATCTCACACTCAATAGCTGAATAGCCTTAACCCAACAGCTTCTGGCAGAGGTATATTATAGGTACATCGAGCTATTTTAATTAAAAAAGGAATTGCTCAGACTAAATATTGATATATACCAACTAGCAAGTCACATTGGTATCCAGTTTTTGAAAAACAAAATTTGAAAGTCTGCAGTCAAAGAGGACCTGCCATAATGCTCAGGCTTCCCCAATGGAGTATACATTTGTATACTGTACATGCCCTGGGCTTGTACTCAGTGAAAATTACTATGCAAAAATAATAACTGTCTAGCCTGTATTTAGGTCTAGCCTGAAGGCCATACTCTTTAAATAACCAATGAGTTAATCACTCAAGTCTTACGTTTCACCCAGCAGAGCCTGATTTTTAATATACAGCTTAACTGGCTACAGTGTTTATTAGTCAGTTCTTTAGTCTTAAGTACAATGCTGCATTGTCTGTTAACAGCTGCAGTTTCTGTGCTACATTATTGGCCCTTTTTTAAGCCACCCTTCTTGCATCTAACCTTTCATCTTTAACAAAAGTCTCTTGCTTTCTGTTTTTTATATTAGTTATCAAAAGGGCCAAAGCAAAGCTGAACATAATGAATGTATTTAGAATTGGCTGATGCCATAAAGAACACATTTTTTACTTAGAAATATAAAATATCAATACACAGTGTCTGAGACTCATCATTCAAGGAGTGCCTCTTATCCTAAAGAAGGCGGCACAAGGTGGAGTGAGTAGCGGCCCAGTGCCACCTCTTCTAAGAGGCTGCTGGTCGTGCAATGCAGCTAATGGCCTCTTCAAAAGGGTACTCCAGGCTCAATGTAGGACTCGTCCTTGCTCTGCTCGCTAGCTCTGCACCCATTGAATCCCCCGACTTCAAAGCAAAGTAGCCTCATGAGCTCGTTCTCCAATGGCTCATCAAGAGCTGACAACGGAGACTTTGAAATCCATTTTCCTGGCATTGATTAACAGCATCTTTTTTTTTTTTTTTTTTCATGGCTCCTACATTTCATTTTTTTTCCCCTTCTTTCTTTTTCTTGTTTCTCCAGTCGAGACAGGAAACTTAGTGAGAGCACGACCACAGCTTGTGAAATGAAAACCTTCTTACCTTTTGTCAGTAATGTGTTTCCTGCTTTTTGGAGCCTCCCAGAAGAGTGCTGGATAATAGAAGGATGGATCACTGGAAAGTCCCACAGGGTTTAAGACTTTCATCCTTTTTTTTTTAATTCGCTAAGAGGAAATGTACAGTACCTCTTCACCATGGGTCACTGAGATCTGCGAGGTAGCAGAAAGATGGAGCAGCCATCAAAGCAATTTCATGTGCTTTTTGCTCATAGAGTCTAAGCATTTAATATTCTGAACTCTTAATTTAAGCAATCCTAGAGAATTAAGTATCCAAATCAGAGACCAATAAAATTAAAATATTCTACACATCTTTGAGGAACTGTGTTTTACACCTGTGATGTATTTTAGGGTGTATTCATATGAAGGAAACAGTCGAGTTGGCCACTTTTTCAAAATGTTACAGCTTGCCTACAATTTCTGAGTTACTGAAGGAGGCCCTATTTGTTCAAACATATCTCTTTTGAAAGCTTTTCAGCAATTTGTGCTATAGTAGCCTTTCTGTAGGATTAGACCACACCGGCTAGCCTTTGCTCCACATGCGAATCAGTAAGCCTTGGGCATCCGTGACTCTGTCACCAGTTTACCAGTTGTCCTTCCCTGGACCACTTTTGATAGGTACTAACCACTGCATACTGGGAACACCCAACAAGACCTTACATTTCAGAGATATTCTGACCCAGTTGTCTAGACATCACAACTTAGCCCTTATCAGATCTTTACGCTTGCCCATTTTGATGACATCTAATACATCAGGTTCAAGAACTGACTGTTCACTTCGTGCTTAATAGATTCCACCCCTTGACAGGTGCCATTGTAACAAGATAATGAATGTTATTCACTTCATCTGTCAGTGGTTTTAATGTTGTGGCTGATCAGTGTACTCATTCTCCCTATTTCTGCATGGGATTTTTTTTTCCAGATACTTCGGTCTTCCTTTCATATCACAAAAATGTGTGTGTTAGTTTTTCTGGTGGCTTAAAATTAACTCTATATATGCGTATAGATGAGTGTGCCCTGTAACGCACTGGTTCCATGCCTTGTCCTGTTTCTACTGGGAATAAGCTCGGTTCCTTCAAGACCATGGATGTAACAGGTTTGAAAATACAGAGAATAAAATGAAAAGTTTAAGTGAGGCTTGACTGATAACTGACATAATACACAACTCATTAGAACCCAAAACAGTAAGCATAAAAAAGCTGTGACTCAAACATAAAAAGAAAAATGTGTTACCCTTATAGAACAGATGACAAAACTGTTGTGGACTCCCTAGTAAGGTTGAGATCAGATTGATTTGCCACTATCTCATCTGTTCCACAGGGCTGATCATTTTGGGATCCACTGGGCTTTTAACTGCAAAAGCATCAGAATTGTGTGTCTTATGAGTTGTAAATGGTTATCACAATAAAATGCATTATGAAAATTTACATTCAGAGAATCTGAGTAATTTTATTCAACTAGCATCTAATTCATTCATTTATTGATTTATCCATTCCAACCATTTTATGTGTTTGCTTTACCTAATGCAGAAGCTTGGGGTGCTGGAACTTATCTTGGCATCATCAGGTGTAATCCTAGATTGGGTTCGGGTCCGTTTTAGGGCAGGTTCACACAGTGAGTCACCAATTACTAAAAACACACATCTTTGGGATGTGAGACGACAATGAAACTAACCACTGGGTTAGTACAAGGGGCTTAACCAAATAAATATATACAAATATAGAAATTAAGCCCTGGCGGTGAAGAGCCTAAGGAAAATTCCCAAGAATTGTCAGCAAAAAAGCAAGGGATGATTACTGATTACTAAGAACGTCAAAACCAAGTGTAAATGGATATAACAGTGACTAAGAATACTTTCCTTAACTACTATTAACACTAAAGAACGGGCATCAAATTTACAATTCAGTGTAAATATGAAACTAGTTTTCAATCCAGGTACAGTTCTGACTTTTTGACTGATATTCCTGGAATAGAATCCAACACCCTCAATCCAAAACCACATTAATCAAGTTTAAAAATCAATGGATAATTATGAAAACAAAAATGAAATACAGCACAGTCATCACTGGTAAGAGTCTAACACTGGGAGTCCACATAAAGATGGACACTGAACTATGATATAGATTTTCATTTCCTGGATAAAAACTCAACACATTCTGGTTTATGAATTCAGGATTCATAATGTAGTAAATCTGTGAATTGCTGACTGTTTGGAAAGCACCAACTCTACAACACCAAAAGGGCTGAATAATTTTTAGGTGTTGTGATTCATTTGTATGTAAAATAAGAAGACAACAATATGATTAATGTGACTTCAATGGAGACTATCCTTCCAGTATATTACTGTCCTGGTATGGAGGTTTTCGCTTACTATAATATGATAGCATTTGTGATATGCAATTGACTGAACATTTTTGAATGGACAAGAAAATATTTTGAATTACCTTGCACTTCATTTATGTTCAAACAGTAAAAATAAAATAGAATATATTTTACATTTATTAAAGAAAGAAACTGAAAAGAGAACAAGACGTTCAGATTTACCTTATTGCCTGTGAATTCTGTTAGCTTTAACCGTTATTTTTTACATCTTCTATCTTGTATTATATTTACTTTGTGAAGGAAACCGGGCCAACAATGAGCCCCAAAGCCCACACGAACACACCAAGAATCCTGGGTTCAAATAAAGGATGGTTTATTAAACATAATTCCTTCTCACAATCCTTCAAAGTAGCACAAGCACAGGCTTCTCTCTCTCTCTTCCCCACAATAATCTCTTCTCCTTCCAACTCCTCTCACCACCGCGGTTCATCGAGAAAAGTGCGATAGACATATGCACCCCGACCAAACCATGACGGACAAATGAGCGCCGACAAACCCGCTAACTGGTTTTCGACAAATGCGCGCCGACAAAATCGCCACGCCAAAATCGCGGGAGAGGCCAAGAGAGTGGGATGCGTACGTGCGTATTATGTACACATTATGTGCTAGGTTATAACTGTTATAACTGCTGATGGCATGCCGCGAACAAATAACTCAGTCGAGGGTTGGCATAACGTGTCGTATACAAAGCAGAATTACCAGCAGTCAGGCAGCCAGCAAGTCTAAATACGCTCAACTATCAAGACGTCTTGCTTGCTTGCTGCAATTCTTCCTACATATGATCTTAAGGACTATCTGCGTGCCGTGCTGACGGCATGCCGCGTCTCATAATATTGACTTCTAAAATAAACATTATTATATATGCTTTAAACTAGTAATTCATATTTAATGAAACTTTCACGATTTTGTCGGTGCGATTTTGACGCCGCGTTTTAATCGGCGCTATTTTGTCGGCGCTCATATGTCTATCTTGCAAATGTCGGGTCACACACCACCGCACTGCCACACTGCCACACTGCCCTCCTCCAGTTGAGTGTTTCCATCCTACCTCCCAGCTCCGACTCACATGAACAAGGGACTACAGTCCCTTTTATTAACGACCCAGGAGTACTTCTGGTGCCAGGGCCATTGCCTGATGGAAGTACTTCCAGGTCATACAGAAGTCTCATGTTAGGGGGCGTATCTACCTGTAGCACCCCCTGGCAGCACCCAGGGGCTCCAGTAGGGCTGTTTTTGCTAGACTACACTTCCCAGCATGCCCTACTGATCCCATACTGGACAGTGCTATCCAGAGATGCTCCCATCTAATGTGTTGGAAAAGTAAAAAGTCCCCAGCGACATCTTCCACTGTCGGCGGGCTGTCTGTTCATCCCATCTGATCCCTTTCTCCTCCCCGGCCGAGATGCCTGTTTGCCTGTTAGGAGCCTCCTGTCTGGGTAAGGAACCATCCCCTTTTCTGGCCAAGATGCCCATCTAGACCCTGTGGTATCTACAGCTGTTAAAATGATAATTATTAGCATACAGTATACTGTATTAAAGATGCATGCTTAAACTGTTGCATCAGTCTTATTTAATTCTCTTGTTATTTTTACTTGGCTCAAGACAAATAACTAGAAATAAGAGAAATAATAACAAGCAAAATTTTAATGTGGACTGAAAATAAATATGAAATTTATTAAGTAATCTTGTTTATATATGTATGAGTCTATGCTGATGTTATGATTTTTCTAGTTTAGTATATGTTGTGAAATGTTTTACCATTATTTTTTATATAAGCCTTTATTCTGTTGCCACATTTCTGGGATTTTGAAAAAGCTGTGTTGCCAGTGTTATGTTACTGCCGGGGTTTGTTCCTTAGCATTATTTATCTTATATTTATATTATATTTTTTATTGTATTTCCTTGCTATTTTTGAATTATTTGCATGTATTTCTTGTGTTTAGGTAACTTGCTTGCATTGCTTTGTGTAAATATTTTTAATTGTTATGTATTGTGCATATGGCCTTTTAAGTTACATTTGGTGTTTTCTCTGGGTGGAACCGCAATTACATCACTGCTGAGGGACCGGCCTCAGCCTTCGTATATCAGACGTCCGTTGACATTTGTTGTGTAAGGATATATTTATTGTGTGAGTATTCTTTTGGATTTTCTGTTGTTCTTTTTTTTTTTTTTTTTGTGAATCGTTTTGCTTCTGTTTGCCCTGGATTGGTTATTTTGTCAAATCCTTTTTGTGTATGTTTGTCTTTACTTTGTCTTTCTTTCATTTTTAATTTTTTTTAATAAATTATTTATAAAGATTCTTCTTTGGCCTTGTCTTTTAAGCTAGAGGGTTTTATGGTTTCCTCTCCCATGAAGGGTGTTTTTGTAGATTTGGGACATTTAAAGTACAGTATATTTTTGAACTTTCAATGCCCAGGTGAGCACTAGTCCAGTTTCAAATATTTTTAGGCCTATACTCTTTTCGCCATTTTGTGTGCTATATTCACAAACAGCCACAATCCGACACTTGTGACAGTACCTTACACAAAACAATGACAATAGCATGAGCATGCTATGAAATCTGTCGGCACCCAGACTGGAGCACAATCCAAACATTTCAGAAGATCATTCTTTTTTGGTCAAAAATATTTAGTAAAGGCCTTAGTTTCAGTTCTGATTTGTTTTTAAGCCATTTTTGTTTTAGCAAAATAAAATAAAAGCAAAGACTAGTTTAAATGAAGCCAGTTTGGCCTTTTGCCCTTTTTAGTTCTGGAAGCCTGCGTTAATCTTGGCCACTGACAGCTTCCCATGCTCTAAAGCACGTCACTCACAAACAAGTTATATAATATCATTTAATACACAATAAGCGGTGAGTCATAATCAAGTCGCGTACAACATGCAAGGCACAAAATTCATCTCAGAGAAAACATATGCCAGTGCATAAAGTAAAATCATTTAGAAGATGCATCTTGAGCATCAGATTAATAATATGTTATGTGTAAAACTCGTTCAAAGATTTATAGTAAATTAAACTTTCTTAAGGAAGGATATGGTGTCAGTATTTAGGAAGCAGACATATATTGTGTTGATTTATTTGTTCCCAAGTTATATCAATTACTTTACAGTATAGTGTGCTGGTTACTATGATACCATACTGTATGTTGCTAGGCTTGTGAGCTGCACACTGCAGAGCATGTAACATTATAGTGGCTGGCTGTTTATGATCTCTCTGGATGTTTAAGGAGTTGCAAGTACTGAAAAGAGCTTGTGGTGAATGGTTTTGTGCCATTTAACTTGTGGCCGCAGGATTACCCTGCTAAAATACATTAGTCTTACAAATTCACTTTTTAAAAGTGGAGGGCTAGTTGAATTTAGATGGTCTTGTGTACAATGTGATAAACCCTGCCAAAATTCATTACCAATAGCAAGTAACTGTTTATGAGTTTAAAATTATATTATAACAAGTGATATAACACACTGAGAGGAAGGTGTGAGAGAAGCACTGCCATCAGCCACAAAAGGAGGAAAAGAATTACAGCTAAGGAGGTCATTGTTTATAATAAAGGAAAGATTCGACTCAAGAAGTCACACAGTAGATTTAACAAGGATACAGAAATTCAGCTGCACCCCACCCACTCCACTGCATTCCTGAGTGAACATTAAAGTAAATGGCTGAACTGCAACTCTACCAACACTTCGGTCAGCCCTGTACTACATCTGATGACAAAGATTTAAATCAGAGGTGACCTGAAACCTTTGCAGAGATTTCTTCAGACTAAGAGGTGCTTAAATGGACATGCATTTTAGTATTGTAACCACAAACTGACCTCTGGCTGGATGTAACGGACAAAATAACACACCAATATGCAGGCACTGTTTCTGTAATGGAAGTGACCTCGATCCAGTCGACTTTCTTCAAAACTAGCTGCATTCATCTCATCTGTACTCTTCTAGGGAGCTGAAAGCTGACAAGCTACTCTCTTGTGGGTGAGAAACTGCCCACTCTCTGCAAAGAAAAAAGATCACAAACTTTCTTTGGCCTAAAAGCTGCTCTCCATAGAGCCTTAGAGCTGGATGCCCTGAATAAGTTCTAAGATCAACTTTGCCAAGCCAGGCTTTGCACCAATGACTGCACCCTGTCTGAGGATAATGAAAAGCAGTATTACTTCAAGAAGGGAACTTCAAAAATGACACTCTTGTGCCAGAAAGAGTAATGATGCTTCCTAAGGATTTGCAGGGAGCACAGCAAAGAGCCTAACATCAAGCTGAAGAAGGCTGCATCACACCACACCACGGACAAAGACAGAGTAGCAAAAACCAGCAGTGCACTCCAATGCAACAGGAGTCTGCCACTTGAACCCGGAGCACTCTGCTCCACCCAGCACTGGACATCGTCCTTCAAGGCTTGGTATTGTAACACTGCTTATCTGTGTCAAGATAAATTAGAACTCTAAATAGCCAGTAAACAGCCAGCCATTTCTGTTATATGTTTTCTCCTGTGTCAAACATTTGTCTGTCTTGCATCCTGTTCATATATAGTTATCATAGTTCTATAATCCTTGCGTTTATCAATAAATTATATTATTCTGTCTCTTACAACAAGTGAGCTTCAGTTACCTTGAAATAAGTCTAATGGCCAAAACACTCCTACAAACAGAGGGAGCCAATAAAGTAAAATAAAGTATAGCCATTACACACTTTCATAAATTAGATAGGAAACATTACCTCACAAAGACGTTTGGTTTTGCTCCTATCTAAATTAAGGTTTTACATCCGGAAGGCTGTGGCCCATTAGAGGGCCTCAGTAAACTTCCAGGGGAGCCATGGGGTGACTGAAAATAACAGTTAAATAACAGCAAAATACTTAGATTACTCAAAATCAAGCTACAGCAGGGGTGTGAAATCTATTTTTTTCACGCAGACTGTTTATCACCCCCCGCCTCCCCCAACACCACACCACTGCAGTGCAGCGATGGAGTTATTAAAGAGACAATGCTGGCTGATTGCTTGGAGCTCACAAGTTCTGTAAATGAGAATTGCAAGCAGGAGAGATGGGCAGGGAATATGCATATGGCAGTTACCAGTGGGGTGGATGACTGAGTAAAGGGAGGAGGCTTCCCAGACAGGAAAAGAGAAGGGGCATCCCATGTACAAGAGAAGACAAATGTGAAGTGGAAGGAGAAAGTTCAGAGAATTTGAAAAGGAAGTCAGTGGGGAGCATAAGAAAAGTAGAAGTTGAGCATGAATGTTGCAGCTGCAATCCTGTTGTTAAAATTGGAACAAGATTCTAAAAGAAGAAGTGAAAGAAGATGACATGCCACCCTGTCATAAAGAAATGTGTTTTAGAACGATGCCAAAGGCACAACAGTCTCATGAAGGAGATGCAGGTCAACACGCCTCACTGATATCACTTTGCTCACTTTCGCAGTGGCCAGTGGTAGTTACCTTTCTGCCACATAGTCATAGCCCTATGTGATAATTTTGTTTTTTCCACTAACTGGACTGTTGCATATTGAGAGATAAAATGTTTGCATTTCCACTAATGGACACTAAATATCCTTTTGCTGTCTGAAATGCTCCTGCGCTCAACCGAGAGGATAACAGAGTAGCTTCTGTACTTAAGTTATGAACAAAATGTCTGCAGCGACTAGTTCTGCACTTTAAAAAAGATTGATTTTTTTTTATTTTCAAAATTGTATACTGTAATAATATTATGCATAAGATAACAAATAATACTTAAGCCAAGTGAGTAGTGCAAAAATCTGCATTTATTTTAGTAGTAACCTTTACTATTGTGAGGGAAAACATACTGGGACCAATGTTCCAGCTGGAATTGGTTTGTGGTCCTTACCTGGATGTCTTCCCCTGTATCCTACATGTAGGCAGTTCTGGATATCAGCACCTGTCCAGACACCTGCAGGGAATGCTGGGAATTGTAGTCCAGTAGCTCTCAAACTACCCCTATGTGGACAAACATATTTGTCTGACTAAACTAGCTTCTAAAGAGAATATAAAAACACCACAAGGCTGAAAATATACAAAGGGCAAATGAATCAAATGCAATATATGATGAGAAAAAAAGCAAAATGTGTTCTACATTCAAAATAAAAAAGTGAAAAAATCCAAACTTTTACAAGGAAGTTGGCCAACACACTAAAGCATTGTGGGTGTGGCCTCATCCATCTGGATACAAAATACAAAATAAAAAAAAAGCAAATTCATGATGAAATGCACTTATCCACACTGCAAGCATCCCAAATCTGTTCTGGCTATCTTATTTTAGGGCATAGCCTTGTAGTAATATTTATATTATAGCAATGGACATTTACACATCATCATTTGCCTGTCTGCTTGTGATGATCAAACCTTCCGTACAAATTGAATCACTGCTTCATAAAAACACTTGCTTGTCTAAGGATTTAATTGATAAAACAGGGTACATTTCATAAGCTTCACACACCAAAGCAATTACATTACAAAAATATATTTAGGTGGACTCTTAAAAGAGACTCGAGTCAGTCACATATGTTGTCTATCTAACACATGATAAAATCTGTTGACGTACTTGATCATTGTTTCAAATATGTGGTTGCCTGCAATTATGAGTTGTGTTATGAAAAAATAAAGCTTCTTTTATCAGAAAAAAGAGGTGTGTTCATAGTTTTATTTTTGTCAGTAAGTACATGTACATTGTGAATGTTGTATGCATGTCTCTACAGTAGTCTGTATGCATATCTGTGTCAGTGTTTGTGTGTGTGTGTGGGTGGGTGGGTGTTTGCAGGCTTTTTCCCCCAAGTTTCCATGGAAACAGCGATTAGATTGCACCTATTGATCAGACTGTCCACTTGGAATTGCGTTGCCTCTGAACCTCCATTCTTCTTGTCCCCGAGTGATAGGTTCAGATCAATAACTCATATTGGCCTTCTTTTCTTCTCTTTAAAATTGCACACAAGGTACACACTCACACACATACATATTTTCTGCACCCACTTGAGACAATGTTTGCACATGATGCCACACTTCTGTGCGAGTCTTCTTCAGGTATGCACTTCTGATCCAGCAGCCTGCCAGAGACCCTGCTGGAAATCAACCAACCCCCACTGCATGTCTGCAGTCAACTTGCGTTTGCTGTCATGCAATCACTCTTGCTTCTTGTATGCCAGTGCTCAATCAATCCATCCATCAATCTTTATTTTATATAACCCCTGTCATGACCAGTGCTTTCACAAAGTGCTTTACAAATCATTAGAGCACAAGAAGAAAACAATGTGTTTAGAGTACACATGAGCAGGTAAACACAGTGACATAGGCTCAAATAAAGTTAAATGTTACAGACTAAAATGTCATCATAGTCTGAGGCCAACAGGAATGGGTTGTATGCTTGGACTGAAGATGAGGCTCTCTTTTTATAAAGTGTTCATCCACTGGCTGGTATAAATCTCATCTGCAATACTGGATTTAAAAAAGCATGATGGTGGACTCATTAGTGGAGTTGTATATTTTATGTTAAAGACAGAGAAGGGCTTAGCTGAAACAATTCAATTTAGACAGCCAACTACACCAGATTGAGCAGAAGCACCACTACAGAGAAATACCAATGCTAAGCTATGAGAACATCATTTAAGTGCTGCCTCTAAAATACAGATCCATTAATTTCAGTAAATCTGATATCATTATTAATCTTTACTTTTTTATGTTTTCCTTTCCAGTTCACCTGATCAAAGTCCTGTGCAGCTGCTTGTGATGTCAGAATGAAACTGGATATCCCAACTTGTTACAAGATCCTCTGCGGTGAATACTCTAAGACAAAGCCTAAAAAAAAACAATAACGAAATATTTAGAACATTTACGTTAGGCCAAATGCCCAGTGGGGGCTGGGTGGTCTTGTGGCGTTGAACTCCTGCAGATTTTTTTTTTTTTTTTTTGCTTTACACCCTCCCCCACTATAACCTGTCATCTATGGGAGGGAGCGAAAGCTTTAGATTCATCAAAAATTTTGATCTGCAGTTCTCGATGGAGCTCGACGTTTCAGGGTCCCCTGATACCGAAAACATTGATATCTTGATGATGGGTGTGTGTCTGTCTGTGTGTGTGTGTGTGTGTCCGTGTATCACAGTTTTTTGAGGACGGTCTAGAGCTAAAACAGCTGTATGGAACAAAACACAACTTTGAAACGTAAGTCTGTTATGAGATGACGAAGTGCTGATTGTGCAAGAGAAAGAGGCACTCTAGAGGAACCCTCAAATACTGTCATTTTGCAATTAATTATGAATTTTTCACATCAATTGCTATCGTAATGACCTATTTTATGATTAGAAAGACCAGTACAAGAGTGGTAAATAATTTCTGAAATGTTATAGAATAGTTCTGGTGACTTGGTTCCTAGGGTGCAAAGCCTACTACTCTCATGTCCAATTTTTTTTTTCTCCAGCTTAACCATTTTTTTTGTTTTTGTGTTTCTTTGTTTTTTGTTTGTTTGTTTGCTTGTTTTAATTATTTTTCTGTTCACCATGGCCATCTTATTTTGTCATTGGACTGTCATTTAGAAACTTAAATAAACAATTCAATAGTTAAGAACTCTACATCTCTTAATTATATATCTTTCTTATGTAAGTGTGCATTATTTGTTTATCTTTTGCATATTATTTTTTCACTATTATTCTTTTCTAACTTTAATTTGTTTTACTTTGCCTGTAACTACTTCTTTGACATGTAGTAAAGCACTTTGAGCTACATCCTTTGTATAAATATGTGCGATAGAAATAAATGCTATTGTTATTCACAAATGTAAGTTATCACAAGTTAAAACACTTAAATTGGCATTTTACAGGATTTTCTGAATAAAGTCAAAACTAAGCATACCAACACTTTCAACAAAGCAATTCCTCAGGTCAAAACAAAGTATAATTTCTGGGAATTTGTCACATCTGCCTCTTTTTGGAAAAATCACTTAATCAGACTTTCAAAGTGTCATGATGACCATGCAATGACAGTGATGTGAGTGAATTAATCATAGAAGGCCTGGATGATGATATAAAAAGAAGTCAATTACCTTGTGTGCTTTGTAGAAGTATATATGAGTTTCCAGGTTTGTCATGTGGGATACTGCGTACTAAGGAAGCTGCTCTCCATTCCAGCCATGCAGAAAGCTGTTAAGTCTTGTGACTGTTAGTTGCCGCCATCTAACACCCACTTCACAGCCACTTCACAAGGAACTCATGCAGCAGTGAAGCAGAATTTTAAAAATGTTTGATTTTCTTTTTTGGAAATGTGTAAAAATATATCACTGTAGTGAATCCAGCCTCCTGAGCTCAAGTCCCACACCTCAAATGTTGTCCATGTGGAGATGCACATCTGCTCACCTTTGCTCGCTCTTTAAAATGACAGCTCAGTAATGGCTCTTTAGTGGGTTGTGTGGTTCCTCGTAGAATTATTGCTTGACAAAGAAGCATTTGATTCTGGGAGGAGTTCTTTGAATATGAAACTGTTCCTTTGGGCTTTGAGAAGGGTCCTAATATGTGGACAAAACAGAAATCTTTAATGTCTAGTAGGCTACAGTACCTAGCAGAATACTGGCAGATGAAGAAGACTGAAACTAGGCTGTATTATTTGATGCAGCAATCATTAACTCATTGGTATTTCACAAATTTGTTATAATCTACTTGTGGCTGTTTATTGAGTCTGTTGCAGATCAAAGTAAAAGTTTTTTTTCTTCAACTTTCATTATCACTTGAGAGGACCACTTTGGCACCTTTATTTTTAAGAGTGTGGCCTTTCCTCTACATAGTTTGGTTTCTTTTCTATATCTCTAAAGATACATTGGTCAAGTTAATTAGCGACTCCATACTGATCCAGTGTGGATGTGTACATGAGTGGGCCCTATAATGGCCAGGGCTATTTCCTGCCTTGTACTCAGTGCTGCCTAGACAGGCTCTCAGCACCTGTGACTCTTAAGTAGGCTTGGAAATAATGTGTTATGTTATAAAAATGAAGTAGCATACATTCCTTCATAACTGGAACTACTATTTCACTGTTTTCTATTCAGGGTATGTTTTAAATCTATTCTGCACCATGTTCATTTAAGTACATTTTCAGAAATATTAGTAGTAGGGCAGTATTTTCAGGATTTTAGCTCCCTTACTATGGATTATCATGTACATTAAACTCAAGTAAGCTGGAAATTTACTGTGCTTGGATAATATGTATGCAAAAACTAATCCCAATAAATGTGTGAGATGGTACGTATGTTTTGTCAAAATATGCAGAATTATTTTTAATGCAGGTGAGCATTTGTATAGGGTGGTCCAGATCTAATTATGCAATTGTCATTACGCTATAACTTATTAAGTTTATTACATAGAAAATCACCTGAAAAATCCTAGACCATCGAGAAGTGTGCAAACTGACAACATGAAGAATCGTTTTCGCGCTGAACTGGAATCATCCCCGCATAAATCAAAGTCATCCAGATGATCTGGATTTGCATAATTAGATCTGGACCACCCTGTAGAGCAGACTACAAACAGACCAGTAAGATACATCATGAAGAGCCAGCGGACAGTTCGGCTACATTAACCCACGGACAGAGACCAACTTTGGATGTGGAGCCTTAACACAAAGACACACTCACTCACAGAGTCCCAATTCAGAGTCCTCAATAAAACTGCAACTACAAACAAAGGAATCCACAGAGAAAACCTATGCAATTACCTCACATTTTCCAAAATTACATTTTAACCAAGGAGATCAAAGTTGCAGCAGTAACCATTGTCCTGAAATTTGTAATTTGTTGTGCTTCAGTTGCTTGTAAGTCAAGTATAAAAAATCAGCTGACTTTACCATTAACTGGTTATTTGAACTGGTTCAAAAATTGGTTTATTTAGAAAAGGATTAACTCTAACTTCTAATTAGAGGAATAGCATAAGTGTTTCATCACCACAATGCCATGTCAGAAAAAAGACTACTACCCTCTAATGGTTGGTAGAGGAATAACAGACTGATTGAACTAATGAAAAGATTTAAAAAGAGATTTTTCTTGTCAGTAGCTGTTAGAACCCAGCGGTTTCCTGGCACCCAGCAGCTAGCATGTTAAATTAATATCTACTGGACTCTCCGGACTGCGGGCTGGAGTCCTGAAGTCTTGAGGCAAGCTTGTAATTAGTAGCTATAAGACAAGTCATGTTAGATTCAGAGCTGACAGGCCTTCACAAACCTCGGGGAGCTCGTTTAAACCTTGCCTTGAGGCTTCCTTGCTACCAGGGTCAAGATAGAACCAGAGAGTCCCCATTTTAAGAGTAAGCATGCGAGAAAACAAGAGTGAGCCCCCTCTCAAACTACAGGCTCCGGGGCCGTCGAGCTAGGCAGAAGTGTAAGTAAATATTTCATTTAGAATATGTTAGCACCTTCCGAATAATGCCTCCTCTCGATAGACAAGAAAAGAACACAATGAAGCCCCCACTTAGCTGACTTGTTTATGTCACATTCATTTTGCGGCAAAATTATCTCAAGCTAAATTTTCAACATTTTTGGAAACAAATCAGGCATAAAAATAGCCTGTCTGGTAGCTTGAGGACGAACTGTAGCTGCCTGTCTTGTTTTCTTTCAATTTGCTTCTCATTCTGTCTTATTTTTTGGAATAATGTGGCTGTTCACTGAAATAGGTAACTAGAGAAATGGAAAAATGTCAAAGTATAACTGACAAGAACAAGAATTTAACTGTTAAGAAGCAAAGAAACAATGTGCTTCAGCTTAATGTGCTTCAAAGAGTCCAGGAACATTTTATAGACAAAAGAAAAAATATATAGTGTATAAAATAGGTGTATATTTTCTATTTCACATATTGAAATATTTGCTCTAATTTTATACTGTAAATAAAACTGCAACCCATTATATTCTTTCTAATATTGAGTACTTTGACCTTTGGAAAGGTGCTATATATATAAATAGTAATATTATTACTATTATTAATTGGTGCAATATTGTACACAAATTTATAATGAAACACTTCGTTCTGATTTTTTGCAGTGGCTTCATGAATATTTCTTTTTAAATGATTTTAAAACTAAGCACACATTGCATCATATGTCTACAGCTCCCAAGTTAAATTCTTTGCCCATTCACTGCCTGGGTGGAGACTGCATGTTCTTCCTGTGTCCATGTTGTTTTTCTCTGGGAACTCCATTACCCCCAACAGTCCAGTCAGTTTGTTCCCCATAAATGAAATATAACCAAGGAAACAGAACTATCAACTAAACATTAATGTTTCCTTAACAACATTTCTGAATGTGCTTTCTCAAGTACAGTTCCAAAGCCTATCATGGCATCATCAAACACAAGACAGAATCAGTTATGGATGAAATGCCTTCCAACACAAGGCACTCACTTGAACAAGGTCAAATTAGGATCATCAATTAATCTAACACATATGTCTTTTGAAATGACGAAAATCAGAGCACCTGGACATAGACACATAAGGACACATGGGGAACATGCAGTCTCCACACAGACAATACTGTGATTCACCTCCATGCATGTGGAAACTGTAAATTCTTACACAATGGGAATCATTGCACATCAATATACAATTTTGTAATTTTTTTTTTTTTTTTCGTTTATGTTACTAACGGAAATTTTGCCCAAAGCCCCTTTGTTCACTCTACTTCAGTTTTTGACTGTTAGTTCTGTCCAAGTCTGGAACCTATTCGATTAGAAACATCTTGCATTGACATTGGATTAATTAAACATTCTGAGCTTTAACGCTCAAACTTGAAGTCTGGCTTTCCAGCAAGAACAATGCAGGGGAATAGCACAGAACACGTCCAAAAAGCAAACACATAGCTGCCACACTGGGCTATTGAATGCAAAACCATGGTTGTCCTTTCCTGTTATTCCTGTTTATGTTCTCCTTGTAAAATACAGTACAAGTACTACAATCCCAACAGTCTGCATGTGTGTAATAAACACAGATTTTGACTTTATATTATTTGTGTGCACTGCATACACCACCTAACAATGGTACTCCTTCTTACAACTTTTTGTTTTGTTGTTTTGTTTTTTTTAAACTGGAACTAATTTTTATTTATTTTTCAGTTTATGTAATTTGTTTTGGGGACATCTTAGGATTAATGTGTTTTTTATTGTCATTTCACAGAGAAAAAGTGCTCTGATCTCTGCAAAGGCAGACTGTTAAACCCTCAAGAAGGTCCTAAAAAACTGATCTGTATAAACGGTTTGAAGCATTTGTTATATCACTGGAACCTGAGAGCTTGTATTGTGGGCTAAGGATGTTCCCACTGAATTCTGGAATTTATTTTTTTTTTTTTTTAAAGTGACTTATATCATCCCCACAAGTTACAATATAAATTGCATTGGTTTGGCTATCAGGAAAGGGGTTGGCAGTGGCTTTTAACTTGGCTTTTTAACAGAGCAGTTCAAAATGCTAGCAAGGGCAGACAAGGGGAATCAATGCCACTACAGCAATAACAAGGTGTTCAGCCTGATTTCCAGTGTGTTTCAATTACAAACAAGAACTTGAAGGAACACTTTACTTCTACTCTTACATCAAGTGTAAAAGTGTGATTTTCATACACTTACCAATAGTAAATAAGAAGGACATTAATTTTTCTTCTTCCTGCTTTTATTATTCTTGTTTTTTTATGTTGCACAAGATGTCAGCTTTTTCTTTCTTTGCTATTTGCCGTTTAAAGAAGAAAGTTTCCAAGTTGTCTTCAACACTATCAGTAAAGCACTAGTATCTTGGTCCAATATATGTGTTACTCCATTTTACATAAAAATAATATGTTGCATAAAATGACAAATCCACAGTGATACAGATCATGAAATTATTGACTTTGATAACACCTTGGGCTCATTAAGGCATTCTGGTCACAATAGGAACCAAGCATATTTTACTGTGGGGGGTCAGGTGTCTTTAGATGGAATGTAATAGAAACAAAAAAGGGGACTAGGCTTAGCCTGATGACAGTTTGAGTAAATAATACAGTATATTGTGGTGAACTGAAAGAACCACTGCTTGCACCCTTTGAATCTGGAAATGACAATAAATAGTCCAGGGAGTTTTGAAGCCAAGCAATGTAGGTGCATGTGTGAGTGCCTTACTCCTTCAGAGAGCACAGGTGATTAAGGATGTGGGAATACTTTGGCTACTAGAAGGTGATCCAGGGAATTTCTAAAGACATTGTTCACCCTGCATTGATTCCAAAGATTTCTGCATAGTTACCCTTACAAGTTGGTTACCAGTTAGTGCCAAATAGCGTTCCACTGAGTGTAGAGTCAGAATGTGATGAATCCTTAATTTTTGAAATGCTAAGTTCCTTTAATTTTGATACAAATATACTAGCCTTCATTCATTTTCTGAACTTACTTTTTTTTACTACAGGAAGAGGTACAAGACCAGTGCAAGGTAGACACACATGAGATGAGAGGCAGTTTGCTTTGCAAAGCACTCAGAATGAAGCAGACAGGCAAATAATTTAAGCACGGGGGTGTGCTTGGCATTTCATAAAATTCACCTACAGGCTAAACAAACAAAAACCTTCAATACATTTTCAGAAAACAAAACATGGATAGGATACATTTTTTTTATATTGCCTGTCCCAAAATCATATTATTAACTTTTATAACATTGCATAGTTTAACTTACTGTAGGTACATGCATATACAGGTGGCAAATCTACATTACAATATACAAATAAATCAAATCCTGGACGTACATTTTCCAGTCAATTGCAGTCCAATAAAAAAAAAATAACATCCCCAGTGCATGTCTTAAAAGCATCCTGCTCTCTCCATAAGGACCTTTCAACTTTAGGAGCTTTTTCAGTTGACAATGTAGCTGAGGATGTTCTCCTTTCAGACATGGTAATATCAGATTCATTCAGGTGGGGCTCTTCATTTTGGCTGTGCTTTTAACTTTGAATTTCCCAAAGTCATATTGTCAGCACCTTGTTAAAGAGGTCACTGTCACTGTTCAGTGTTGCTGACCACTGCTGTTTCTCACTGTCTGCAAGTCTTCTTTGGCAGTACCTGCTGAAAGTTCACTCTCCTGCTATCTCTGTTCATTCTCTTAAAGTGCAAGTGACACAATTTGCATAAAATCGAGCCATTGTAAACAGTGTCCATTTATTGCTTGGGCAATAGTAAGATATTGGCCTGGTGTTTGGAGAACAAATGTGGAATTTCTTGGACACGATACAAATTAAAGAAAAAAAATAGAAAGTTACATAAACATTCCTATAACATACAGTCCGAAAATTAGGAAAAATATAACTAAAATATAAAGATATGAAGGCATAGATTCTCCACTCACATCATACACCAACACTTACACCGAACCACACTTCCATTACTGGATACATTTAATCCAGTGCAGGGACAATGAAGCAAGAATAATGAAAGTTGCTAATTAACCTAAGAGCATTTTTTAATAATTAAGGAGCTATATAAAAACACAGAACAAACACACAGACTGAACACAGAAAGCATGCCATCTACTAATCAGGCCATGTTCCAAATATTAATCTCTGCACCACCATACTGGCTATTACTATCAGGCATCTCCCCAAGTACTAACAGCTTTGCATATTTCCATGTTTATGCATATTTCTTTTATATAGTACAATTTGTATGTGTTATGTTGGGCCAATTGTCCTAGGAGGTTTCCTAAGGCCAGAAACTTGAACTATCTCTGAGGTTTTAAGTGACTACACAAGTAGCTTAGCCAAATGTTAAATGGGTCATTGATTCATTCATGAATACCAGGAGTCTTTTACTGGATTGAGTTCTTCTCTGGATCAAACCAGGTAGCCTAGTGCTGAATTATTCCAGTCTAGCCCTTTAATGCCAGAAAAGCAGCATTGTACATCTTTCTGCTTCAAGGTCAGAGTGTTGTAATCACGAAATCTCCTTTTGAAATTTAACAAAAGTTTGCTTTGTCTATGTAATTACTTATTCTATTTTATCATTTTTGATATTTTTGTCGCTATTTCTGCATAGCCATCACCATATTGTTAATAATCATTATACCTATTGCTGGTGACATTACACGAAGGTCACATGTCAGCTTCTGTCATATTGTCTCGCCTAACATAGCAGCCCACAATTCACGTGTCTGTGAAATGAATCAAATATATATTTTTTGAGAAATATTTTTGCCTTAGAAGTCAAAGAAAGGATATTAGGCTGGGGTTGAGTATTCCTGAGTTTAATATTTAAAATTTTGATAAATGTGTGTGGTTTTGGCACTTGGTTTTTGATTCTTATTTTCAGTCCTTTTGCTGTGTTCTTTATTTACAACAAAACACATTTGACACATACTTTTGCCTCCTTTCTATTCATTCTAATTTCAGGGATGGTTTGAGAGCACCCCCTATTGCTCACAATATAAATATGCACATAATTGTCATTTGAAATGATCTCATAATTACTATGATGTAAATCCAATGTGTCATTCATCCACCATTCATCCACCTTTAGTCCAGTCCATGGTAACAGGGGCTGCAGGCTATTAAGACAGCACCAAACAATTGGCAAGGTCCTACCATAGATGCCAGTTTATTACAGGGCACTCTTATGCACATCCACATACTGGGCATGTAGCTCATCTGGATGACTTTGATTTATGCGGGGACGATTCCAGTTCGGTGAAAAGACGATTCTTCATGCCGTCAGTTTGCAGACTTCTCAATTGTCCGGGATTTTTCAGGTGATTTTCTATGTAATAAACTTAATAAGTTATAGCGTAATGAAAATTGCATAATTAGATCTGGACCACCCTATATACTTTGGCCTCCTTTAAATGTATTCTAATTACAGGGATGGCTTGACAGTGCCCCCTATGGCCCAAAATATAAATACAGCACACGCATACACAGTGGATTCAAAAAGTCTTCATACCCCTTCACTATCTGCATGCTTTATTATGTTTTAGATTTAGTTTTAAATGTACAAATTTGACATTTTTGCCCATCAGTCTAAACTCAATAACCCATAATGACAAAGGAAAAACATGTTTTCAGAAAGGTCTGCAAATTTATTAAAACTCAAAAACTGATACGCATCATTCATATCAGTATTCTAACCCTTAATTAAGTACTGCATTTAAGACCTTTTGGTAGCAATTACAGTTTCAGGTCTTCTTCGGAAACTTTCTAAAAGCTTTGCCCACCTGGATTTGGGAAGTTTATCCCATTCTTTTTGGCAGATTCTCTTAAGCTCTGTCAGACTATTTGGGAAGCATCTGTAAACTGCCATCTTCAGGTCTCTCTATAGATGTTCTATGGAATATTTGTCTGGGATTTGGCTGGCCAACTCAAAGACAGTCAGAGACTTGTCCCAAAGCCACTCCAGCATTGTCTTGACTGTATGCTTCAGGTCATTGCTGTGCTCAGAAGTAAACAGACCCCCCAGTCTGAGATAGCTTGCACTCTGGAGCAAGTTCCCTTCAAGGACCTCTCTGTATTTGACTGCAGACTTGGAAGCACTCCCATAGCATGATGCTGCCACCATCATACTTCACCATACCAATGGTATTAGGCAGGTGATGAGCAGCTCCTGGTCTTCGGCAGACATAGTGCTTGGAGTTCTAGCCAAAGAGTTCAGTTTTTGTCTCATCAGACTGGAGAATATTTTTCCATGTGCAGTCAGAGTCCCTTATGTGCTGTTTTGCAAATTCCAAGCGGGAATTTATCATATGCGATGAACGCTTAATTGATTGAGTGCTGCTGAGATTGTTGTGCTTTCAACAGGTTCTCCCATTTCTGTAAATGACTACTAAAGCTCTGTTAGAGTGACCACTGGGCTCTTGGTCACACATTCACCAAGATCCTTCTTGTTCAATTACTCAGTTTGACCAGACATCGAACTCTAGGAAGAGTCCTTTTGAGTACAAACTTCTTACTTTTCACCATTATTGAGGACACTGTGCTCCTGACATGTCATGTGAAATATGGGACCTGATATATGTAGGTGTGTGCCTTTCAAAATTATATCCAATCATTTGAAATTGCCACAGGTGGACACCAATCACATTCCAGACACATCTCAAGGATAATTAAAGCAAACAGGATAAACCTAACCACAAAGTGTAGTGCCACGGCAAAATGCCTGAATATTTATGAAGATGAGAGATTTCAGTTTTTGATTTTTAATAACTTTGTAAACCTTTCTGAAAACATATTTTCACATTGTCATTAAGGATTATTGAGTTTACACCGATGAGCAAAAATGACAAATTTGTCCATTTTAAATTAATTGTACAACACAATAAAGTGTGCAGAAAGTGAAGGGGTCTGAATACTATCTGAGTCCAATGTAATTCGTATTATCTTAATGTTCTTAAAAATTGCAAAGTGGTAAATCCAGTTTGTCATATATTCACTTTTTTACTGCTGAATTTTGCTTTGTGCTTGTAACATTACTATTGTACTATTGTATTGTATTCAGGAAAACTTGTCTTTGTCTTGTCTTCTTAGAGAGTCAAGGCTGGGGTGATGCCAAAATACAGGGCCTGTTAAAGCCCATTGTGGCACTCCATGTGTGATTTTGGGCTATACAAAAATAAATTGTATTGTGTATTGTACTTGTTTAGTACTGGTGGTGGGGGATGGAGTTTATTCAGACAGTATCTGCCAGAAGTCAAAGCCCAATCATGGGTGCCTGTCAATCATGGCACATTCATGTACACACACAGCTACACTCACACCTTTCCCCTTGGGATTAATAAAGTACCTATCTATCTATCTATCTATCTATCTATCTATCTATCTATCTATCTATCTACCTTCTGGGCTAATTTTAAATTGTTGATTAATCAAAAATTACATGTATTTGATATGTGGGTTTCAAAACTAAATGTCTTGGCAGAAAAACCCACAAAGAAACAGGGGAAACATACAAATTCCACACAGGCAGTGGCCATTATTTGAACTTGGGACCCGGCAGCTGTGGGGCAGCAATGCAAACCACGTCTACGCTATATTTGTTGCATAGTTAATCTTTTCTATACAAAGCTTTTTATGGTGAGCAGTGCAAATTATACAGCTGGTCAATAAAGCTTTTATCATTTATGTTTATCAGTAACATATAAGAAAAAACAGCAGAAAAGGCATTTCCTTTTTTAAATACAGGTCATCTCTCTGTAGATGATAGCATATTGCCTTCTTGCCTACCAGCTAGACAAAGAAGTTAAAAAATATGATCAAATCACCCACTTTTCCGTCCTTCATCTGCAGAAGCTCCCACAGATCTGCCAAGCCAAAGCCCCAGTGGGGCTTTAAACTCCGGTGTGTAGGAGTAAGTCCTTCGCGGAGCAGGAGTCTATAGAAATGCGAGCCGAGTATAAAACCCACAGGGCTCCAGCTGCCATCCCCTCACCCCACCCTCGTTTCTATACGTGTGTGCGAAGGACGAGGTCCCCTCCAGCGGAGTTCAACGCTCAGCCTCCACAGGGGCGCCTCGGCTGCGAGATGGAGGGGGCGTGCGGCGGAACTGAAGACGCGCAGCGCTGCTAGCGAAGCCTGTTCAGCGCACGAATCCCCTGACGGGCCTAAGGCAAACTGGAGAGTTTGCCGCTCGCGGGAGTTTTTGCTGCAGAGCCGTCTAATTTAGCGGTGTGCGCGGGACAGTCAGCGAGACGAAAGCGGTGCGCGGGCATAATTGTTGTAATGGAGCAAGGGAAAGTAGGAATAATATGGAAATCAGCCTCTACTTAGCTTTTAAACAAAATAAACCTAAAGGTCAGCTCCAGTTATTTTGCCTTAAGTGGGAACAAAATTGGACACGCAGATCAAGCGTAGGACTGAGGCTAATTTTATACACGCTGCCGGCGTGAACTTTGAAGGAAGTGCCGTGTGCACGGCACGGCGGCGCGCCAAAACACAACGTGAGCGCGCGGCTTTGACACACGCGTTCACTGAGCTCGGGTTATGAAAACGGGACACAATGGGGGCATGTCACATTCGGGACCTTATCCGAGTGCTTCAAGCGAGCTTTGTTGAGAGGCGAAAATTCGACGGAGCAACAAAGAAGACCGGAAGTGTGTCCCAGGCTCTATCGCGTATTTCTTTCTTAAATGCAACTTCAACTTGCTTTAAAATCAGCATGGAAAAAATACTTCCATACATTTCTATACCCGCTTATTGCAGTATCAGGGTTGTGTGAGGCACTAGGCATTATCATACACACATTAGAGTCCCCAATTAGTCTAGCATGCATGTGAGAGAAAAACTGGACGCCAACATTGGGAAAATTCAATAAAGAAAAAGATCTGAGTCAGGACGTGAGCCCAGACCTCTGGAAGTCCAAGACAGCTGCACTACAAACTAGTCATGTCTCAAAAACATCTACCACAAAAAATGAAACCAAGGTAGGTTTCCCATGTACTCCACAATTGCAAGGAAAAATAAAATCAGTAAACTTAAAGGAATACTACACCCAAAGATGACACTGTTTTATGTTATTTACCTCCTGTAGTTTGTAGTGATGGCTGAGAAAAAAATTAAATTTCCTGCTTAATGCATAACCAAGACAAAAATGTTTGTTATAATACAAGCCAAAGGTTATTAATGATGTACAATGTCAAAAGAAGTTAAAACATAAAATAAAAAAATGAAAAAAAACCACAAAACAACATTATTTGTTTCTCATAATCCACGCCAATTATCCAGTTGTATTCTCAAAACGTGCAAGGCACATTTTCTCAAATATTGTTAAATAGAAATTTACAGAATAATCTGCACATTATTAGTAGGAAATTAAAGTTGCACGGGCTGACTTTTTGAATTGATGAGCTCTCCCTCCCCCTCATTCATTGATAAGGAGTTCTGTCTTCAATTCAAAAAGTCAATCCAATGTTAATTCAGTTTTCTGTTTATAATATGAAGTGATTTTTCCGGAACAATCTATAGTAGTAAATAATATTAAAAAAAAAAAACATAATGCATATTTTACTCATTTTCAACATACAACTGAGTTATGCAAAACAAGTAACATTAGATCATTTTTCATTTTCTTTGAAAGTTTTTCACTTCATTTGCTGGTGTACAGTATTCATCAACCTTAATTAATCAACCAATCAATCAATCAATAATATGATATTAAACTCTGGATGCTGCAGAATTTCCTCAAACTAAATAAAAATAAAATGAAGGTCATCATCTTTGGCCCGACTTCTTCTGCTAACGAAGTTTGCACACATTTAGGCTCATTGATGGCAAAGATTCGTAATGATGTCAAGAATCTGGGTGTCATCCTTGATTTGTCTTTGAGCTTTGACAAACAAATCCAGCTTTTACCAACTGAGGCAAATTTCAAAGTTAAAAACCTTCCTTTAATAGAAGGATTTGGCAACAGTGATTCGTGCTTTTATTACATCTTGGCTGGATTATTGCAATTCCCTATACAGTATATGGGATTACCCAAAGCTGCTGCCCAGTTATGCCTTCAGTTGGTTCAGAATGCAGCAGCTAGATTTATGACTAGCCCCAGTAAAAGAAAGCACACCTCACCTGTATTGGCCTCCCTCCATTGGTTGCCAGTGAGATTTTGGATTGACTTCAAATTTTTATTGTTTGTTTATAGGGTCTTGTATGACGTTGCCCCTAAATACTTCTGCAATCTCCTTAATCCCCTCTCGGGAACAAGAGTTTTGAGGTCATCTGCTCAATTACTCTTTATAGTTTCTAGAACACCGCTAAAGTTTAAGAGTGACAGGGCTTTTTCAGTTATTGCTCCAAGACTTTGGAACGATCTGCCGCTCCATACCAGATCTTCTCCTTCTACTGAGGTTTTTAAGACTTGTTTAAAAACCCACTTTTTCTCCTCCACCTTTTATCGTGGGTGAGGTTGGCAGGAGGTAGTAGCCTTACATGTTTCTTTGTACAGCACTTTGGTACAAATTCTGTGTTTTTAAATGTGCTCTATATATAAATTTGCTTCATTGAACGTTAATTTATATTATTTAATACATTTTTTCATCTTCATTATGCATGAAAACATGAGATTAAAAATGTTTCTCAGCCATCCCTATAAAGGACATTGGGTAAGTAACATATAAAAATATTTTTGGATAGAGTATTCATTTAAAACAGGGTTGCTGGAGAAATCTTTGTAAATAAAGTGAAGAGGATGGAGCCCGTGTCAATAGTCTGAAGTTTAGTTCAGTTCAACACAGTTAATTTTTGTATAGTACTCTTTACTGAGTGCAGACTGAGAGTGCTGTTATAGGTTTGCAGGTAAATGTAATTGCAGGCTTTACAGATTACTAATGACTTAATGACTTTACATATCAACACAGATGAGAAAGCAGTACCAAATTATTTAATTTAAATTGAACCTAACAGTTTCTTGCCATTGACAAATTGTTGAACCATAGTGTATAGCATATCACAGGCCATAGAACGTGGCTTCACACAGAAGATGAGATCTAATTAAGGTTTTATAAATTGGCTTGATTCATTTACAGCTCCTCTGTATAAAATTTTAGCAGCATCCACATAAAGGGTAATGTAGGATGGTGGATTATTTGAACCATGGAAAGAAGACTTGCTTCGGAATGAAGAAACCTCCAGACACATCATTTGCTTAAAGGCCCAGTTCTTGAAACAGGCTAACTCTAGTATTACAATGGACCCACCATCACATAACCTTGACTTTCCATTGCCTATGTGAAAAGAATGTGATGTGGTAAATCTGCTGCCAGGCAGTACCAGTTCAAAGTTTTAAAACTAGTGTAAAATAGAGGCACTTACCTTTGTAAACATTTGAAGTGCAAGTGTGCACTTCCATGAACATTTTAATTTTGCGCTGGCAGGACCATGCTGTGTGACACTAATGGCTGGAACATACATGGGTTCAGGAAAGGACTATTGGACTTCACATGTGCCCGGTCAAAACTGGAATATCTTCATAGCCACCTGCCGATGCAGAATAAGAAACATGGAGTGTTAGTTTACTGCATGCCTAATTTCAGAGAAGGGGAACCCAAGTAAAGTTACGAAAGAGCAACCTACTATAGTAAGTCCTGAGAAAGGGTCGGCTTGTCTGGCTGAAGTACGTCATGGATGCACTCACACACAAGGCCACCACGTAATTTAATACAGGTCTTACAGGGATGTGTTGTAGTGCGTAAGTGGGATGTCAGCCACAATTGGTGGAGGGGAGAGTTGTGACACACAATTGGTTGAAAGTAACCCTTCCCAGTATTAAAGACACTTCCTGCCTGTAGGGGTTGTATTTCTTTTTGTTTGGTTCTGCATTTAGACTAGAGAGAGCATGGTGGCAACATTGCAAAGGTTTTCAGTGTGCAGTAACTGCTGACAGCTTGTGCCAATTTTTGTATGTATTTTTCTTTTTGTTTATTATAGATATATCCTACTCTTTGAGAAGGTTTGGTGGAGGTATTTATATTTATTGAGTTTTGGTGCATTTTTGTGTATATGCTTGATTTTTCCTTTTTTAAATATTTTTGTGGATTATATTTTGGGACTGATTATTGTTTGGTGATTTATGGGACAATTTCCTGAACAAATTTAATGGAGGAAAATTGCCTTGCATAGTGTATATATGTTTTTATTTTGATTTGGGCACATTGAATTGCACAGTAATTGCTGTAAATATTCACCATTTTCCATCCATTATCCAACCCGCTATATCCTAACAAAGGGTCATGGGGGTCTGCTGGAGCCAATCCCACCCAACACAGGGCGCAAGGCAGGAACAAACCCCAGGCAGGGTGCCAGCCCACTGCAGGGAACACACACACACATACACACCCACACACCAAGCACACACTAGGGACAATTTAGAATCGCCAATGCACCTAACCTGCATGTTTTTGGACTGTGGAAGGAAACCGGAGCTCCCAGAGGAAACCCATGCAGACACGGGGAGAACATGCAAACTCCACGCAGGGAGGACCCATGAAGCGAACCGAGGTCTTCTTACTGCGAGGCAGCAGTGCCGCCCTAATAAACATTTTTCTTTTCTTTAATGATATTTGTGTGTTATTACCTATGGATTATTTTACAAAGCACACATGATACTGTTTTGTCCCTATACCTGCAAATAAACTGCAGTTATCTTGCTCAATAGCAAGAATCCCATCCCACCACACTTAAGTCAATGGGTAACTGATGTTTTATACTTCTTCAAACTGGAAAAAAATCAAATTCTCACTGAGTAGGTCTGTTCAGAACTTTTTAAAAATATGGCAGGAACTAATCTATAACATTTTATAATAAGCTTACATTTTGGGGAAAAGGATACCCTTCCTTTCTTGTTCCTTTTAAAGAGTAACTTCAGTTTCTGGCCTTTCTCTGTTTCTCTTGGTTGGGGGTTGAATTTTGCTTTGATTTGTAAAGTTTGACTTGACTGTATGGAATGTTATCTGTTTCTAATTAAAATTAATACAAATATTAAAACATAAATAAATAAATAAATAAATAAATAAATAAATAAATAAACTGCACCTTTTTGTTGAAACTCAATGTTTTTGTCTGTAGCTCTGTGTCTTAAATCATGGTCCTGTTCAGTCCTGAACTACAACGACATCCAGTGTGCAGTTTGGTGCCCATGGTCCCACTACACAAGGTATCACATTTTGGTGGCAGCCGTGGGATCAATCAGGAGGTGAGAGGTAAGACAGTGTTATTGGTTTTTGAGCACAGACGAAGACAGGATATGCAGTATGGCACATTTGTGTTGAAACCTGATATTTTTGTCTGTGGCTCTGTGTCTTAAATCTCTCTTGCTGGTCTAATGGAGTCCACAATTTAGTTTGGTGTCCGCATTCCTTCTACATGGGGTGTCACATGTGACTCTAGAAATAATTGAAATTATCAACAAAAATCTGTGGTGGCATGGTGGTTAATATTGCTGTCCTAAAACCACAACAGTAAACTGGGTTCAAATCAGGTGAGTTTCACTCTGCATTGAGTCTCTCCATTCCCTTTGTATCTTTGAGTTTTACAAACATCACTACTACATTACTACATCAATGAGATGAGTGTAATAGCGTAAATGCTAACTTTAATTTGGTTTCATATGGTGGCATCTGAAAGTGACCTGATGTTGGGCTAGTATCCCATCTAGGATGTTATATAGGATATATTGCTTGCTGCCAGAACTAGGATAGCTTCCATCTCCCAACTGGAATTAAGTGGGACTGATAGTAGATGGAGGGAAGTTAACAAAGTCAATCTTCTCATTTTCAGGATTCATTTTTTCAATTAGCAGATCATAGAATGCAAAAGTTTTTATGCAATAAGGCTGAGCCCTAACTGGATAGAATACAAATCTATCACAAGGGTGTACAGACAGCCACACCTAAGCCAGTTAAGAGACTGCAATTAATGGGTCATTAATTAAAACATTCAAACTCCATAAAGGTACTAATCAAATTGGAATAGAACCAGGGTTAAAAGTATAAGGCAGCAACACTAAACAGTGTGCCCCATCAATATCATGTTATGTTGTTTAACGTAAGGAGTGACAGAGTAGTACAGTGGGTAGGGCTTCCTAAGTCCTGGGTTCAAATACTAGTCTGTTGTGTGTCTGGAGTTAGATTGAATTTTTCAGCCTTAAACTGGCTCACGGGTATTTAATCCAGCTTGGATCAGTTCAGGCTGTGAACTGGATAAGTAGCTTTGGTAAATGAAGAAAAATAATACCTGAAAGTTTACTTAGTAATCACAAGAAATCCAATTATACAACACATTGAATTTCCTAAAGATTGAAAATAAAAACTTAAATGGATTTCAAATTGTTATCCTTCTGATATAGGTATTACAATTCACTTTAATTATTTTAAATATCATGTTCAGCATTTTATTTCTTCTTATTTCGGCTGCTCCCATTAGGGGTTGCCACAGCGGATCATCTTCTTCCATATCTTTCTGTCCATGTTCAGCATTTTATTTATTTGTTTTAAAATAATTTACACCTTTGGTCTTGGTCGTTCAATTACTGTTACCTCTAGACTGCGCTCCTTGTAAATTCTGTTTGAGCCATTTCTTGTTTTGTTACTTCAAAAGGTTTCTGGCTTTGTCTACCACAGACATTATTCTTATAGTCTTGACTTTTGATTTCATCTGTGCGCCTCCATGTTCAGTTTTTAAATGATGCTGACCCGTTTCTTTCCCTTTCATTTTCTTAATAATCATGTACAGAAGCATGGCACTTATAACTTAACTTATAGATCTTTTCAAATTAAACTTATTGTTCTTGGGATTGCTGTGTAAAATAAATATGTGGCTGGATGAATTTATAGATTGATGTCCTACTGCATATATTTTGCCTCACCCTTAGCAAGTCTAATTTTTGCATTATCCCCATGTTTTAGCTTTTTTTTATTTAATTAAACTCCTTACATGTAGGTTTACCTCTTTCATTCTTGATCTTCTCCCAGTTTATCTAATGTTTCTCATTTCTTGTTTTTCTTTTTATAGACACATTTCATCTTTCACATTTTCCTTATTTGCTCACTTTTATTTGTCTGATTGTTGAGTATATCTACTGAGACTTCTTCTTGTTCCTATTTATAATCATCTGATATACTGACATTCTGTGTCATTCACCATGGCTCTGAATTCTCTAACTGCCTAACTCACACAAATCTATTTCCACCACAAATCTATATGAGCTCTGTTATTAACTACATGAAACTGTCAAATGCTGTTAAAAAAGCGTGAACTTCATGTACTCTTCTAATACATATAATTAGCATCATGATTACTTCCTATTATCACTTTTAGTTTTTAAAATCACTTATTGCTACAAACGTTTTTTATTACCAAAAATGTGATATTTGTCACTTTGATGAAATAAACAAAAATTAAAAATGCTCTGACTTTGAAAACAGCTGAATATTATGTCATGTGCGTATTCTAATGTTTTAAATAACGTATACAGCAACTCTAAATCTCCTCTCCCAAGAACAGCAACCAGCTCAAAAATACAGATGCGCAAGATGAATAGAAGGTGCAAAATGACTTGGGGTGACTACTTGTCGCAAGGCATTCTGACCTTTATCTTCGCTTGTTACTTTCAATTTTTCAATATACACATATCCTAGTAACAATAATTCCACTCCAGTTTGATCCCCACTCAATCTATTGTTATATTTGCCTCATTCTCCCCCTTTCTTTTGCTACTCCCTATACAGTTTCTTCATTCTTCATGCTACACATCTTGCCTGAAGCATTTAAAATCCATCAACCTTTGTAGTTCCTTGCTTACAGTTTGCCTCCCTGGCTTGTTTGCCCACAATCTTTATGTTCTTCAATATGTCACTTATCAGACTCATTTACATTCTCATCATTTAGATAGATAGATAGATAGATAGATAGATAGATAGATAGATAGATAGATAGATA
>JANRMT010062854.1:28746894-28808977 GCA_026402145.1 Polypterus bichir lapradei | reverse complement strand
TGCTGCTATTTCTCTAAGATTATAAATAACAATGCTAGTAATCCCAGAGTCTTATTCTTGACGACTGATCGTCTGCTAAACCCAGGTAACTCAAAGGAATGCCTCCTAAGTACTTCCAGTAAAACCTGTGAGGCCATTGCTGTATTTTTCAATCAAAAAATTAATGATATTAGAAATAACATAGTATATCTCCCCAACACTAAGGATCCTCCTAAACCCCAGTACTCCATTATAAACAAATTAAACTCTTTCTCTAGGATAGATTTACCTGATTTACATAAAATAATTTCTCAACCGAAACCCTCCACCTGCGTCCTTGACCCAATACCAACAAATTTTTTCAAAGAAGTATCGGGCGTACTAATTGATAGTGTTCTTGACATTGTAAACTCGTCATTATATACAACTCAAAGACACATGATATCCTATATGGTGTTCCACAAGGCTCTATCCTGGGACTGCTGCTCTTTTCGATCTACATGCTTCCGTTAGGTCAGATTATCTCAGGGCATAATGTGAACTACCACAGCTATGCTGATGACACACAGCTGTATTTATCAATAGCACCTGATGACCCCGTTCTCTTGATTCTCTAACACAATGTCTTACTTGTATTTCTAAATGGATGAATAGTAACTTTCTCAAGCTAAATAAAGAGAAAACTGAAATCTTAGTGATTGGCAATAACGGATACAATGAGGTTATTAGAAATAAACTGGATAAATTAGGATTAAAAGTCAACACAGAGGTAAAAAGATTAGGTGTAACTGTTGACTGTAATCTGAATTTTAAATTGCATATTAATCAGATCATTAGGACAGCATTTTTTCACTTAAGAAACATAGCAAAAGTTAGACCTCTTATATCACTGAAAGATGCTGAGAAATTAGTTCACGCGTTTGTTTTCAATCGACTAGATTACTGTAATGCAATCCTCTCAGGACTACCCAAAAAAGTCATAAATCATTTGCAACTAGTGCAGAATGCAGCTGCTAGAATCCTAACCAGGAAAAGGAAATCTGAGCACATTTCTCCAGATGTCACTACACTGGTTACCTGTGTCATTCAGGATTGACTTTAAAATTCTGCTTATGGTTTATAAAGCCTTAAATAATCTCGCCCCATCTTATATATCGGAATGCCTGAAACGTTATATTCCAAATCGTAACCTCAGATCCTCAAATGAGTGTCTCCTTAGAATTCCAAAAGCAAAACTTAAAAGAAGTGGTGAGGCGGCCTTCTACTGTTATGCACCTAAAATCTGGAATAGCCTGCCAATAGGAATTCGCCAGGCTAATACAGTGGAGCACTTCAAAAAACTGCTGAAAACACATTATTTTAACATGGCCTTCTCATAACTTCACTGTAATTTAATCCGGATACTCTGTATATCCAATTCATTATAATAACTATTCATGGTGGCTCTAAAATCTGTACTAACCCCTACTCTCTCTTCTGTTTCTTTTTCCGGTGTCCTTTTGGTGGTGGCGCAACTACTCAAAGCACCATGATGTTCCAACAGTGACGGATTAAAAGCCAGACATCTGCATGACCATCATCATAAAGAGCGTCTATGAGAACCCTAAATACAAAGATGACTATTTAATTTATGTTAGGTAGAATGCCCAGAGGGGGCTGGGCGGTCTCGTGGCCTGGAACCCCTGCAGATTTTATTTTTTTTTCTCCAGCCATCTGGAGTTTTTTTTTTTTTTGTTTTTTTCTGTCCACCCTGGCCATTGGACCTTACTTATTCTATGTTAATTAATGTTGACTTATTTTTTATTGTGTCTTCTATTTTTCTATTCTTCATTTTGTAAAGCACTTTGAGCTACATTTTTTTGTATGAAAATGTGCTATATAAATAAACGTTGTTGTTGTTGTTACAGTCTGCTCTACTAAGTCCCTTCATAATTTTAAACACATCAGTTATGTGAACCTCACTTTATTAAAGATGAAAATATTGAGCTCCTTTAGTTTGTTCTCTTACCTGATACCCTGAAATTCCAGTGTTTTAGTCACTCCATCGCTGTTACATCATACAGTGTGGAACGAGCCCTGGACACAGACAGACGGACAACGTTTGGTCACCCAACACACACATATTTATTTACACTATTTACAGTTTTAGTTCATTCACAACCCAGTGCCTCTGCAACGATCCCCAAAAGTCTAGGCCTCTCTCTCCAGTGCCTTTCTTCAGGCCGCCTCCACTCCTCTCTCGCACGACTCCCATCCACTTCCACCCGACTCCAGTCATCGAATGAAGGGAGGCGGCCCCTTTTATACAAGCCCGGATGGGCTCCAGGTGCTTCCCGACACTCCTCCATGGACACTCCCCTGTGTGGCGGAAGTGCCGGCTGCACACCCAGAAGCCCTCCTGGTGTCCCCAGTCTTCTTCACTCCAGGAAGTGCTGGGGTCCAGGGCTCTCCAGGCACTGGGGCGCTAACTGGCGGTGACCACGGGCCCCTACAGGGTTGAGCTTAAAAGCTCTGCACCCGTGGCCCCCAGTGCAACCAGGGCGGTTGCCCCCTCATGCTCCAGTCCGCCTGGGCGTCCCAGCTGGGTACCACCCCCAGCCGTGTGCCACAACAGATACTAGCTATATCTAATTTCCCTAGAGCCACAGGTTTTACTTTGGTTTACCCTCTTCCTCAGTATCCAGTTCCACCTCTTCACTGATGATTCCCCAAGAAGGTCACCAGGAAACAACCTTATATAAGGGGTTACTACAGAAAACCCTGCACCAATAACCCAGAATATTTATTGGTTACATTGCAAAATAGGTTTTAATAAGCTATCTGGAAAAAAAAAGCAAAAACAAAAAAACATAACATGAGGGTGGAAGAAGAAGAAAGAAGAAAGGATGGCAGGCTTCACAAACTGTATGAGGTTTGGAGTGTTAAGACAAAAATGAAGAAAATGAAAGCGCTTCAATGATCGACATATCATTCAATCAAATAACATTCACTTATCAGAAAACAACAAACATTTTGTGGGTCTTAACTGCTTGTATGTCCCTTTGTGGCCCAAATACACGCAAGAAACATGCATTTTTTATTTAACGTATTACCTTTCGAGGTGAGTACAGTCCCATAGCATTGCATTAAGCCAATAAACAGAAATAGACTGTACTTAATAATATTCTGAAATCATTGAACAAAAGAAGAGATTAAAAGATAAGATTACCAGTTCATTATGTACAGTATTGTAACATTTTCCTGTCCATGTTTTGTTAATTTACTGTAATACTGTAATCTTGTTATTTTTTCACAAAGTTAAGATTGGTCATGGTAAAATATGCTATAAGAAAACAGGAAATGTATTTATTTTTTTTATCGAAAGCTTTCACAAAATTGATCCACCAGACCTCTTTTGATTAAACAGTGATTAACATTCTGAATGACACAGGTCAAAATTAGGGAAAGTGAAAATAATGAAGATATGCTTTTAAGACAGAACCCAGAAAGCACCTCTTCACAAAAGAGCACGTAGTTGTATAGAAAAGCTTGACTTCTTTTTAAAAGTATCTTAATGAGATGTTGAGACAACTTAGCTCTTAGCTAACTCAACAAGCCTGATGGACTGAGTGGACTACATTCACTTGTTACGTTGGTTATGTTTTAATATCCTTTATTCTGGGATGATAGATTGACTGTTTAGAATCTCACGTTCTGTATGTGTGTGAGTATGTTTATTATCCAGGCTTGTGGGTATACAGTATGAAATCTAACATTTATAGCATATTATGAGACTGTGAACAAATGAGGGCTGTATGTGTTGGTTTGTGTGGGTTTGTTAATTATGACAAATGTGATGGCCTTTACCAACTTGCAAAATTGCCATTTTGTTTTCTTCTTTTTAACACAAATAAGAATAGGTTTCTTTAACACTTTCACCTTCTACCTTTTAGGACCCAAAGTGCATTTTAAAATGTCACTGAGAGTTTCAGCTTGAATGCCTTCTTCAAAACAGATTCTGAACAAAAAGCAGTTAGAGCAATCTACAACACAATCACATTTACTGCTTTAGGCTTTTTTTAACCTGTGCTTATACTCCAGTTCAGAAACATAACTTCAACATCAATTGGCAGGTTAAATGTTAAGGAACATGACATTCTCCATTATCATGTTAGCTGTATGCAAAAACTACTGTATTTAGGTCTTAATTGTATTTTCAACCTTTTCGATTTTCTTATAAACATTTAGTGATTTGAAAGTCCCAAATAGATTTATTATTACATTTGTTTTAAATAAAGCTCAAATGCCAGCCTCGTTTTTCTTAAACTTTATGTTCTCTGGGAAAAAAGCAGTCATTCTCAAGTAATCACATGTTTCCATTTATTCAACATTGCTACAATAGTTAACAGTTTGGATCATAACAGGAAGATTTCCTGAGATTATTAGCTAAGACAGGAGCAGTTGATCCAGCAGTTGGCAAGAATGCCTGACCATGTGGCTGAAGAGAACAAACCCTGGGAGGAAATGTCAGCAGTGGCAACACCTACAGACTGCTATAAAGTATAGCGTGGTCCAGATCTAATTATGCAATTTTCATTACGTTATAACTTATTAAGTTTATTACATAGAAAATCACCCGAAAAATCCCGGACCATCGAGAAGTGTGCAAACTGACGACATGAAGAATTGTCTTTTCACCGAACTGGAATCGACCCTGCATAAATCAAAGTCATCCAGACGATCTGGATCTGCATAATTAGATCTGGACCACCCTGTACAATGACCTATAAGGAAATTTTTGGACTGCTGCTTCCCCTATAGCAAGGAATGCTAAGATTCCTGGCTCTTTAATGGCAATCAAAGGCTCCGAGGCACAGGGACATCAGTAGCTCTTACAGTGACTCCAACTTGGTGTGCTTCTGGGGAACAAATGTTAGTCTGTCCCGAACCTCCAAAGCCTGTCCAGATGTCACCCCAAGATGGGGTTTTAAACTGCCTTTCAGCAAAAAAAAATCAAGTGCAGAGTTGGGAGGTGATTTGGCTTAAACACCTATCTGATGGGAGGATGACAAGCAGATGTTACAGGAGAGAGGAAGAGATGTCAGGTAAATGGAATATGAAGTACAATGTGGGCAAGCGTCCTCCTCTGGTAGACAAGGCTTGAGACCTGTATATTAAAGCCCAAAGAAGCAGAATTTGTATTGTTTTTCTGCTTATTTGGTACTTAATGTTCTCCTCTGAGTATTTTGTTTACTTCCTACAGTTCATATCATATTTGGCACACCTGTCAAGATATTCAGCTAGCTATCTGCTGGCTAATCTACCAAGAAAAATTAATGCATAACCAGGAATACTGCCATTCCTGTTTTACCTTCTTATTTACATCTATCATATTTCAGTGGAAAACAAGAGGAATGTGTGGAAAGCCCTTCCATTGGCTTATGAGTGTGAGCTTGCAGAGAAGATGCAACAGTCAGCTGATGGTGGTATTACCAACAAGGTACAGTGTATTATTGTGAAAAAGTTTTGTGGTGACCCTATGCTAAAACACAGATACTTTCATTCCCACAACTGGATTCTTTCCTACTTAGACCCACACATACTGTAGGTCTTCCACCGCAACTGTTGTTCTCTTATCCTTGCACTTACTTGGCCTGACAGGAAAGACAGCATGGCAGACGCAATGCATTTGAAGCTTGGACTAGTGATCCAAACTAAACCTAGAACTGACAGCTATTGTGCTTCATTTCCCCTATTATGGGATGTCTCCTCTTTATTCAACTATACCCCAGGAGGCAACAAAGAGCAAATGCTAAAAGCAAGCATGGGAATCACGCAGTAAAAATGTATTCAGTCATCTTAGTGTTTAACATTCTTAAATATTCTTAACAGGCCAAAAAGTGAAAGCAAATAAAAGTAAAAGGGTGTGGTAACTCGCCAAAAGTGCACCCTGGACTATTTCAGGAGCTGCCATAGACAATGCTGGCTGACACACTCGATGTTATGTGCCACTCAGTCTCTTAAGGTTACATTCCTGTGTCATGTGCCATGGGTCTTCTTCATGGCTGTGTTCTTCCTCTCTTCATACTTTCATTTTAAGCTGATTGCTTTTTAAAGCTTGTCAGAGCCAAGGTGAACACCTCTAGTTCCTCTCTGTCCAATATAATTTTGAGAGACCTTTAGTTTACAAGGTGTGCACACACAAAGATAAACCAGATGTTCAAGGGCTTCGCTTTCATGCATGTGAAAGTCCAGAAAATTACAATTTTCCCATTTAAAGTTATGACCTTTCAACTTGCTTTCTAGTTTAACTTACGGTCTGCTGTCTCCACTAACACTTCCTCTTTCTGTGTTTCAAATTTGCTGCTTTTTACAGAGATCAGAGCTTTGAATAAATAGAAGGAAAAACTTACAGTTTAAACATATAGTTTAACATCAAGAAAAATAGTCTATAATCAATCTTAACTCTTTATAGCACGAGAATAAAATCACATTAACCCACATAGTGGATATTTGATTAAATAAGATGAATTTATGGAAACTGAATAAGCTGTCTAAAACTCCATGCTTGTCATTTCCACACATAGCCCATTACCCGTTGTCAAAGATGAGACAACAGAGTTGCAAAAAGATTTGGGGAAGCCACCCGTATAATTTTTCCTGGCTGTGGAAGGGTTAAATTGGGAGTACATTGTGTACAGATACGAGTCCAAACCAGAACTGACTTAAGGAGACAAAGATTGTGGTTTTAAGGGAGAGCAGAGGAAGTGAGGTCATCAGGGTCAGGACTGGAAGTGAGGTCATCGGGGCCGGAACTGGAAGTGAGGTCACGGGACCGGAAGTGAGGTCATGGAACCGGATTTAGGGTCTCGGAATCGGAAGTGAGGTCATTGAGCCCAGGCGGAATTTCCCGTAATCAGTCTGTAGTTGAAAGAGAGAAAGGGTCAGTACACTCTGCCACCCTCTGGTTTGTTGTGGAATTCGCCTCATTCAGGCCCTTTACCTGCCCCCCATGCACATGTGTGTGACACCATCCAATCTGACTAGCAGTACAGAAGAAAAGGTTGACACTAACAAGAAGAATGGAGCCAACAACCACAGATTCAAAGAATGCTGTAGCCACCAGTGCTTCTGGGAAAGCCAACAAGCCACAACCTTATAATAAACGGCTTACGGTACAGGAGAGAATGATTCAATCAACCTCTCTTCTTATACTAGTTCCCTGAGTTGAGCATTGAAAGGTTTGAGATTATGCAAACTTAACATATCTAATCATTCAAGCCCTGCCACCTAGTTTGTGAACCTTTATTGTCCACTTTCTCCTATCCATTGACAGTCAGCATGTTATAGATATTACTTCTTCTTTATTTCATTTTCAAAAAAAATTAAAGATTCTTTTCTCTAGATTACACAACTAGCACATGGTAAAAAGTGAAATCTGCTTATCCCGAAGGTCCAACCAGCCAGTCATTAAGCTTTTAATTTTCCATTACCCAGCTAAAGATTAATTTTTTGTGTTTTCTATTATTTGGCTGTGTTACTTGTACATTGTCTTTTATCTGTAATTGAGCACTTGTGCAGCTATTCCACGGTTTGTAGGACTGCAGCTGGTGTCATTTCTTCTCCGTCTGTCACTGTGCACACTGCCATGTACTCCTCTGAGCGTACAGATACTGGTGTGGTTACAAAGTAAAATCTTATCAGAGAGTAAGCTGTACAGACATCTGCAATTGTGGAAAGAAATACCATATTATTGCTTGCAGTGTTTTACTGAGACATAGTTTTAATATGCCACTGTGGCTTGGGCTTCTGTGTGGTTCTGAATTTTAGGGTATACTATTATTAGAGGTAGGTGCCAATGAATGGTTTCATGGAGCTTGTTAGGTAAAGCGGGATCATGCAAGCTCATCTATAAACTATGAACTAGGCTCCTGATATTTTTAGGAGATTAAATACAAAGCTGCTATGATGTGAACCACTTTTTTTCTTCAGTTCCTTTTTGATTGAGCTGGTTTTCTTTGTTTGCCTTAAAACATTTCCATCAACCCTTGTGTGGTGCAATCTTCACCAGGATGTTGTGGTGTGACAGAAAGTGGTTAGAGTGAAGAGTTACTTCCCTTCTGTTCAACACTAATATTCCTCCATCCATCATCCAACCTGCTATATCCTAACTACAGGGTCACGGGTGTCTGCTGGAGACAATCCCAGCCAACACAGGGCACAAGGCAGGAAACAAACCCCAGGCAGGATGCCAGCCAACCGCAGGGCACACACACACACACCAAGCACACACTAGGGACAATTTAGGATCGGCAATGCACCTAACCTGCATGTCTTTGGATGGTGGGAGGAAACCGGAGCGCCCGGAGGAAACCCACGCAGACACGAGGAGAACATGCAAACTCCACGCAGGGAGGACCCAGAAAGCGAACCCAGGTCTCCTAACTGCGAGGCAGTAGCGCTACCCCAACACTAATATTTGTATTTTTAAATCAAAATGCTAAAAACTAGAGCAAACATGGAGAGTAATGAAATAATAAATTTACTAAACAGCAATGGACTCAAAACTGCAGACAGTGTGAGACGAAGTTACTCCTTCTGGCAAATTTTCAAGATACCAAAGTGGTTGAATACCTTTAGTATCAGTAATGTCAAATATAGTACCTGGCCATTACCATCTGATTGTAACAGTATTAGAAGTAGTACTAATGTGTACCTAATGTCCCAGAGGGGATTGAGTGGCCAGCATTGCATTCCTTGATCAGCCAGACATGGACTTTGCCTTTGTACCAAACCCTGGAACCTGAGGGATTAATTGTCCCCAAGAACATTTCTGTTTCTGGGGCCTTGCTGACCCCATATCTTATGTTAAAATTGTTCACATACATTACATTTGTGTTTACTAATGTGAAGAACAACAAGGATGGACTGGCATCCAAGCTGGGATGAACCCTGTTCCCTGTGTCAGCCATAGTATGGATAGACTGACCTCCTGGTAGGACTGGACAGAGGACTGTCACCTGGCCAGTTGGCTAGTATAATGGAAGGACCAGATGTGGCAGCCCTTCAAGACTATGTGCTCCCATTATACTCTAGGTGTCAGTGCTCCTGGACTGGTGCAACCATGCATACACTCATTGGGCATAATGGAAACTGTATTCCCATTAAGTAGCCCTGCTAGGTTCCAGAGACAGCTGCAGGGAAGGACTGTCCCAAATTTAGGGGGCTTCTGCTTGATCTGGATGTGCTTCCTTTAGGAAACTGAAACTATTCTCTGTCTGGGTTAAAAAGAAGCCCACCACCTCACTTCAGGGAGTCACATTCAGGAGAGGAGAAGGGTGACACTCACCTGCCATTTACATTTGCTTATCTGGCTGACGCCTTTATCCAAGGCGACTTACAATATTTATGATACAATTGGTTACATTTATTTTGGTTTTCCAATTGGAGCACAGGCAGCTCAAGTGACTTGCTCATGGTCACAAAGCGTCAGTAGTGGGATTTGAACAACAACAGCAAGGATTGAAATCCAAAGCCTTAACCACTATAGCACACTGCCAGAATCTCATTTGTAAAGTTTTTTTGCAGATTTGAATATGAAAATATGTGCATGTCAAAAAAAAACAGGAAAATGCATATGGCAAAAAAAAAAAAAAAAATCAGATTTATAAAGCTAGCATATGCACGTTTCTATGCAATATAACAAAGATAACGTTTTGGGGGTACCACCACAACCCCTTATATTGTAAAGGCAAAACTCATAATGCAGCTTTTCAGCAAATCAGTCCCAGATTAGACTATCCAAGATGGTCACACTTCCAGTTAAATGCCAGCCAGGCAGGAAGAGGTGGGTCCAGGTGGACGGACACTGGAAATGGCATCAGAGGTGCTGAGGTTGTTAATCATCTGGTCTGTAGAGGGAGGAAGAGGAGAGGCATTAGAATACAGTGGGACCCTGTGGATTGGCGAGGAATTACTTCCACCAGAGCTTTAAAGCTGTCCCCAAGGAGCTCGTGAGTGACAAAGGGTAATATAAAATATTGCTATTGTTTGGAAATGTGGTCGCCTGTAAACAGTTTTGAAACCAGGCTGGTATTTATAGAAGGAGTGAGAATGTTCTCCCTGTGTCCTAGTATGTTTCATCCTGAAGACTGCAGTATCGCTACACATACTATGTGTTGTGTCTCTGGTTCACCGGCAGTGTTAAACTGGCTAGTCTGGGTAAACGCCGTGCTGCCATCTCATCCAGAACACATTGCTGCCTCACACTGCTAGGCTCCGCCATTCTTACAGTGCAGAACTCAGGATAAGTAAGAAAACATGACAGATACATGAATTATTATTATTGCAAAACATATTCTGCCAAAAGTTTGCATTGATTTTTTTTTATGAACATTATTTAGTACATTTGTATTTGGTCAATTGTATTCACTTCCATCATTGCAAATGTATTCATTTCTAATAAATTCTTGTATTAATAGTCATTTTGGAATGATGAACTAGTCACCAAGAGCTTTTAGTAGCTGGAGCTGAATGTTAAAAGCTTTTCCCTTTGATTTAAATCTCTCCAGGAAAGATTTAAGTTAAGGGAATAAAAGTTAATTACAAAACTCAGCTGCCACTCAGAAGGATTAGCAAGAGACCCAAAATATCTTGGTAACATGCAGAGCAAAACAAACAAAAACTCATTGGAATAGGTGCTATATAAATAAAGTGTACTGTTATTATTATTAATGACAAGTAGCTGAAGGGTGAGTACTTCTAGTGGACAATGACCAGAGATCAGTCCTTGACAAATATATAAGCATGGAGCATACTGAAGGGTCATTTTTTATGAATTGCTGCCTTAGCATGATGAACATGACAACAATATTTTTGTTTCATTTAAGTCTGTAAGAGATGTCACCTTCACACTGGTGCTATTTGCATTTATGTCACTATAATGATTTCAGAGCTCAGCCACTCCTTTGATGCAGGCTGGCTCCCAGTTCAGATTGACACCTCTAACATTTTAAAGAAATGGAAACGGCATATAAAAATGGAAATCTCAGAGAATGAAATTAATAGATATTAAAAGCGCAACGAAGAGTGCCCTAGGGGCAAAGAGGAAGGCAGAGGTCAAAGGACAGCCTGTGGTTCCTAGGCAACCATTGGTGTGGCCAGTGAATTGCGGGAGGGGCCCTGGCTTTTCCAAATAGGTTTGGGTTTGTCCGGTGAAACCTGCCAAGAAAATTACAGGAGCCGAGGCGGTCCAGCTGTGCGCGCACGGCAGCATTCATCATGTCCTCCTGCTCTGTCACCCTGTTAGCCTGGCCAGCAGCTTTAGCCAATAGGGCAGCAGGCCACAGATAATTGACCGCTCCAGTCTCATTTGTCAACATCTTAGGTAAAAAAAAAACGGTTAAAGGACAGCATTTGGAGTGATCAGATGAGGTCAGTGTGATTTACCTCTCAAACATACACAATGGTGAGTGCATATTTAGTGAAAAATGTTTATGGAACCACTCTATTTTCAACCCAGTACTACAAAACAAGTCTCAGTTATTTAATTATAGATAAAGACAATGATTTTTTTCCATCACTCATTTTCAGGAATAGCGATTTTTTTTGACATACAGTACCACTTCAATGCCCATTTTTTGCCTCTCGTCAGGAACCTGTGCCGAGTGAAGAAGCTCAGCCGTGATTCATTGATCTCTCCCTGCTTCGGGCTGTGATCGCATTCTCGATTGCTCTTTTGAACCTTCCCTGGGCTGGGCTGAGCTGAGCTGCTCTTCAGTAGGTAGACGAGCCCTGACGGCGGGAGGCAGACGCCCCAAGTGGCGGAGGACGCGTCTGTGTTTGGCTGGCGGCAGCTTCTGACACTGAGGTTTCGATCGATTTAGGAGAGACTACGAGTGTCATCTTTTGCCACATTTTCATTGCCATCCCTGGCACGACAGTAAAAGTTTTAGTAAATCATTTAACTCCTCCAAACAAGTGAGCGCTAAGCGTTTGCGGTTGTCTCTACAGCGCAGCCCAATCACCTCCAATTTACAGTAAATGTCCTTCTCTCTTACCGACGGATCTTTCTAATTGTGAACATCACGACAGCGCCCAGAGACAGCTACTTTTAATGAAATCTGCTCAGAAAATGCGAAGAAAAGCCCAAGGTAGCACTGAAAGTCCCCGAGAGTTTCACTGGAAGTGTCACCTGCTGAGCCTGCCACATTTTGGGGGGTAATGGACTGCCGCCACCTTACGGTGAAGCGCACACATTGCAGTGCTCCGTTTTACCGTATTAACAACTTGAGCAGATGTCAGACTTCATTTTATTGATCGGCGTTCACGAACAGTCTTATCCCGGTGTGCATTGCGCGGTTCATGAGGAGCAGATCGCACTACACAATTACAGCTTTATTCTCGGCGGGACAGACTGCGGCGCCATTGTCCTGCATTTCATGTTCACGTCCCTTTCGACCAGTTTCGGCTGCACTCACTCACAGTGGACGACGGAATGGCCAAAACAAAAAGGATCACGTGAGCGTGTCCCAGTTAACCAGATTATAATTTTGTTGTATTCCCAAAATGAATTCTTATTCTTCTTCTTATTATTATTATTATATACTCAGCAAAAAAAGAAACGTCCCTTTTTCAGGACTGTGTATTTCAACAATAATGTTTTAAAAATCCAAATAACTTTACAGATCTTCATTGTAAATTGTTTAAACAATGTTTTCCATGCATGTTCAATTAACCATAATCAATTAATTAACATGCACCTGTGGAATGGTCGTTAAGACCTTAACAGCTTACAGAAAGTAAGCATTTAAGGTCACAGTTATAAAAACGCAGGACACTAAAGAGACTTGTCTACCGACTGTGAAAAACACCCAAAGAAAGATGCCCAGGGTCCCTGCTCATCTGCGTGAACGTGCATTAGGCATGCTGCAGGGAGGCATGAGGACTGCTGATGTGGCTAGGGCAATAAATTGCCATGTCCACACTGTGAGACGCCTAAGACAGCGCTACAGGGAGACAGGAAGGACAGCTGATCATCCTCGCAGTGGAAGACCACGTGTAACAACACCTGCACAGGATCAGTACATCCGAATATCACACTTGCGTGACAGGTACAGGATGGCCACAACAACTGCCCGAGTCACACCAGGAACACACAATCCCTCCATCAGTGCTCAGACTGTCCGCAATAGGCTGAGAGAGGCTGGACTGAGGGCTTGCAGGCCTGTTATAAGGCAGGTCCTTACCAGACATCACCAGCAACAACGCCGCCTATGGGCACAAACCCACCTTCGCTGGACCAGACAGGAGTGGCAAAAAGTGCGTGAGTTTCTGCATGACAGCAATGTCAGTGTTCTGCCATGGCCAGCGAAGAGCCCAGATCTCAATCCCATTGAGCACGTCTGGGACCTGTTGGATCGCAGGGTGAGGGCTAGGGCCATTCCCCCCAGAAATGTCCAGGAACTTGCAGGTGCCTTGGTGGAAGAGTGGGGTAACATCTCACAGCAAGAACTGACAAATCTGGTCCAGTCCATGAGGAGGAGATGCACTGCAGTACTTCAAGCAGCTGGTGGCCACACCAGATACTGACTGGTACTTTTGATTTTGAGCCTCCCTTCATTCAGGGACACATTGTGAAACATGTTTAGTTTATGTCTTATGGTGTTGACTCTTTTAGTGTTCATACAAATATTTACACATTAAGTCTATTGAAAGTAAAAACAGTTGAAAGTCAGGGGACGTTTCTTTTTTTGCTGAGTATATATGTATGTCATTTTTTCATTTAATGTGGGAACCCTTTTTGTGGAACCTAGTTCAGCTGCACCATTTGCAGTATTGCACCATATAGTTCATGGTAAATCTATCCATCCATCATCCAACCCGCTATATCCTAACTACAGGGTCACGGGGGTCTGCTGGAGCCAATCCCAGCCAACAGGAAACAAACCCCAGGCAGGGTGCCAGCCCACTGCAGGGCACAAACATGGTCAAGATGCTAAATCATCACACACACAGCGCACAATTTAGGATCACCAATGCACCTAAAGTGCATGTCTTTGGACTGTGTGAGGAAACTGGAGCACCCAGAGGAAAACCACGCAGACACTGGGAGAACATGCAAACCCCACCCAGGGAGGACCCAGGAAGCGAACCCGGGTCTCCTAACTGCGAGGCAGCAGCACTACCCACTACGCCACTGTGCTGCCCATGGTAAATCTAGTAATGGAATATTTCTGTGTTGCCCCCCTTCGCTTGATGCCCAAAGCATGTGCTTATTTTGTTTAATGGTTAATCTAGCCCTGGCTGGGTATGATTGTGCCTGGGTACCGTCTGTGTGGCATTTTTGCACGTTCTCCTGATACATTTGTATCTCCAGTACACTCAAACTCCTAAGACTTGCTTCATTAAGTGGTGCCGTCCAGAGCTTGTGTTCTGTTTAGTAATATTACAAGTGGCCTAGCAAAATGGATGTGTAACATTCTCATTAACTAATGCCAAAATTAATTTCATTTTTCTATTAGGTATGCATGTTAAGCATGTCGTGTATTAGTATGTATTGCCTGGAGTTCAGAATTCTGTAGACTTCTCAATTGCATGACTGACAATTGCCGTTTTTCAGATTATGCATCACAACATTTTTGAAATTATAAACTTCACAGCATACTGTTAAAAGTAGGAGTATAAGAAAAACAACAATATAAATGATGAGCAGTTCATATTAAGTCAAGAAGAGAATCTGTTAGTTTTGTATAACATTAGGCATCCTTTTACAAACCTACTTAATCCAGTTCTGGGTTGTAAGGAGGCTTTGGAATATGGAAGGAAAACTGGAGTGCTCACAAAAGAAAGAAAGAAAGAAAGAAAGAAAGAAAGAAAGAGTATAGGCAATGTGCAGTATCCACACAGGCCAGGATCTGAGCTTAGAACTTTGGGGTAGCAGCACACAGTACTTTACCACTATGCCACCTCAGTATGAATTGTAAGAATGACGTTTAATTAATTAGGTCTTAGATATGAATTTGTTATAATAGATGGTGTAGAATAAATGGAAGATTGAGAGACAATTAAGGGCTGGAGTCTGTCCAGGAACCTCGGTTAATAATGGCAAAAATAAGGAATACATGAAAGCAAAGTTCAACAAAGTTACTGGGTGTTTATTGCCCGTTTCTAAGCTGTACTACCTGGCACTTTTCAGGGTCAACTTTCCTTTGACGGGAATGTCTCCTGTCAGTGACGTGTCCTTTACATTGGCAGCTTCATTGCCGGTTTCCAGTATCCTCACTCTTTAGAAAGATTCCAGGGTGGAAGAGGTGGAGCCTCAGAGTGGAACCCAGAAGTGATCTCAGAAGTCGTCTCTGGACTCATCCTGCAGTCTGCAGGTGATAAAGAAGCAGGCATTAGCGGCTGCAGCGTCTCAGGCACTTGAGGCAGAGTCTCACAGATGCTCATTACGTGCACACGTGCAGTGCTGGACATCACAAAGCAGAATGTGCTGCTAAAAATCTTTAGGACCTAACAGTAGCCTGAAAGGTGGCACTACAAAACAAAGGTCTGATGAGTCTGATCTACTGACCTGGTCGTACGTATGCTAGTTTGGTGAGAATCAACCTACATTACATTATTTAATTCAGCTTATTTTTATAAAGTACACCTCCACTTTTGAGCCCAGCATTCAATACAATACTTATATATGTCAGTCAGTCAGTCATTATCCAACCCACTATATCCTAACACAGGGTCACGGGGGTCTGCTGGAGACAATCCCAGGGCGCAAGGCAGGAACAAATCCTCAGGCAGGGTGCCAGCCCACCACAGGACATGCACTAAGCACATTTTAGGATCGCCAATGCACCTAACCTTCATGTCTTTGGACTGTGGGAGGAAACCTACGCAGACACGGGGAGAACATGCAAACTCCACACAGGGAGGACCCGGGAAGCGAACCCAGGTCACCTTACTGCGAGGCAGCAGCGCTACCCACTGCGCCACCCTACTTATATATGACAATATGAAAAACAATGGGAAACAGACACAAAATATAATGCTGAATCATAGTAGTAGGGTGTTGTACTGTGTTAGCCATTATGGATGCAATGAGAAGTCAGGCAGAATGGAATCTGTTCAGTTAGCCAATAAAACTTGTCGTTTTGCTTGATTTCTCGTTGAATCATAAAAACAGAAATATTATGCAATTTATACTTTATACAGTGTGAACAAGTCACTTTATACTATTTACATTCTGCAAAACACTTCATTTGTCTTTTGGAATATACATACATACTTATCGTGATAGTATGCACAGAAAAGGGTTATTTATCAACATAAATAAGAGAAAGAAGGATACAGACAAGACTTGATGAGGGTGGAGTGGTGGCTCTGGAGCTAAACATCTGCACCAGAGTCCAGAAGGTTGCCAGTTTGAATCAGCATTACTGCCAAAAGGGATCCTATTCTGCTGGGCCAATGAGCAAGGCCCTTTACCTGCATTGCTCCAAGGGTACTGTACAATGGTAGGGATCCTGCGCTCAGACCCCTAGGGGTATGCGAAAGCAAACAAATTCCTAATACAAGAAATTGTATAAGGCGGAATAAAGAACAAAAAAATAAAAGTAAAAGATCCTATTGATTTGCACTTGAACATGCTTACCATCTTCAACATTTTGCAGCTACTGGTGCTAAGTTATGGTCTTTTCTGACTATTAAATGCAAAATTAATTTTTTTGTCATTAATAAATTAACTTTTTTGGTGAGGTTGGAGTTTTTGGGGCCTTCAAGCCATGAGATTGATCCACATTAGTGAAACTTATTTTTCCCTTAGGTTGTCTGCAAATAGCCAAGAGTTTCTTGTCGGCCAGTCAGTGTGTCAATCAGCGACATCCATCCATCCATTTTCCAACCCCCTGAATCCGAACACAGGGTCACAGGGGTTTGCTGGAGCCAATCCCAGCCAAAAAGGCAGGAACCAATCCCAGGCAGGGTGCCAACCCACCACAGGTCACACACAAACACCAAGCACTCACTAGGGCCAATTTAGAATCGCCAATCCACCTAACCTGTATGTCTCTGGACTGTGGGAGGAAACCCATGCAGACTCCACGAAGGGAGGACCCGGGAAGCAAACCCGGGTCTCCTAACTGCAAGGCAGCAGCACTATCACTGTGCCACCGTGCCGCCAATCAGTGACATGTACCATTAAATATGAGGTGTGTTCAAAATTTGATCTACCCGAGTTTCATGTATTTGTGTTACAAATCTGAACTTGCCACTGGAGATCAGGACATGTCGTGAAATGCCACACATGAAGTTTGTGGTCATTTCATATCAAGCACTCATGAGAGAGAGGATGGCAAACACATTTTCCTGCGAGTCTATGAAGAAATTGACAGATTGGCAGCTTTGTTCTGTCATTAAATTGTTTATAAAGGAAGGGAAGAATCCAAAGGAAATCAATGAGAGGTTGAATGCTGTGTAGGGAGATGATGCACCTTATGTACTATAAGGTGAAGTTCTGGGCCAAGCAATTTAAATGGAGTTGATTGAAAATGACCCCTACGCAGGGTGTCCTGTGGCAGCATCTTCACAGGAAATGTGCCAAAAAAGTGGAGGGCATGATTATGGCAGGGCCATTCTTAGCAGAAATGTGCAGCCCCCGGATGGGGATAGGGGTTATCCGGGGTGGCGGAACCCTCCCCCGGAGCTCAGGAAGGTGTTCTAATAAAACGTCCGGAAAAGGCCTTAGATGACCAGTAGGCCTACATGCACGCTTGTGTGTATGCAGAGTGGTAAAATATTGACTTTCTTCTGGATCTGGTAAAGGCCGGTAATATAGGGATATTTCATGATTTTATGGGGATCTCTCTGAATGAATCTGAAACAAATCTCTAAAATTAACGTTTGCTATAGTGCATTTGGCAAAGTTACGACGGCGTGACAATATTATTAAGGATTTAGGTGAAGATTGCAATTTGAATAATAAATTACCATTGTTAATAAGACTAAGAGATGCACTGAACTGAATTTCCTGAAGACTTTAATTAACGTAAGAAATCTACTTTCCGCACTTTCATCCTGGCGAAATCCTTTATCAGTTCCGAATAATCAAGGGTTTGGCCAACATCTTGCTCAATTGATATTAATGCCAAACCATTCAGTCGCTCTTGGGTCATGCTGGTCCTCAAATCATCCTTAATTAGCTTGAGCTTGGAAAAGCTGCGCTCAGCAGACACGACCGTTACAGGGATGGTCAAAGCAATGCGTAGCGCTACCGCGACGTTCGGGAAAGAATCTTGCAAGCTATTCTCGTATACGAATTGCAAACTTTGCAGAGCAGAAGCTTTTGGTGGAACCAAATGTGACGACGTGAGGGACTGGCACAGACGGCTGCAGTGCCAGGGGCATGACAGGGGCCCCAGGTCCACAGCTCGACAAAAAAAAAAAAATTGTAAGTTGGGGCCGGGCCAGGGGCACCCCTCACAGTTGGGACCCTACACGGATGCGTAGTTCGCGTATGTCTAAGAACGTCCCTGATTATGGAAGATCATGCTGTTTCGGTTAATGTTATAATCCATGAACTAGGCATTTCAACCGGCACAGTTTCCACAATCATCCACACTCATTTGATTGTGTCAAAGGCACTGATGGGCCCCATTAATGGTGACATAAGAATAGAAAGCATGTCACCAGGAATCTGATCATGAGAATGCACACCTTCTTAGGCAAAATCCCACTGACTTTTTCTTATGGATTGTTATTGAGGATGAAACTTGGCATTGCCGCCAAGACCCTGAAAAAAAAACAAGAATCCATGCAATGGAAGCATAAAGTGTCCCCGACTCACAAGAAATTTAATGTGCAGCAGTTGGCCAGAAAATTCATGTGGACAGTTTTCTGGGATACAAAGGGTTTTCTGCTGTTGATATTAATGCCACACAGGTCAGCCATTGCTGGAGAAACTTATGCTTCCACAATGAAGTCATTCTATGAGGCCATCAAACACAAACAATATGGAAAACTGTCAACAGGTGTGACAACGCACCATCCCACAAATCCAAAGTTATTATCAAGGAGTGTGGCTTCATCTTAACCATCCACTGTACAGGCCAGACTTGGCCTCCACTGATTATTTTCTTTCAAAACCTAAAGAAATTCCTGCATGGCGATTTCCCGCTGATAATAATCTCAAATGCGCTGTAACCGGTTAGCCAGAGGACCAAGATGAATCCTTCTGTTCTGAAGGGATTAAATCACTGGGGGCAAAGTGGAGCAAGAGTGTTGAAGTCAAGGGGGATTACACTGAAAAGTAATGAGGTGACTTTGACCAACAGATTTTATTTTCATAGGCAGATAAATTATTGAACACCATTCGTATTCTTGTATATCATGGCGTCAAACACGGGTGATGTGTTTCATGTTAATTGGACTTGCAAGTAAGATTTTCACTGTACAGTACTCCGGGGCCACTTCTGGGCATAGGCGGTCCAGGCAAGGGACGAGGGTGTCCTCTAGTGGTCAGGGTGCATTATTGCAACTCTCTGTGCAGATTTAGCTTTATTTTGTTTAGAAAAATTTGTCAGGATTTATGTTGTGAGCCTCAGCAGTGCCTGCACTGTCTGCACAATGCACATCACAATCTGTGTGCTGTTACATACACTAGTGCAGGCAGCATGCCAGGCATCTCATGCGACGTGCGGCCTCCTCGTGACCTGTTTGCCACGCACGTGACCATGTGACAGAGCTGCTTCAACTTTGGCGGTTAGCCACTGCCAGGACCAGGAGTCAGGACTCACCCCCTGGCCTTTCCATATGACGCACAGCTGGGTTCCAGTCCCCTCCTGCTCTTCAAGTGCGGCGCTGCAGGGTGAGTGATGACCAACCCGGGTGCAATCCAGACTGCAGTGCATGACTGAGTCCAGGCAGCTTCCTCCTGGTATCGCCGCTGCCCATTTGTCTTGTTCCTTGGTTCAGGAGGTGCTATAGTGAGAGAGTGAGCTTGAGGAGAGGAGGTCTTGGGGGCAGCAGCACGAACACTGCACCACCAGGGATTCTTAAACAATACAATCATTACAGAGGGACACATTTAGCATGCTGCCAGTTGCCCCCCCCCCCCAAAAAAAAAGGCCCTGGTGGTGTTTTGGTTAAATTTTTTTGGGGTGTGGGGAGATGGGGGTGACAGGCACTGTGCTTGATGTAGTGTTAAATTTAAAGTGGTTCAATTTTGTTATTTTATTGTTCTGAATAGGTTTTGTGATTTTTTTTACATACATAATATATATGCAAAGGAATTCTATTTTTTATTAGATAGATAGATAGATAGATAGATAGATAGATAGATAGATAGATAGATAACTTTCTTAATCCCAAGATGAAATTCACATACTCCAGCAGCAGCATACTGATAAAAAACAATATTAAATTAAAGAGTGATAACAATGAAGGTATAACAGACAGACAATAACTTGTTATAATGTTAACATTTACCTAAGGGTGGAATTAATGTCGCATAGTGTGGGGGAGGAACGATCTCCTCAGTCTGTCAGTGGAGCAGGACAGTGACAGCAGTCTGTCGCTGAAGCTGCTCCTCTGTTTGGAGATGATACTGTTCAGTGGATGCAGTGGATTCTCAATGATTGACAGGAGCCTGCTCAGCGCCCGTCGCTCTACCATGGATGTCAAATTGTCCAGCTCCATGCCTACAATACAGCCTGCCTTCCTCACCAGTTTGTCAAGGCGTGAGGCGTCCCTCTTCTTAATGCTGCCTCCCCAGCACACCATCACGTAGAAGAGGGCGCTTGCCACAACCATCAGATAGAACATCTGCAGCATCTTATTGCAGATATTGAAGGACGCCAGCCTTCTTAGGAAGTATAGTCGGCTCTGTCCTCTCTTGCACAGAGCATCAGTATTGGCAGTCCACTCCAATTTATCAACTACCTGCACTCCCAGATATTTATAGGTCTGTACCCTCTGCACACAGTCACCTCTGATGATCACGGGGTCCAGGAGGGGCCTGGGCCTCCTAAAATCACCACCAGCTCCTTGGTTTTGCTGGTGTTCAGTTGTAGGTGGTTTGAGTCGCACCATTTAACAAAGTCCTTGATTAGTTTCCTATACTCCTCCTCCTCCTAATTATTATATTTACATGTATTTATTTTTAATTAAATAAGTGACTAACCCGTGTTAGTAGCATATAGCGTGTGTCTGCGTATGGTCTTGTGTTGGGGTGGGTTGTGGGAGATATGACATATTTTATTGCTTGGGACACCAGATAAGTCAGAAGCGGCTCTGCAGCACACTGTATACTTAAAATTACTACCACATTCATTATATATGTTATAATTCTTTTTTTAATGATTAAATTATGTCCACTACTACGGTTTTTCTCGGTCTTTTACGAGAGCATCACATACACAGCTGAGAACTCTGAGCAGCAGCGCGTCTATGACATCGGCGACCCTCTGACGGACTAAGCAGCCTTATGGAATTGACGAGTGTTTGCTGCCACCTTATGGACCTCGGTGGAAATGACACAGCAGTATCGAGAGCGCGCACGTTAAGGGACTTGGCACCTGCTTTCAAATTACATGAAAATATTTTTAAATGTAATTCTCGGGATTAACAGAATATAACAGGTATGGAGGAATATTTCTAACTGACATTTCTATATAGCACATATACAACAAATTATATTTTCTGTAAATAACAAGGATATGCGAGCATAATTAAATATATCACGCAATATATGTAGTTTGTTATTCATCTATGTATTCAATTATTTAGTCGTTAATTTATTTCAATAGTACCACACGCAAAATAGAAAATACCCCATTTATATAAAATGCATTACCGTTACTAACTTAATTAAACCTTGAAATTTACAGCGAAAGGGTGGGTTCTAGCGACTGCTGGTGTTTGATTGGTGCATCGTCGGCCGGGAGTTTTGTGAATTTGCGGTAGATTGGATACAAACTTACGGCCATCAGCTGACACACTTTACAGCAGATACCGAGAAGCAGACGAATTCAGAGCTTTTTGAATCAAAGTAACCGCTTCACACAGTAACGTAGGGCGATGTTTTCACGCACTTAAGGACGCTCCCGGTCAGAGCTTTGAATCTTAAGAGAAGCCCGCGACAGACGAGCGCTGTGACGGGTGGAATCGTGTGGCTCAGCGCTTCACTGCGCTAACATGCTGCAGCCACTAGAGGCGGGTGTCTCAGAACGACTCAAGCAATCGCTAAGCCCCCCATCACTTGATGAATACAAAATCAGGGCTTACTTAATGTTGCGTCTTCGATCACTGAAATTAAATAAATGATGAATTAATCGTATACATAAAGAAAAAGTAACACATATGTCTAAATTAACGCAAACCGTCATAATTCGGGGTGTGCAACGATTTACTCAATGAGGTATAAGTATAAAAAAAACAAAACAGTTGCGTTAAATATTTGGATTAAAACGTATACTTCAATTGAAATGTTTTAAATCTATATATTTTCGATTCTAATCAAAATCGTCATTTTTCACCCTCTGATGGAGCTCTCTAGAATCAAAAGCAACTTCATATTCATAATTACCGACATTTCCTGAACAAAATTGGTGTTATGTTCATTCCATCTCCAACAAATAATGACTACAGACACGGAGAATAACTCAACAGCCTGTAGCAAACACCAGGATGGAAAGACTGAGACACACTCCAATAACGGGTGGTTTGTTCCACAATAAATAATTTACAGCAGTCTTCTACTAGTAGAATCAAACAATCACTTCGCTAGGCAGGCTTTTCAACACTCGCAGTCCCCCCCGATCGTCGTCCTGCGTCTCGTGTCATGTCCCTTTTTTCAGTTATTCTCGTATTATCTGCTAGGCGGTATTTATAATGACATGGGTGTCTCCACCTGCCTTCTCGGACTTGAAAGTTATAACGAGAAAGTTCCTGGAACGAAGACCTCAGCACACCTGTGAACACCCTGCTGCCAATCACCTGTTCTGAGCCCACCCATCTCTAGACTGACGATGCTGGCTATTACAATACTTTTACTCAAATTACGGACTTGTGAAACCAACGCTTCCTTTTTCCCACAATGCAATGCACAAAACACAAGTTTATGTAAATTGGGGTATTAACATCGGCGCTTCATAAGGGCAAAATATATAACAACCGGGTCCAAAAATGTCCTAAAAAATGAGGGTTTTCCAGGACTAGAGTGACAAAAATAGGAGCGAGTAACCCAAAAAAGCTCAACATCTTGCATAACTAGACATCAACACGTATTGACCGGACTATCGTACGTGGGGGTTACAATAAATACATTGCATGATATTTCATTGTTTATGCTCTCATACTATTTTATTATTTTAACGAACACCGAGATGGAAAGACTGAGGTACACACTGCATAAAAGTTAAGCCCAAGCCAAAGAATGGGTTCATTTATTTAGCCATGATAGACTTTTAGAAGTTGCACTTTCCCGCTGTTAGGGCCACAGGAAATGCCTCATTGAATGATTACCACCTACAGGAAGCTACCATGGCTCTCCATTGTCGTGTAAACTTGTCTGGTGTCGCGCGTTCCGTCTCCGTGAACCACCGATGACCAGCCAGACTGCTTTATACTCTACTCTGAAGGTCTGATCCTGCAAATATGAACCTTCCTGGGCTTGTCGGGTGCTGCTCAAGCCATCCCGAGATACGTGGACTGTAGCGCTCCGCCCATCTGTGACGGGTGCCTGTCAATCATGTATGCAGCCCCGCCAATTTTCAGGGGACTCTGCAGACCGCCTCAATATTACTTCTTTATCGTCACACTGCACAATGCATTTCTTTATTCGTATGCATATTTATCTATTAAAATAGTCTAAAATATTCCATCAAAGGACAGGGACTTGTCTTTATATTGCAGATCAGTATATGGTTAAAGCTCGTTTTCCTTACTTGTCAGAAAAAAAAAATTCAAAACAGCAAAATGTCCAAAGACCGAAATATTAGCTCAGACATACTTTGAAAGAACGGCAACACAGCAAAGAAATGGTAAAAATACCAGAAAGCAAAATATAGACATAAATATGTGCTCGTTTACAGGATCTTTAAAAAAATAAATCTAGGCTACCTTTTATCAAAATCCAGACTACACTACTCTGCACCGGAGCTCTTCATGCCAGTAAATCAGTGTACTTCATAGATTTTGGTGTGCTGAATTCATATCTGAAACTGGAATTTCTCTCCCACAAACCATTTTTCTGAAATATCAGACTCGTTTAAAAAAACACACACACACAGAAAACACACAGTTTTGAAAAGTTCGTTTTATGACATAAGTATTTTTCATGCTCTGAATATTATTTGTAGTATATTTTGAGCTGAAAAGGTGTAGTTGTCCTTGTTCTTAATGTTAGTTGAGATGGAAACAACCTAAAACTAAAGTATTTGCTACACATTTTGTTTTCTCGCTTCTTATTTCTTCAAAATTGTTAGAAATTTTATTTCGAAGGTTAGATGGCCAGGTCAGAGAGCGTGTACTGTACTGGAACGGCATGTTGCTTCACCCACCTCACGACGAAACAGTTTGGGATCCTGGTTGACAACCCCTAGGCAAACATGGGAGTTCAGAACCCCAGAAATGACCCTTTATCTGCCACAGCGTGGGTGCCCCTTGGCCTGGTCCAGCCGTTTAGATCCTCAACAATGAGGGTCCTCCACCCCCTGAGAATCGCGCCACATGGCTGTAGTGTTGTAACTGATGCTCATGGAGTCCCAAATAAGGCACATTGTGAGGAAGCAACTGCTCATTCAACACAAAGTCAAACCAATAGTACCCAAGGATTCTCCGGAGAGACACAGCACCAAAGGAGTCCAGTCTTCATCTCAGGTCACTGGATAGCGTCCATGTCTCACAACCATATAGCAAGACAGAAAGCACCAGGACTCTAAGGACTTGGACCTTCGTCCTTTTGCATAAATATCGGGAGCGCCACACACCCCTTTCCCGCGACCTCATGACCCCCCCATGCTCTCCCAATCCACCTACTGACTTCATAGGAAGAGTCACCAGAGACATGAATGTCACTGCCGAGGTAAGTAAACCTCTCGACAAGGTCGACACTCTCTCCGCAGACAGACACACGGCTGATGGATGTGCCCAAGAGGTCATTAAAAGGCCTGGATCTTGGTTTTAATCAGGACACTCGCAAGTCCAGACACTGAGACTCCTCACTCAGTCTCTCGAGTGCTCCGATCAGAGCCTCCATTGACTCGGTGAAGGCAGAAACTTGTCCTTCTATTGTCCAGAACAGAGACAGCTGTTGTTAAAGTACACTTGGGCTCAACATATCCTTAAAAATCCATTTCCTACACTTTCCTTTGAGAAACATGGGAGCGGTGTTTTATCTAAACATGGAGAGAAGTTCTACCAGCAGCTCTCAGATGGTCTATGTTAGCAGGCATCTGTTGGTCATTCTACTGTGAAACACCTTCAGAGGATTATATGAGGGAAAAACTACAAAATGCTACTCTTTGTAAGTAATTACATTCATTACAATTGTATGTGTAATATTTCAATATATACTTTTTTTCAAGTCTAAATAATTCCTTTGAAAAACATGCCTTTTTTCTGAAAGTGTTTAAACCTTGATCTCTCAAAAACTGTAAGTACCTGATAGAACAATTCTGGCTTCAGAATGTTCAAATCTATGAAGAACACCTAAAATATATCACAGGGGTGATTTTTTTTTTTTTAATTTTTTGGTGGCAGACCAGTGTTACCGGGTCAGACCTGGTGAGACCAAATTGGGGTTAAAATGAAAGAGCAAAGGGAAAACCATCAGGTTTAGAATGACAAAAAGGTACCATATCATATTATAAAAATGCAGCAACAGATAAAGACATTCAGTTAGTGTCACCAAATCATAAAACCTTGAGTGTACAGTACAAAAAGGAATCCAATAAACTGCGATATACTGTAAATGATTTCGCTAACTGAACTTTAAAGCTAAAGGTTACATTTGTTATCAAGCAGTGTCAGCTTCCTGTAATGTTCCAGTAAATAAACAGACGTTTGTTAAAGTTGTAGTTAACACTGTCCCTGTAGTGTTGGTAGGCGAGTGATTAATGCGTGTCTGTCACAAGACTCTCACGGCTCGCCTAATCAAACCCTCTAGCCACAGCTTGTTTAGCCACGCCCAGTTCTACATTGGTCCAGTGAAAGGTTTAACTCCGCCCAGAATCCACTGGTGTCACACCCATTCCACACGCTGTTAGTGTGTAGGGCCACAGTGACTGTAAGCGCGATAAGTCAGGTTATCAGACTTAAATAATGAGCCTGGTTACGCAATTGTTACACAATGTGTGCTGGTTATCTGACAAATAAAGTATTAAGTGAACCAAGCTACATAAATGTCCGATTTTCATCATTTGCACGCAAATTACGTACCTCCTTCCAGGGCCGTTCTTAGGATGTTGGGGGCCCTGGGTATAATTAGACAGTGGGGGCCCTAATGCGTGTAGTATTAGCTACAGTTCAGCCAGATTTGACCTGTTTCCACTAGGCACCACATGGAGGTATGTAGCTAAGCCCAGCGTGTGCAAAATGTGCAGTGCAGTGGTGCATATTTTTATAAATTTTAGAGCATTTTATTTATATTTTTTTCACAATTAAAAAGTGTGTTTTTTATACTGTTTTCCATTTTTTCTTCCAAATTAAAACTTGGGCTAAAGAACATTCCAGAATAAAGCTCAAGAAACAAAATCAACTTTTGCACTTTAACACTAGCGAAAATCTTTAATTAATATCGAGAAATCAAGCGATTGGATGACGTCTCGCTCAATGGACATTAATGCCAAAGCATTCAATCGTTCTTGTAACATGGTTGGCCTGAGGTAATTCTCGATTATCTTTAGCTTAGAAAAGCTGCGTTCCCCAGCAGCGACAGTAACTGGTATGTTGCTCGTTGCTTACTGCTGGTCGGTTTTGAAATCAGTAGGAGAATGCAACTTTTCGGCCACGACAAATTTCAGCAAAGCTCCTTTTTCTTTCGTTTAGCAGCACCGGATGAATAACTGCGTTTCATATTAATATGATACGTGCGAAACTGCTAACGTGAATAAGACGCAGTTACGAGCGGAGTACGATAAGGCCAATGCCAAGGCGAAAAAGGGAAGAAAGCATTATACGAGACAAAAAAACACGGGAAGAAGTCCGCGCCCACGCTCACGATGCAACCGTGGTCTGGAACGGAATGGTCTCCTCCGACGAGAGCACTCTATTTATTGACTTTTGTGGGGGTGTGTCATAACAGGGCTCCGCCTGCACCTGCGCAGGGCCCTGGCCATAGCAAATGCCCTAAGCCCTAGTTCCCTGTTGCAGTGTCCTTGCCTCAGGAAAGGCCGGTAAGCTTAGCATTAAATTTCATAGTATAGATACGTAGCTTGCGTCGATCTTAAAAAAAAAAAAAATCCTCGAATGATGGGGCCTCAGCCAACTGCCCTGCTCCTTCCTGTCTAGTATAGAGCTCAAAAGGACCCAAACACTGAGCAGAGATGTCTCTCAATTACAGGTGGAATTAAATGTTTAATCCGGCCCTCATTTAGACACACTCCATTCCGGATGCTTCTCTGCCAAATGGATCAACGATCAGAACAAGAGAAAACGCAGACTGGGGCTGTCACTGGGCGAGCCTCCGTGGATGGCAACACAACTCCGAGGCAGTGACTGAGCTGGAGAGACGGATTCCGCTCAGACGCCGATCTTTGGATTGATAAAAAATATATATTAATACATGAAGTTATAGGATTTTAACGTAAAGTCAGTAGCTGGCTGCTGGCGGACACTTTCCCAATGTATGGTGTAACGTTGATTGTGGTTTATATGGATATTGATTGTTTTGTAATTTATTGTTCCTTATTATAAATTTACTTTGTATGGATATTGATTGTTATGTAATATATTGCTTTGTATTATACATTTATACAAAATTAAAGATCTAAATAATTCAACTAACATAAATACATCATCTGTTTATATCTCTCCCTGTTTTCCCACTCCATCCAGCTCCTTCTCTAAGTTCTCACCAGTCACATCTGCGTTTGTTAATAACCTGCTTTGTAAAATGAAGCCGACTACTTGTGTACTGGACCCCATCCCCAGCACACTACTTAAATCCTGCTTTCATGCCATAATCCCGACTGCTACAACAATAATAAACTCATCCCTTGGCACTAGCTCTGTGCCGCTCACTTTTAAAATCGCATCTGTAACTCCAATGTTAAAAAAGTCTGGTCTTGATGCTGACAATCTTAACAATTTCCGGCCAATTTCCCACTTACCTTTCCTATCAAAAGCTCTTGAGCGTGTTGTAGCCTCCCAGCTCACCAGTTACTTAACTTCTAATAACTTGATGGAACCCTTTCAGTCTGGTTTCAGGGCTCAGCACAGCTGTGAAACTGCTCTGCTACGGGTAACCAATGATTTGCTTATGGCAGCAGACTCTGGCCAAACCAGCATATTAATTCTGTTAGACCTCAGTGCAGCATTTGACACTGTCAGACATGACATTCTACTGACCAGAATGGAGAACATGCTGGGTATCTCTGGCACTGCCCTCCAGTGGTTCAAGTCCTAGCTGACTGATAGGCAAGAGTTTGTTAGTCTTGGCAACAGCAGATCCAGCTCGGTGCCAGTCACACAAGGAGTTCCTCAGGGCTCTGTCTTCGGCCCTCTTCTCTTCTGTATTTATATGCTTCCCCTTGGCCATATTATTCGTAGCTATGGACTGGGCTATCATTTTTATGCAGATGATACTCAACTCTGCTTCAATGTTAAAAGTGGAACTTCATCAGAGCTTTCTCAGCTCACAACCTGCCTTAGTGAAATTAAAACCTGGATGGAGCAGAACTCTTTAAAATTAAGTTGCAACAAAACTGACCTCCTGCAAGTTGGGACTAAAGTGCAACTTAATAAAATGAGCTCCTTCCCAGTCCATCTTGGCGGTGATCTCATCAGACCTGCCTCTACTGCAAAGAATCTTGGTGTCATTTTTGATTCCTCCCTTTCTTATTCCGCCCACATAAACCACATTAAGAAACTTTCTTGCTTTCACCTCCGCAACATATCCCGTGTTCGCTCCTTTTCTAATGCTGAGAAACTTGTCCATGCTTTTATTACATCCCGGATCGATTATTGTAACTCGCTGCAGGCAGGTGCCTCTTCTAATCTAATATCACAGCTCCAGCTTATTCAAAACTCGACTGCAAGAGTCCTTACTTGAATCAGCAGCAGCGAGCACATCACACCCATCCTGCTCCGCCTTCACTGGCTCCCTGTGTCTTACAGAATCGAATATAAAATCCTACTAATAACCTACAAAGCCTTAAATGACCTTCTCCATCACTATGTGCCTGTCCGCCCACTAAGGTCCTCTGATTCTGGCAATCTTGTTGTGCCCCCACACTAATCTACACTCCATGGGTGACAGGGCCTTCAGCTGTATAGCGCCCAGACTCTGGAATGACCTGCCGAAATTAATCAGGTCAGCTGACTCCATGAATTCTTTTAAAAAACAACTGAAAACTCATCTGTTCAGGAAGGCTTTTAGCTCTACTTGACTTCATTCCCCTTCTCTCAGTTTACCTCTCTGTCAAAATGCTTATGTAACCTGTGTGTGTGTGTGCTAGACCATCAATTCTGTTGTCTGTTAGGCTTTTCTCTGAATTTACTGTCTTAATCTTCTTTATTTATTTATTTGGTTTGTACAATGCTATACGCTGTATACCCTGCTGTTCTTTCTTATATTCTGTAAGTGCCTTGAGCATGGGAAAGGTGCTATATAAATAAAATGTATTATTAATTACTTTGATGCTTGATGTTAAGCCTGCGTATGGTAGTATTAATTGAGGTTGCAGGGTTTGTTGGTGAAGGCTTTTAAAATAGGGGGATTGTACTCATTTGTACTTTATACCTGTCTGGGCAGCTAGTGAGTTAAAAAACAAAAACTATTGGGTTTGATCTTCGTGAGGTTCTTTTATGAATAAAGTTCATGTTGCAATAAAGCACTGCAGCCTAAAGTGAAGTACTATTAATACTCAATAGCCGATGTTGTAATCAGCAGTGGCGTTTCTGCATTAAGGACCAGTGGGTCTCAGTCTCACCAGATGCTTGTGCTAAATTAGCAATAAGCGCCCCTCAGGAATTTAACTTACTAGCTGAAATACCCAACGTTGCCCGGGAGGAAAATACATTTTTTTTTTTAAAATTGTTTGAGAAAAATATAATTAAAATAAAAATGAAGACTCCCTAATGTGCTTGTCTTGCAGTCTTGTATGTATGTTGTCATCCAGCTGACGCTCAGAACAACCAACTTTATTTAATTTTAAAAGAAACGGGGGCGCTGTGGTGCTCAAACAAAGAATGCTGGCAGTCACCTCCAGTTCGCCCTCTGGTGGTCATTCAGAGTGTCAACTGGATGATAACATGCATACAAGTGGGTTAGGGTTGATTGCACTCAACAGTACTTTTAGTCAACCAATGAGGAACATGTGTACCAAGTTTCATGAAAATCTTGCTCCAGTCATTCGGAAGTGATGTTGGAGCATACACACGCACACACACACTGACTTTTATATATATAATATTCAAATATTTATGTGAAACCTCAGCCTTGTCTTCTTTAACTATTTTTTACAATTTCGTCATATGCTCAATGTAATTTCTTATCTGGAAGAATAAGTTTTTATGGTGTGTGCAGTGGTCCTCTTGCCAGGTGCTGCAAGTCTGTGCTCCTTCATCTCCACAGGAAGGATGCCAGCAGGATGATGCTCAGAGTTAGATCTGCTGCAAAAAGAATAAATATCTACGTGTAGAAAATGTTTTTCAATGGTTTGTCAGCCTCCCACGCTACTGGTCAGCACCAGATGCCGGTGTTCAAGTCATGCAGGGTGTGTTCTGCTTGTCCTTTTTTTTATTTTTAACATCAACGCCATTCATTTCTAAACACAAAAAAATAAAAACTGCCGTCTTTCTTAGCACAGCTTAGGTCAGATCCTTGGTCTTCATCCTTCTGCTGGTAATGTTATACTTGTCACTCTAATCCATCCGTCATGAGGCACAGCAATCACCAGGCAGCGAGCAACCCATCACAGTGTGTGCTATAATGAACACTTTTGATTATTATTTTACAAATCAGTTCCTTTATTGTGCTTGATTGCAGCTTAGCAGATTGTTTTTCCATTTCTCCCGCTTTCTGTGGGACGGTGGGGAGTCAAAGTCTGTCACAGCAGAAGTGGACGCAAGGCCAGAATCAACTGTGGATGGGGCACCAGTTCAATTTAGGACACAACCTTTCACAACTTGAGTAGCCAGTCAACTTTACATGCATGTTATTTAAATACCAAAATTACTCAAATCAAAAACATGGAGAAATGGCACAAACGCCACACAGTCAGGCACCACCTGGAATTTGAACCGTCACCCGGAGGTGCAGCACTGACCAAGCTGATCCACTTCAAATAAACTTGCATTCTGATTACATTTGTACAAGTGTAATATGGCACTGTGCTCTGTGCAAATATTTTAAATCGACTTTTCTTTCTACATGTACAGCTAACACAAAGCCAGATTCAGCACACAGGGGTTCACCATATAAGAACTGCTAGACAAGCATTTTACTACAAGACAAGTTAAGGACAATTGCGAAATGGGCAACATGCACTATCTGTGTGTGTCAAACTTGGCATGAAACTGTATCCTCTCTTTGCCTTGTTTGGAATTGTATTATTCACCTAAGCGGGGGCCTGCAAATGGAGAAAGAGTATAAAGCTTTGGAACATTGCCCGGCGCACCTTTGAAACCGACGGACGGATGGAAGAGAACGTCATCTGATCCTGAAAATCCTTCCAACGCAGTGACGAAAATGACAAGACTCCATACATCATGCTGCCACTACCCGAAGGTCTTGTCATGGCTTCCTCATCTGTTATGCTGCATAAACTATCATTAAAGAATGCTAAGTTATTTCTCTTATGTGATTTCTTACCGCCATATCACTGAGGGAGGGGTATCTATCGCCTTTTTATATCATATCTATATAGATTTGGGTTATGTAACATGCAACAATTACAAAAGAACTCACTCCAACAAGGGAGCTAGCACCCCCTGCAGGATACAACAAATATAAGCAAGCAGTCATTATTTGTTGTTTCTCATCAATTTCTGCTGGCTCCAATGTAGTCTCCAGAGTTCTATTGAAGGCTGCACATGTAATATTAATTGACATATTGGCACAAGACATTGTGGACTTACTTAAAAGCTATCAATAACCAACTTATATAATAAGTAGAATTGTTCAAGGTACATACATATGCTGTGGTCATGTCAAAGCCACCAAGACCTGGGGGACGATCCACAAAGCAAGCACGCATTGCTTAATTTGATAAGCTGAGCTGACTACAGACATGTCGAGATTCACCCATTAGGTGTACACGATACTGATGCCAAAACAATGAAGACTGCAAAAAGTGTACAAAATAATGGTCATAAAATTAAAACGTTTGAGTGCTTAAAAAACAAAAAAGCAAGAAAAGAAAGGCAGTTTTAAAAATTCTGTTCAATTCAAGTCTAGCAGACAACAAAACAGGAGTACTTTAAATACACACATAGATGTAATCATTTAAATGTCACAAATTCTTTTATTTTTATTACGTATCACCACACATTTTTTTTTTTTTTTAAACAAACCTGTAGCCTCTCTGACAATATCTGGGGGAAAAAGTTTGGGACTCGGCAAGCGCTGCTCACATAAACAGTTGTACTGCGAGACTCTGTTCTGAGGTAGTAAAACACAGCGACATTCTGAGTGAAATATTCAGTCACACTTGAGCAACACAACATGGAACAGTTCTCTTACTAAAACATGCGCATCTCCTTCCATATTCTTTATCATACATTCAGTTCACGTGACAGTTATGATACGTACTGTACCAGATTTCACATCTGAAAAAAAAAAAAAAGAATTTTGCATTGAAAAAATAATCAATTCAAAACCTCAATTATATACCATTTTAAATATTTCCTACAGATTAAGAAGTTATATTCCCCCAATTTTGACCAACCTGTTCATATGCATCAGTATGTGACTTCAATATCTACATACATTTACAGAAGTTTGCTTATATGATACTATATATGATTTAGTTCAAATTCTACTTTATATTATTTTGTAAAAAAAAAAAAAAAGTTCAAAAAATAGAAGAGTACAGATATAAAATATATACGTATTCATTTTAAGTTTATTTAAGACAACATGGTAAATAATTAAAATGACATTTGGGGGGAAAAAATTGCTTAGGCAAATCTTCAGACAGCAGGTTTTGAGTGGCACATGACAGCGTGACACTTGTGGTGTATCGGAGCCTGAAGGAGGGATGCGGGGCTACTTTCCCATTTGGGTATTTCAGATTTAAAATACTAAACAGAAGTTGTACCTTAGTTAAACTGCTGAACTAAGTGCTTTCAATCAGAATGGTTGAATAAAAAGTAGAAATGAACACAAGGAAACATATTAAAATACTTCATTTAAGTTTGCCTTGCACCACTTGACCCCTTTGTATTTACTGTAAGATAAACCCTCTCCCTGCAGGGGGGCAAAGCCTGAGCCAGCAGTATTGCATTCCTGGATGAGGTGCCAGTCCACCACAGGGCACTCACTTATTCACCCTGGGTCAATTTAGAACAGTTAGTCAAGTTGACGTGCAGGTCTTTGTATCCATTAACTGCATTACAACCCAAACTTGTGTGTGTCAATCATTATAACGTTTATCTAGTAGGCCAACATTTGGAAAAGGGCAACACATGTGAATCTTTCATATAAAGGCTCAGATATGCCCATATTGTTATGATCAAAGAACAAGGTAAATAAATCAAGGGAAATAATTTTATATATTATATAACCGCTACTAGTACTTGTCAATTCAGATGGAGAGGGGGTCTGAAATTCAAAAGGATACTTTGGTCATGTAACTGGTTGCAAATCCTACTTCATATTACACTCAGATTAACTTGACACATGCATTTCCTGGTCATCAGAGATGAATAAAATATATTAGTAATGTGTTCCACATACGCAAATCAGAAAAACAGGAATGCACCATTACTAAATGACAAACTGACCTAATGTCGAATCAGGCCAAACAAATAGGCTCACCAGTGTCCACCCTGAGCTAGTTAGTAGTCTTAATTAAATGCAAAGGCAGTTACTTTCAAGTCTAACATATGAACACTCAAACGTGTGGGTACCAGCTTTAGGTCAGTGGGCCACAGTTCCTTCATCAGGTCATGTTAGGAGAAATAATTTGAGCCCTTCTCATAATTTAATGCAGAAGACAAAATGGACACGTGTGAAAAGAGGTCAAGGCGAGTTGACAAAGACTTGAGGAGTGGAATTTATATTTAGCCAAATCCCAAAGGATGCACCACATTTACATCAACATTTGTTTTCACACTTTGGCTTTTTTTTGGCCTTTAAAGAATATTTACTAGAGAAATTTGCTTCAAGTTTGTGTTTTGGTCCAAAGAAACAAAATAAGTTACAATATACAGAAGCAAGCAGCATCTTACAGTGGACAACTATGCAGTCTATTAAATAGAACATTCTCCTTGCAAAAGTAGCTTTTAACATAGAAGCTAAATGTTCTACAATGCTTTTATACCTCAAGCTTCCTTTCATTTTTTCTAAATAATTCCGTAAGTTAAAGTGCAATTAAAATGGTCATATAGTTTTAAATGTTTGGTAGTTTAAATTATTTGAAGTAACATAAGCATGGCAAAAAAAAAAAAACACAGAGACAGACAAAGAGGCCGAGTTGAAAGGCAAGTTTTAAGACGGGTAGAATTTAAGGCTTTCCAGAGCACACCCAGCACCATATTGTGCTACACCCCTAGGCATTCAAGGGCTGCATCTTCCGTTTTAAATAAGCAGCCAATGTCTACACTTCCTGGAACTAAAGTGTGAACACAATAGTCTTTGGTTTATTTTAAGGAAAGTCAAGATTGATTAAATGCTGCCAAAACAGCCCAGATCATTTCTGTACCCACGTTCTTGTTGCCCTCTTCATCGGGATTGCTATCCAACAGTTCCCGCGAGCGGGTTACTGCTACCTCATATTTGTCATCAGCAAGATTTGAAAAGATGTTTTCCAGCACATCAGAAGCATTAGCCAAGACAATAAGAGCCAGCAAACGTCTGTCCATGCGATGAGGGTCATTCACCCAGCGCTCCAGCAGGCTTTCTTGTAACCTTTTCACAAGACGTTGCTTTTCGGTTGTATTGGTGACTGGATGAGTAGTCATGTCAAACAGAAGGAAGTTTTGCTTCTCTGTGGTCAGAATGCCTTTCTCCACTAAATTCTTTGCTAGCCTTTCTCGAACATTACGCAACTGATAATGTAACTTCAGAGGGTTCCACGTTTCACCTGTAGAGAGAACGGGGGGAAACAAACTTTAAATCATTGGTTTTTAACACAATTTTCACAAATAAATCCATATTCTGGATTGTAAAATTTACTTTTATCACTGCATACTTTTCACAGTGAATGTTTTCAGAGTCTGTTATGGGTTCTGTTCGCAGAGAAAATTCAGTTTGACATGCACTAAAATTAAACAAGTAATCAAATGTTCAACCGTGAACAAATACCAAATCAAAAAAATAAAATTGTTCCTACTCCCATAACTGCAACATGAAGGGCAGCTACCTGGATTAAAACAATTGAGCAGCAGTAGTCCACATTTCAGCTAAACTGGTGGAGCCACCATTAATCCAGGATGCAGATAACTCAAGATGGGTTAAATTGTAAATGAAAGATTGCCAGCTGACCACAGTAACAGACTATCAGAGATATCAAGAAGTTTTTGTAATACTCCTCAAAGAACAGAGGCCAGAAATAATTTATTTCGAGGGAGAGAATAAACAAGATCAAGAGTACAGAGTTAGTTGGTAGAGGACTGCCCATGTTCTGAGCAGAGTTGAAACTTCAACTAGGAAGGTGAAAACAAGCTTATAAACAGTGGAACACTGCAAGTCCAACACTATGAAACAGACTCTCCAGAACACTGATCCCCACACAATGTCAAGAAGGAAATACGCTGGGCTGACCACCTATTCATAGGGCAGGGTTGTAAAACATGGAAGTTAAGAGTATACTATACCATCCTATACCATCCAGAGGGCGCAGATCATGGTGCCAGATGTTGATGGCATGTAACATTAAGGAAACAGGGAAGGTTCAGAGATTTAGAATGTAGGAAAGTGAACAGAATACTCAAGAAAAGTGGGAAGCAACAGCAAGTTGTATAGCGAGCCATGGAGGAGGGTGGGGAAAAGAATTCAACCATGACCAAACAGGGCCGAGGGTGAAAGACCATGGTAAAATTCCAGATCAGGTAGTAACCCACCAGGTTTTATTTGGTCTCTGGCCAAAGCTGAACGTTTTAGTCTCTTCTTCTTCCACAAAAACTTGATATCCTTGACCTGACTTTAGTGGGAAGGAGAAATTGCAGCACAGAATTAAAGTAAAACTGGGTACAATATTCCTTTTGATAATGGCAAGATGAGATTAAAAAGAAAGAGAAAGTTTAGACCAGTTGTAAATGGAGGCTCTCATGTCTGTGAAGATGCAACAATAGTGGTGAGAGGAAATATCTGGAATTGAAGCAGAAATATTGACTCCTAAATATCTGCGACTTTTAGATAAAGGGATAACTATGGGAGGGATACCTGGCGACACACATTGTTTAGAGTCAAAAGAGAAGACTTTGTCCATTTACCCTTTTAATCAGACAAGGCTTCAAAAGACTTGAACAGTTCTAACATATATCGGATGTGCATTAACTTTGAGAAGGACATCATCAGCATACAAGGATATTATATAACTAGAGTTTCAAATTGTAATAGAGGTTAGAAGCTGGGAATTACGGATGGAAATTGCAAACAGTTCAAGAGATAAATTGAAGAGCAGGGAAGGCCAAAGGCAGCCCTGCCTATTTCCCCTGTTAATGGGGCAGCAATATGATGTGTTAGAAATGGACAGGAGGTTTACAGAAGGAGAAGAATTTACATTTACAAAGTCCATACTAAAGCCTATTTTAACCATAACTTGGTCATGAGAATTGCCAATTCATATGGTCAAAAGCCTTCTCAGCATCAAGGGAAAGAGGAGAAGCAGGGCTTCATAGGGAAGGGACTGAAAGAATTATATACAGAAGTCAGTGCACATTATCAGAGGCTAACTGAGTGCATAAGAAGCCAGACTGGTAAGGATGGATTAATTCACGAACGACCTTCTGTATCCCACAGGCCAAAACTTTCACTAGTAGCTTTGTGTCCTCGTTAATAAGAGAAAAGGTCATGCAATGCTGACATAACATACGGTTTTAACTTTGTGTTAAAAATAAACTGATAATTGTCTTGATGACTCCAGGGTTTAAATGTCCAAAAAATGTAGCTATATCAAAAAGGTGGGTGGCGAGTGTGAATAATTGTTTCCAAAATGCAGAAATTATCTTAAATGGGAGCCAGTCCATCACTGGGGTATTTCCATTGCTCACAGAGTGTAATGCCTCTTCATTCAGCTAATAAAATTAGGGCATCTACAAGAGAAGCTTTGTCTTCATTAATACAGGGAAGGTTATTCCATAAAAGATTTGACATCAGGGGAATGGCATTAGTGATGTCAGTAAACAACTTGGAATAGAATTCTAGAAATTCATTATTGATTACCTGGGTATTGTTTGAAATTGGGTTAGATTTTGTCTAGATAAAAAGGTACAGATGCAAAAGAGAATTTTCTTGATTTTGAACGCATGATACATAATAGTGAGCCCTAGTACGAGGAATTAAAAATTCAGATCTTTGAAATAAAAGGCACAGCCCAGTTCTAGTATTAGCAAATTAAAAGTTCATAATCTTTGTGGACCACTAGGAAACATGCCCTTTCCAGGGATGACCACTTAGATTTAAGGTCCTTTATTTGAAGTTTGGTATATGCCAAATGAAAGAAAAAAAAAAAAAGACTGCAAAAGTTACAAATAAAGCCTTTAAATGTCTCCAAACAACACCAGCATTATCCAAAGAGCCAATAACTGAATGCTAGTAACTTGCTAGTAGGGATACTCCGATTGGGTGGCTGCTGATGTAAATTGGCCGATTTTTACTAAAAAACACTTTATCTGTGATTGATAAATTGGCTGATGATATTTTTTTTTTGCAGCAAACTTGCTGCATTGGAGACTTTCTCCCAAAGTATGTGCAAGGGATGTTCCGGTATCTGAGAAGTCTGACAAACGGCTTCTTTTGTCGTTTAAATTAAAATAGACACCGTTTCAGTTTGGACAGCAAGATTGTTTTAAGTGCAGCAGCTTACATTTTTAACTAGAAAAAGATAAAGAAGAAGAATAAATAATAATAAATTTGCAAAAAACTTTTTTCACGTTGTCATTATGGGGTGTTGTGTGTAGAATTCTGAGGAAAAAAAATGAATTTAATCCATTTTTGAATAAGGCTGTAACGTAACAAAATGTGGAAAAAGTGATGTGCTGTGAATACTTTTCGGATGCACTGTACATATTTTATTAGTTAAAGAATGTATGTTAAGGAAATTTTATTTATTTTAGTATTTTTACGGTCACTGAACAATAAGCCTACAAAATTTCATTTTGTAAATAAAAAATAAACAGTTAATACCTATGGTCTATACTAGTATAATTATATAAATACAAAAGGCAACATTTTAAGAACATAAGATTTCTATGTATCTGAATACACAGGAGCTTAGTGTAAAACATTTTTAAAAGGATTAAAAACTACAGAGTAGTAAATTAAATATTAGAGAAGTAGCAGAAACCTGCCCCATCATGCAGTGTTGTGTCTGTTGTTGGTATGGGCTTTAAATATTCTGAACCCTAAAAAAGGTGAGCAGTTGTAATTCATTCAAAACCTAATCAGCTCTTAAGATTAACAATTGCAAGCTGTCTATAAAATTTCATAACAGTCAGTCAATTTAACCTAAATTTAATGCCCACAAAATATTTTACAGTAGACACACAAGTCTTTCCAAATCATTAAAAACATGTTCCCAGGGTTTCAGAACTTAATTTTTTTAATGAAAACAATATTATGATTGATATTATTGAGAAATTAAAAAAGCTCCTCTAGAAAAAAATCTATTTTTTCTTACATATTATGACACATATTGCAGGGAAATTTAAATTACTGCGTAACCCGGTAAGCAACTTGGCTAATGATCACCGAAAATGAAACGTTTAAAACTACAGGCACATTGCATGGCTTTTCCAGTGATTTTCAGTCACAGACTTCATTTACGTAATCTTAGCAAAGTGGAGGCAGTCACAGGGCATTCATGTGGCACGACATATCTAGCGACTCGGTTCAGCTAGGTGTGATTTTGACTTAATTCATTGGGGTGGGCTTATGTGCATGTAGGACAATACATATAATGCAGCTATAAGGAATAAGCAATGTGGATGTTTTTGAACTCACAAACTGAACACAGGCACATCTGTCTGATGTCTTCAGCCTTGCATACTGAAACAAAGTCTAAAAACAGCAGAAAAAAAGAAAAAAAAAAAAAGCGATTTTGGGTTCTATGACTGTAGCTGAATTTATTGTATCTGTAAAGCATTTGTGCATCAACAGCTCTGTCAGACAACACACAACTGGCTTTAAAAGACAAAGGGGTGAGCTTATTATGCTTTGGAAAAGTGAAATGGTGCTGCAAAGTTATCATGGTGTTATCTAATATCCTGCAATAGATCGTTGTGTAATCTGACATCCTCGGGCAATGAGATCAGCATTAACAGTTATCAAGTTTGACATCCTCTACACCTAGAAGTCATATAATGTGCCACCGGCTTAATAGTTAAGCCTGCAGACGTCTATTAAAATAAATCTTATTAATAAGATTAATTTTAGTTGGAATGAAAGAATATTTCACCTGGGTATATTTTATTTTGGCAAATTAAACCTATGACATGATGCTAGCTGCCAGAATTCTGAACATACTGGGCAAGTCCTATCATTAAGAATCCACTGGCTTTCTTTCTGCTTGTCTGTTAACAGTATTGAAAGATTTGGCTGAGTAGTCCTTAATGCACAAGAGGAGAACCAATAATAAAAAGTCTTCCTCTTTAGCTCTAGCTAATTGTTACATCAAATAGATATTATCTTCTTGAATGGTGGTGATGATATTTGGTACTAAGAGACACTGAAGCATTTTGAAAGGGACTTCTCCTTGAGTTTGAATTAAGACACCACAACTAATAATAACTGCACTATATGGCCTATCAGACAGATAATGTAAAGCTAACAGAAATGTTTATTTTTCGGAATTTCGGTTGTTTGTAAAATTTTGAAACCATGCTTACATCCATCTTTTCACACTGAAATGGCAAAAATCTTGTATCTAAAAACATGACCCGTCAAAATGAATGAGGCATCCATTATTTTTGTAGTTCCTATTTAATGGCCGAGTATGGACTTTTTGGTCCATTATCTTACCTGTGAGAAACTCAATCCAACTTTGCACATTCTCAGGAGGACTAGTAGCTTTGATGTGCTTGAGAGCTTCATCCAGAAGAACATCTCCTGTTGGGGCATCTGACTTTAATAAAACCTGACGAAATAAAGAATTAAGAAAGTACTAAAAAAAAAAAAAAGCCATCTTTTTGTCAAGCTAAGCTGAAAAGCAAATCTCTCACATGAACAACTGACTCATTTCTTTCAGTCAGCAGAGCCCATCTTCAGAGTTAGAATTGGCAATGATGCAAATTCGCCCCTATGGAAGTAAAGGTGTGGGTATGTCCATGATTGGATGCCACAAAGGACTAATATCCTGCTCAGGACTGCTTTTGCAAAAAACAATGTGCTACTGGGATACGTTTCAGCCCTCACAACCCTAAACTGGACTAACCAGTTTGAGAATGTTAAAGCACTGTGTATATACTCTATTAAACATATACAGCAAGTGGATGGGAATGTCAACACCTGGAAAATCTTCTACATGCAATAAATAAATAAATAATCACACAGCACTTCCCTGTTCTCATTTTTGTGCAAATTAACAGATATGCAAGCATGTCCTCAATTCAAAAAAAAAAAAAAAAAAAAAAAATTACACAGTAGTAGCAAATAGGATACAGATCCTCAAGACTAATTGTTACATTGGTTGCAAAGTTTCAACAAGAAACCCTAGAGAAAGTGGAGAAACAAATAGATGTGTATGTGTATGTGTATAATGGACCAACTCCAACAAATCAAAGGGATACGAGGACAATGTTCTTGTCCATTGGTAAAAGAAATAAAAAGAAAAACTTTTTTTTTCTAAAAGGAATAGAAGATTATGGGAGAAGACTGAATGCTTTTGAAACCCACAAGTTTATAAATATTTTAGTTCAGTGTGATAAAGGGTATTTCTGATTCAATGGGAGAAAGAATACATTTGGATAATACATAAAGACTGGGTGAAATATTTAATAGTTTTCTAGGAGTTCCCTCAGTGCAACAGAAAAATCTGGAAGGTTCTCTTAGGCAATAGCTTTTTGTACAATAAAGGATTTTCTAAAACTTGTTAAAAAGGTCCTAGGTTTTAGGAGTTGTACAGTATAACAGAAAAGTTCAGCAAATTATATTATGAAAATTTATTTAAAAAAAAACAACAGAATTTCAATACAAAACTTTCCAAGTTTCAAGAAAGTGGCAGAAAAGCTGGAAAGTTCCATTATACAAGAAGAGCTTTTCAAAGAACCATCTTTACCCGGAAAGTATAATTTTTGCACTCCTGCTTTCTAGTAAATTCTAAATAGTTTGTAAAAATTATTACAGATTGACCAGGACAGAATTTGGATGTTTGTGGTAAAGGAAATTGAAAATAAGTAAATGTAAAAGTATCATACATAGGAAATAAAATGGGAAATTTAAATACACAGAGGGTCTGAAACTTGTAGGCACTACTTATGAGAAGGGCCTAGGAGTCATAATGGACTCATCACTGTGGACATTTAGACGGGTACAGAAGCCATTAAGATACATAACAGGATGTAAGGTTAGTTAGCAAAATGTGTCCAATACAAGTAAAGGGAGGTTATGCTGAAGCTTTATAATGGACCCCTCACTGAAGTACTTTGTGCAGATTTGTTCTTGAAGTTGTAGAAAAGACAGAGTAGCAAATAAAAAGCTAGAGAAAGGCCTGAGAAACTTAATCTGACTCCAGCCCTGAGAGATTGAAGGAATTGAACCTTTTAGTTTAAACAGATATGTTTTAAAAGCGAGTTCTTCAACAAAAACATGGGAACATGAATGGAAACCTTGTAGGGTAAGCATTTGAAAGTTTTTCTTTACAAAGAGCTATAGATGCATGGACACAAATATTTTGATATAACCTTTCCCCTAATATACATTATTTAGTCTTCATCCCAATATCTTTGATTCAGTCTGTTTTTGAAATTGTTTATGCAGGGCCATCTCAAGGGATGAGCAGGATCCAGGGTGGAGTTGTTGCAGCTGGGAGTAGCGATGTGGTGATGAAATGGCTACCTATAGCCGATGTCATATTGCAAAACTTCTAGGGTACGTTAAAATCTGCAGACTGCAGTCACTGATCTCTTTCACTGGATCATGTCAATTTACATGCCTAAAAATCACTGGCCATGTCAAATTTCGCGACTGCATACCCATTTTTCAGCACAGTCGTGCTCGCTCCTTTTTCTAATGGCCAATAGCATGCTGCCTGATGGAGCTGGTGCTGTACAAAAGGTCAACAGTTACAGTAAGTTCAGCCACAAACTCATTTCCTTTTTCTTTAAATCCATTTTGTCACGGTATGTAAAATGAAAGACTTCACAAAAAGAAGCGAAGCACATCTATATGATGGCTCACAACACCTGTGCTCCTTATTCCTTGCTACGACTTTATTTGAATAATACTTCTGGATGAGGGTTCATTGGTTATCAGCTCTCATGCACACAACTAAAGGTTTGATTTTTGTCGGAGTGAGTCACAGACTAGTTGGACAGAGTTATTGGGGAGGACACCAAGGCAACTGGAAATTACGGGAGTGTGCGGCCAATTTTTCCTCAGAATTCCCAAAATTATGTAAATATAGGTGACAACTGAAAATCGCGAACTGGCTTGCACAGTTGCTGGTAATTCATCAGTACATTAGACTAACATACGAGGTGTGGCAGAAAAGTAATGAGACTTATTTTTTATTTACCAAAGTTTTTACTTTTTTCAAACATCAATGTTATCCCCTTCAAAGTAGTTCCCTTGGGCAGCTACACACCGATGGAGACGTTGTTCCCACTGTTGGTAGCAGCGCTAGAAGTCTTCAATCGGTATGGTCTTCAGCATGTCTGTTACACTCTTTTGGATGTTTTCTAAAGTCCCGAAATGACGACCTTTGAGGACATTTTTCAGTTTAGGAAAAAGGAAAAAGTGACACGGACTGAGGTCAGGTGAATTTATGGGGCTGGGGAACCACAGGAATGCCTTTTGAGGTCAAAAATTCTGTTATGGAGAGGGCAGTGTGACATGGGGCGTTGTCATGATGGAGCATCCATTTGTCTGCAATGTCTGGTCTCACGGGAATGACCCTTTTTCTGAGCCTTTCATTGTTCACTCAACATTCTTAATGTTAAACGACGGTCTGATCTCACAAGAGTGTTCACACGTTCGATGTTTTCATTGGTTTTCGAAGTTGAAGGCCTCCCTGAACGGTGTTCATCTTCAACGTGTTTTCTGCCTTCCAAAAATGATTTGTGCCAAAGTGTTAACTTTTCAAACGTCACACTTGCCGATTCTCCAAGCTTAACACAAAATTTAATGGCACAACGTTGCTCCAAATTCCGCTGTTCCATTTTGCGTGATGCACAACCAAAAACGCAACTTCACTAATAGCAGTCACAAAAATCACGTAGTTAACGGAAGGAGTTGAAACTCGCACTGAGCTATGGGAGGGTACTGATACACGTGCTCTATCAAGGACTACAGTGCAGCATTGCCAGTATCATTACTTTTCTGCCACACCTCGTATTTGTCATAAAGACTGCCAACCACTTCCTTTTCTAGTTTTTACAACAAACTTTTTTAAAAGAACTTCATGTGACACATTTGCAAACTCCCTCTTCTATTTCTTTTCTCCCAACTGCTGTAGTAATCTGTCTGTATCTTTGCTTAAGTTGGCCCCTTTCCCACCAGCTTTAAAGGCCCCTAGCCCTAAGCAAGATTAGTTATGCTGTATTCCACCGTACCTTTAAGCTTATAAATATTGACACAATATAATTAGTAAGGGGTAAAGATGCTTCCAGTTTTGATTAATGCAGGTCTCCTCCCACTAGTTTTAGATGTCACGGTAATTAAAATTAAGAGTTGTGTGTGTTGCTTTATTAAAAACTTTTAAATATGGAGGTGTTTACATATTTTTACAAATGTGTGTGAAGAGAGAGTGTGCATTGTTATTTTGGGGGATTGTGGGGGTTTTGGCCAGCTCAGCCACCCCCTTTAATCCCCATATTCAGACTGCCCTACATATTATCATTTATGATCACTGAACATGCAGAAGTTTTTAATCTAGAAAATATGACAGGGACTTCAGACAATGCACAGGCGAGGTCCAGTGGGAAAACAGTTACAGTAATTTCTTTCCCATGAGAAATCACTAGAGCACAAGTGTCTGAAAAAGTATGTAAACGGTTTTTTTTTTCCTCCCATTTATACCGCAACTTTTTAGACATTAAAGTAGCTCCCAGTCCTTAAAACAATAATGGCTCAACAGAGAAAGTAAAAACTAAAGAACAGCTCACTTGTGATATTAAGATACCTATTTGCATTATAGTTTTGAACCTGTGTTTTAAAATAATATACATAGGAACAAGATGTGCAAGTACCATGTGTATATCATTTGTAATGCAGTAAAATCTGAAACGTTTCAACAACCTGAATGCTTTAGCAAGGCTAAATAAATTTTTCTACAAAAAAAAAAAAAAAAAAGTTTCAAATTCATAATAAAAATACTGTCCAGGATGGAAATTTAGGAAAGCTACATTTAAAACTTTTTCTATTTGTTGCATCCCAATTTTGATCCTACAGAACAGGATTTTCATTTCAGTAGTGACTATACTGAGTCCAATATAGTCACCTAAGTTCTGGCAACACTGCCAGAAATCACCTGGGTCTACAGTAAGATTGTCTGCTAAAGAAGGGCAAAGGAACGTTTCTTCTATGAAGTACAAAGACTTTGTATCTCATAATGTACAAGAGATATTTCCTGCAAAAAAAAAAAAAAGAAGATGAAAATTATAAAATGAAAATGCAATCTCTTTTTTGCAATTTCATTTTCAAAGTCGGCGCGTAAGAATGCTGCAAAGATTTAAAATAAAAAGACATAATCCCATTTGCCATTTCACTTTTGGCCTGAACAGTAAAAATGAAAAGTAAAATGCATTTCCACTTCCATTTTCATTTTCAAGTTTGCAACATGCAGATAGCGCAAGATCAATGGGTGGGGCTTTGTACCTCGATTTTCCACAGTTCTTTGTGTTTTGCAGCTGTAGATCCACTTCAATCCATATGACTACTTCTCATTTCGATTGTTTTTAATTCACGTGATTTTGATTTTTTTCACCCCCATACTGCAAGAACCTCTGCACAGTTGCGCAAGCTTTTCCAAATAGTGCGGCAAAAGGCAAGCAGTCCTTTTAAAAAGACAACGAGGCCACCCAAAGAACCATGTAATGAGCAGGAAATCCAGCCATTGTGGCTCTATAATACTACAAAAATACAAAGTGTCCTGTTTCCACTTCAGTGTAAATAAATGTAAATTATGTTGTAGTAAAGGCTAATTTCAGTCCTGTTAAATATTGTAATTAAATAGCACACTAATTACTTCAGAACTACAATTATATGAGGTCTTTGGATTTTGTAAGACGGTGTTGCTGTGAAGATGAAAATCACGTGAATTAAACTCAGTTGAAGCGAGAAGTATTTTAATCGATCGAAGTGGCTGTACAACTACGAAGGACAAAGAATTGATTTAAATTGAGCTGCAAAGCCCTGTCCATTGACCCACATGGTATTTGCATGTTGAGAACTTGAAAATAAAGATGTAAAGTGAAAATGCATTTTACTTTTCTTTTTTGAAGCTTGACTGCTGTTCAGGCTGAAAGTGAAATGGCAAATGTGGTTATTTCATTTTGTTTAAAATTTTTGCAGCATTCTAGCATGTAGACTTTGAAAATGAAATCACAAATGGGGTTATTTCATTTTAACTTTAATTTGTGCAGTGTTCTTGCGTGCAGACTTTTAAAATGAAATTACAAAAGAGATTGCATTTTTATTTCATAATTTTAATTTTCATTTTCATTTTTGCCAAAAATACCTCCCATAATAGAGCTCTTAATAATCTTATTCAGGATTGGTACAAAGAATCTAAAATTGGAGATTCTGACCTGTACATTTTGAGCTATTTTTTTCTAAGTGCCCATATCAAATTTATGAAGTTTTCCTCATAAGCATCCTCAATAAGATAATTTGCTTACATGCAACCCACATTTCATAAATTAAACTTTCAAACTGACAAGAGATACCAAGTAATGTGGAATATGATCTCTAATAAACTTAAAGCAAAGTTTTATTTTATAAATACATTCAAAAGTGAGGTAGAAAAGAAACCTACATACATAAATTGATTTGACTTGAGTTACTTAATCACTTCTGGCAGCACTGAGAATTGGCATTTGCTCACCTTGCGATCCAACATTTTTTTCTTTCTTAACGTGGCTGGCTCAAGGTGGATCCTTCCCCTGAAGGCGAGCTCAATAAGAATACAGCCTCGGAGCCCTGACGAGATGCAGTCATTCCAGAAAGAAGTGTATCCCTGAAAATACCAAGAGAAATGAGCAATAAAAAAAAAAAAAACACCCACACATCTGGTATAAAATACAATTGAAGGTTGTTCTTGCTCTCCCATAGTTCAAAACATAATAAAAGCAAGAAACAAATAGTAAATGAGAACAGCATAATGTTAAAAGATATTTCACAATAGGCAGAAGGACACAAGCTGCACAGTTTCAGGTCACTGGTAAGATAGTTTACATTTTAAGTCAAGAAACATTAAAATGCATACTGAATAATCTGGACTACCACTCTAATTTTAATACTAAACACAATTAGAAAGAAATTAAGCAGGAACTGCCAATTACTGTATCACTTTACTGTCTTTGTTCTGTGAACTAATCTCCCCTACAGATACTGTAAACACACAGCACTGCAAAATAAAGAATTGAAAATTAAGCAGAGCTGACATGCAACACAAATTAAATTATGGCAAAAATCAAGAAACCTTCACAATTACGAATTATGGCAAAAATCAAGAAACCTTCACAATTACAAAGTGTCTACAGTCCCTATAAAGTATGCACAAATTCTGCTATAAAACTAGGTTTAAATTAGAATACTGTATGCTGCTTTATGTAAGTGGAGACCGTCAGAATTACAGACATGTGACTTGGCCCCAGGCTCACATTTGGGCTTATAATATTACAATTATGAGCATAGAAAGAGCCTTTTTGTTGCAGTGATAAGTGGAATTAATTTACTTTCTCAACAGAGAATAAGGATGTTTCTTCAAATCAACCAATAGGTCAAGCCATTGCTTTCTATTTTACTAACAGAAAATTAGACAAGTTTTAACTGGCAAACACACTCCAAAACAATTGAAATTTTAAATGTTTGTTTATAATAACTTATTAAATAACATCATTCTATGCAAAAAATTCCTGGTAGTGTTAGCAATAACAGAATACTGTACTTGCTTTAAAGTATGAGAGGCCAGGCCTAAGCACTAAATGCACAAATTCAAAACCAGTTCTTGTTATTATGAGACAAAAGTGTATGTTGGGCCTCTGGTAAAACATTAGAGAAGTACGCTACTGGGTACGGTTTAAGCCTATTTTAGTGGATATGTCAAATTCTGCATTAAGTTGCAATGTCATTAAGACAAAGAATTACTTCATAATAACCATATCAAAAAATACATTTAGTAGGCATATGAAATGTTTAATATTGAAAATGTACTTTTTGGGAGACAAAAAGGAAAAACACATGCCTTATAAAACAAGGAGATATTCTAAGTTAGTCTTCTGTAAATAATTTATGTGCATGTGCTTCTGCAGACACGTGTTAGAGCAATGAAGCTACTAGCAGTACACAAGCAGCGTGTTCACTGGCAGCTGTGCCTCTATGCCTGTGCTCACCTCTGCCCTGGCGGAGTTAGTGGGTAACTCTATGCATTCATATAAAATAATTTAACCTCTGCATCATTTTAATTTCTACATGTTTCCTGTAGTTTCCAATGGATAACCAGCATTACCAACAGACACAATCGATTCCAGAACTATTCACCACAAGGCAGGGTGCAGACCTAGACAAAAGGCCAGTCCAAAGCAGGGTGCACTGGCTCATATTCTTTTACACTCTCTCATGTTGATTCAATTCAGAGGCACCGATTAGTCCTTTTTTCTTCTGGGGGGAGTCATCAATGGTTAAAATCTCTTTCATTGAACATAAACAATGGCAGAATAGTGAATGAAGAACATTTGTTTTATTCTTCTGTATTCAAATTTTAAACAAACATCAGTTTTCCCTCTGATGAAAAACAGTAAAGAGCTCTAAACAGTCAAAAGAAATAAAAGGCCAGATGTATGTAATGTAACTGCAATGTTATTTTTTCTGACTAACAAAATGAACCATAAGCTTAAGTGCTATATGTCTGTGTGTTTAATTTCAGGAATTTAACTCACATACATCAGACATGAAAAAAACCTCTTAAAAGAATGTGACAATAAAAACCTATATCAAATAACAGTCATTTTATAACACTACAACTAAGTGGCCTTGTTTAGTCTATATTACAATATACTGATATCTGTCGAAGCATATGAGCGAACTTTACAGATTTATAAAACAAAAAAAAAAAAAAAAAAACACACACACACACACACACACACACACACACAGAAACACGGGTTACCTGAAAAGGTTAGCATACTGGCAATAAGAAAGGTACCAGCATTACCTCAGTAATTATAAAAGAATTCCTCCACTGCAACATTACCACCTTTGTCCCGTTTTAATGCTTTTTGTGATGTAGTGCTTTTCACTGATAACTTCTACAGAAACAGAATACACACCATCCCAAAAGGAAGTAGATTAACCCGTCAGTGTGTCATTTTCAGTTCTGTGAAATGAGCTTATTAACTTGTCTCTAAATCTTTGGGATGTGTGAGGAAACCAACACCACGTGAACCTCACACAGACAATGCTTGGGCCAGAATTCAAACCCGAGTCTCCAAAGCTGTGAGACACACTAGGGCTTAACCACTATGCCTCTCTATTAGGCCTTGTTCACATGGGCGTTAAAATCGAGCGTTTTTTTTTGCGTTCGTAGCGTCCGGTGAGCGCGGATCAAGCGCCGAGTGTTTTCTACACGTAGGAGTCAATGAGAGTGTTCACACGGGCTTTGGTGACGTGCGTTTGTCCGGCTGCGCGTTTATACGGCATCAAAAAAACGTTGCATGCAGCTTTTTCTTGGCGTTCAAAACCCAACGAACGCAAGGAAACCGCTTCTAGTTCGTTTTCTGCGCGTTTATTTTACGCTTCGGAGGACCGGATATATATATATATATATATATATATATATATATATATATATATATATACATACACACACACACAACATATATATTTTCATATTGCTTATTTTATTTTATTGTCTCATGTAATTTGTAAACCATGAACCTATTAATTTATGTTCTAATATAATATTTGATAACGATTATGTAGGGGGGGCAATCCAGTGCATAACACCGGTGTAAGCGCACACTCGACTACTGTTTCCTTACCTCAAAGTGACAAGTAGTCTCTCTTCGGGGCTAACACCAAGTCGCATATTGGTTGATCGGCGTGCAATGTGGCATTGCACCAGCTGCAGCAGACAATCAAAAGTGGAAACCGACATCCGACAGTAATTAAAAAACTTGCGCGGAATTTTTCGCATTTCTTCATAAAGCACAAAAAAACTTCCTTTAACCCGACGTTGTGCAGTCAGAGGATGAACCCAGTAGCGGCGGCGATTTTTTCTTTCCCTACGTCGCCGTATTACGAGTATTTTTAAAACAAGAAGATTAATATCTAACATAGCAAAATGGTCCATATTGAAAGGAAGCACCTCAAATAAAACGACAAGGGCTTTCATATCCAGTTCCCGACACTGCCTCCACAGGTTAACACACAAACTACAATTTGGGCTGCAGGCTGGCGTTAGACAGAGACAAACGAACGCCGGTGTAGAAGTCAATCGATCGCCACCACAAAAAGCAACATAAACGTCTAGGACGTTCAGAGCAAGTTCGTTTATCCAAAAACTTAACGCCCGTGTGAACAAGGCCTTACTGAGGTGAATTTATATCCATTCTAATGAGTGGATTTAGTACTTTGTAGCAATCAAATGTCTTAAATCTTGAGGGGAAATAATCTCTTTATCAAAAACAAAAAGTTTGAAATTTAACACATTTAAAAAAAATATTTTTTTCAAATACTCATCTTAAAAGTGGGAACTTGTTAAAAATGTACTTGGGTAATGTGAAGGGATAATTTACGTTATAAATGACAATTATGTTGTTTGTTGATATTTTAATGGCTCCTGGTTATTTAAGTGTTTTGCTGTTTTCATGTAGTAAACTCTCTGAGGGGCTGGCGCCTTGCCCAGGGTTTTTTTCCTGCCTTGCGCCCTGTGTTGGCTGGGATTGGCTCCAGCAGACCCTCTTGACCCTGTAGTTAGGATATAGTGGATTGGATAATAGCTGGATGGATGGATGTGGTAAATAGCAGTTGCGGTTAATAGCGGTTGTTAGCAGACATTATGTAAAAACCAAGATCTAGGGTAAGCTAGCTTTTACAGGTATTACTGGAACCTTCTGCCACACCATTCACAACTTTATGTATCATGACAGCACACAATTATGTTCTATTTCACAATTAGCAAGTGCATAATATATCAACAAAAAGGTTGCCTTCACATCTGTTCTTGTATATATGATCTATTAGCTAATATATTGAACCATAAACCAAAAGTCTTCTACTTCAAACGATGCCTCCAACCCATTATTTTAGTCAGATTAAGTGGTTTACCATGTCAGTAGTCTACTAGAACAATCTTAGAAATAAAACCGGGCAAGTAAACAATACAACAAAGCTGTAAGCCAAGGTATGGGCAGCAGTGGTGAAAGGTCATGCAAATAAAAAGTTAAAACAACTTTAAGCAGGGTACAAGCTTAAAATAAGACACATTTCTGCACAGTGGGAATCCTTTCTGGATTCCTAGAGTTGCATCACAAAATTTAAACATTATAAACTATGAAAAAAATAGAATGTGTAGATAAGCCATAAAAAAGAAGATATAGATAAACCAGTAACCTTCTGTAACAAATGAAGAGACATAACTGTCAGATATGATACATTAAACTAAAAGGAACAATATAATGGTTGGACTCAATCTCTTATAAAATTAATACCTCTTTGTCTTTAAGTCCCAAAAGTAGTATTTCTTCCATAAGTGTGAGACGAAGGTCCTTGGAATCTTCTTTATCCTCTTCAACCTGACTGTCAAGATTCCCAGATTGTTCTTGATTTTCCTTCGCTGTACGTCTGTCATTTCCGCCCACTGCCTCACTTCGCCTGTTTCGGTAGGTCAAAGTGGTCATGCTGCTTCACAGGCCCCACTAACCTTTATCAAATGAAAATACCACAAAAAGTTAACCTCTGGTATAAAATTTAAAACATACAGTAAAGTGAACACAAGGGATGCAACAAGGAAAACCATATACAGGTGCTGGTCAAAAAATTAGAATATCATGACAATGTTGATTTATTTCAGTAATTCCATTCAAAAAGTGAAACTTGTATATTAGATTCATTCATTACCCACAGACTGATGTATTTCAAATGTTTATTTCTTTTAATTTTGATGATTATAACTGACAACTAATGAAAGTCCCAAATTCAGTATCTCAGAAAATTAGAGTATCAATTAAGACCAATGCAAAAAAAGGATTTTTTAGAAAGGTTGGCCAACTGAAAGGTATGAACATGAAAAGTACGAGAATGTACAGCACTCAATATTTAGTTGGGGCTCCTTTGGCTTGGATTACTGCAGCAATGCGGCGTGGCATGGAGTCGATCAGTCTGTGGCACTGCTCAGGTGTTATGAGAGCCCATGTTGCTCTGATAGTGGCCTTCAGCTCTTCTGAATTGTTGGGTCTGGCGTATTACATCTTCTTCTTCACAATACCCCATAGTTTGCTGGCCAATCAAGAACAGGGATACCATGGTCCTTAAACCAGGTACTGGTAGCTTTGGCTCTTTGTGCAGGTGCCAGGTCCTGTTGGAAAATGAAATCTGCATCTCCATAAAGTTCGTCAGCAGCAGGAAGCATGAAGTGCTCTAAAACTTCCTGGTAGACGGCTGTGTTGACCTTGGACCTCAGAAAACACAATGGACCAACACCAGCAGATGACATGGCACCCCAAACCATCACTGACTGTGGAAACTTTACACTGGACCTCAAGCAACGTGGATTCTGTGCCTCTCCTCTCTTCCTCCAGACTCTGGGACCTTGATTTCCAAAGGAAATGCAAAATTGACTTTCATCAGAGAACATAACTTTGGACCCCTCAGCAGCAGTCCAGTCCTTTTTGTCTTTAGCCCAGGCAAGACGCTTCTGACGCTGTCTCTTGTTCAAGAGTGGCTTGACACAAGGAATGCGACAGCTGAAACCCATGTCTTGCATACGTCTGTGCGTGGTGGTTCTTGAAGCACTGACTCCAGCTGCAATCCACTCTTTGTGAAACTCCCCCACAGTTTTGAATGGGTTTTGTTTCACAATCATCTCCAGGGTGCGGTTATCCCTATTGCTTGTACACTTTTTTCTACCACATCTTGTCCTTCCCTTCGTCTCTTTATTAATGTGCTTGGACACAGAGCTCTGTGAACAGCCAGCCTTTTTAGCAATGACCTTTTGTGTCTTGCCCTCCTTGTGCAAGGTGTCAATGGTCGTCTTTTGGACAACTGTCAAGTCAGCAGTCTTCCCCATGATTGTGTAGCCTACAGAACTAGACTGAGAGACTATTCAAAGGCTTTTGCAGGTGTTTTGAGTTAATTAGCTGATTAGAGTGTGGCACCAGGTGTCTTCAATATTGAACCTTTTCACAATATTCTAATTTTCCGAGATACTGAATTTGGGACTTTCATTAGTTGTCAGTTATAATCATCAAAATTAAAAGAAATAAACATTTGAAATACATCAGTCTGTGGGTAATGAATGAATCTAATATACAAGTTTCACTTTTTGAATGGAATTACTGAAATAAATCAACTTTGTCATGATATTCTAATTTTATGACCAGCACCTGTATTTACATATGACCAATAAATAAATAAATCAATGGCAACCTAAATGACTAATTAAAACAACAGCTGGTGAGCTCTTATGTTTGGAAGAAATTTAGAGATTTTTCTATGTAAAAAAGGTGGAGCATTATTTAAGTAAAGCTACTGTGCAGTATCTTATAGTAGGATAAATAAATACCAGTTGGGTTTATAATACGTATGATACACATTTGATATGTCATTGCCCATTACTGATGTAAATAACAAGGAAACCACACTGTTCCCAAACAGAAGAATTGTACAATTAAGATCTGGGTTATCCTAGTTCATGCTTTACCGCTCCACTTGTTATTTTTGACTAATTTGCTAGCTAATGTTATCAAAGGAACCAGCACAAAAATAAAATGGCAGTACAAAGGGTGCCTGCAAATTTGTTTGTGTGGAAAATGTATTGTTAATGAATTGTTTTACACAGGAAATGCCTTAACTGCAAGCCTCTAACAATCCGGCACAAGAAGCAGACTCATGCCCTGTACTTTGCACACGGTCAAAAAGAAGTCAATTTGCTCAGTTAACTGTTCACTGCATTTGCTGCTAGTAGCTTATCTTGATAACACTGCATTCACAATGCAAATCCAGTTTAAAACTCTCATTTTGCACCCACCATCTATTAATACCATCCAAACAATTTGAGTAGATTCACAAACTCAACAATTCAGTCATTTACTTTATTCTATAACCTGTTTCATTTCATTACAAACCTACCAAATAACACAGGAATGTTTGAAGTTACCAATGCACTTTTGTTGGTTTTTTTTTGGTTTTATAAAAGTCGGTAGCTGAGCAACTTCAAGTGAAATTTACATAATTGTTAAAGGAAGCACTTGAGAGAATTATATTTAACTTGTAGGTATTAAAACCAAGCCTTATGAACCCCGCAGGTCAGGGCAGGAACTACATTTGCTTTATGGCCAGCGGCCAAAATTAGTTTGTTAATAATAATAATAATACATTTTATTTATTTGTAGGTGCCTTTCTAAACACCGAACAACAGATAAAACACAGATTATAAACAAAACTAAAATACAAAAATTAAAATCAGACAAAGCAATTTAGTGGTAAGACGGACAAAGGGGACAGTCAAGTGGATGGAGGAAGAGGATCTAAGGGTGCGGGAGGGAATGGTAACATGGAGGAGGTCAGACAGATATGGAGGGGCAAGGTTGTGGATACCCTTATCTAGTAATGATACGGGCAGCTGAATTCTGGACCAGTTGAAGCTTGTAAAGATTCCCTTATGAAGGGAATTACAATAATCCAGAGAGAAGTGGCCAGGCTATGAACAAGGAGAGCAGTGGTGTGGGGAGTGAGGGAGGGGCAAACACGATTAATGTTATGCAAGTGGAAATATGCAGACCGGGAGATGTTACTGATTTGGGCTGAAAGGATAAAGTACTGTCAAGGATGACACCCAGACTCTTAACCTGTGGGGAAGGGGAGACAGAGGAATTATCAATAACAAACGAAAAATGATCAGTTTTGGATAATGTTGATTTTGTACCAATGAGGATAACCTCAGTTTTGTCACTATTTAATTTCAGAAAAATTGAACAAAACCAGGATTTGATTTCTGCTATGCAATCAATATATCAATCAATAATAATAACCTAGATGTGGCACGAGAATCCAAAAGCTGTTTTTCTGAGGCAGTACATACCTAGTTTTCACACTTGTCTTTCAGATGATGAGTTCAAATTTTGTTTCCAAAAAAAATGTTTAAATTTGACACCGGTTTAGTAGATTGTTGCTAATAAAGGGTGTTTTCTCACAAGTAGCACACATTTACTTCACAATGACAGATGTGATTTCACCTAATGGTCACTCAACATATTCTAGACAAAACATGTTTTTTAGTTGCTTAATTTCTTTTAATCACTTTTTCTTTTTGTGTTAATTTTGAATGTCAGTTTAGTACAGTATGTCTTTTGACATGAAGGACTCTTTACACCAGAGGTGCCAGACTTTTATACCTGTTGTACATTAGAACTTTTAAGCATCAGTTCCAACAAACAAATGGCAGCCAGAGGCTTTCCTTAGACAGCAATGGAAAAATCACTACCTTATGTCCAGCTTTCCTTTTAGTTATTTCAAAGCCTTAAAAATGGGGCATAACCACATTTCTATCTGCAAGGTTTTTTTTTTTTAAACATTTGCAGTTCTAATTTTGCCTGTCTAAGACAACACACAATTTCATGTTATTCTAAGTTTCTATGTGATATGGATGTCACCTACAATATGCATCCTTATTAGAGGTTCTAAGTGTGTCTATCCCTGTGACAGGGACAAAGAGAAAAGCCAAGAGGAAGTGGCAAGAAACAATACCTCCAGTCTGACAGAGGGCAGTATTTGGTTCCAGGTTGGTATAAATATATTTTAGATATAGCCCATCACCCATTCACAAACACGGCTGTCCTTACACATGGGGTCAATTACACCAATTAGTTTAGGACATATATCTTTGCCAACCCTTCACTTTTGTGTGCTGTATACAATAAATTTGTAGTACTGTAGTTTAGAAAAGTAATCTCATACCAGATAGTGTGGACAGATGGACTGTTGATTCTTAGCCATGAAGATCAATCTGTCAAATAGTATTTATTATACTGCATCTATCCGCCAAGATTACTTTTACTGACCTTTAGTTTAGCAAGACTTTTTAAACCAGTAATTTTCAATCTGAGATGCTGTACATGACTAAGTGATTATTTTAGGATTAAAATCATTGTAAACACTGAGTAAAAAATTATTATAAATTTCCTATCTTAAATACAGCTACTCTATTTGCTATTTCAGTAGGCTTTACTTAATGGTGCTTTCCTGAATTTCCAGTTTGATTGTACCTGTCTAATAGCTAGCAAGTTGTAAAAAGGCAAAATAAAGAATATTGCACATATATTACGCATTGATAATGTGTAATGTAACAATATCTGTAAATATTATATTTTTTGTCAAATTCCCATGTTCTACCTAAAATGACTCCAAACAATAATACAAAGTTTTTTTTCTCGGTATCTTACTTGCTGATATCAGAACCTAACACAATTGGCAAAAAAGAATAAGAAAGCATCAAATTATTTTAATCTTCTCAGTGTAATACTTGTACACTATTTTAGCAAAGAGCCAAAACTGATGCTTATTTTTAGATAAAACAGAAAAGGGTTCACGTGTCTATTTTAACAGGACAGAAACCAGGCTCTCTATTGAAAATGTTTCAGTTTCAGTGCTAAAGGCAGTATCTAATAACAAGAGGTATACACGTTTTAGTACTATTCCATTTCAGAATATACATTTACATTATAATAGAAGCATGCCTACCTTGTCACTTAAGAAAGTTTCTGATCAAAATTTTAAATCCACACCAAGCAAACTTGTATGCCGTGTCTGTGCATTCTTATCGTCTCTTTTTTCTAGTTTGAACCCTAACAATACAAAACTACTGTTGTCAGTCTGGTAAAACTAACTTGCCTCAGTTTTGATGCAAGTATGGAGGTGTGCTTTAGGTGTGTTAAGCTGTAATTTAACAATGTTCTTCAGAAAACCTTACTGGAATGCATTATTGTGTTTGGAGTGTGCTGCAGGGCAAAGCACGGTTATAGAATTCAAAAAAATCTTGATCTTGTGAAAGTACAGTATAGTAGGGTTGTCAGACTTTGACAGACATGACATTTGTTGAGCAAATAAATAGGTTAATTATATTTGGCTACCTGTACTTTTTTAGTCAGCCATTGTTCTCTTACAGTGTATTCACACGCTTCACACTGGGAAATGGACTTCCGTCCAAGTAGTACACAGGTAACTTTGTCACTCTATTTCACAAAGTCTGTGCCATTAGTCTGGGAGATGCAATGCCCATTTAGCAAGATTATTAAGGTTTTTATATTCAAGGAAAAAAAGACTGAATATTCATTACTGCTTTTGGTGCAAATCAAGCAGCCAAACACCACCAACACAACATTTCTCATAGGACACCAACCTACAATGCTCCCAAACATACAAAATTATGAAGATGTGATGTTACAAATCTTAACTCAAAAATTATTGGCACATTTCTGGTCATGCCATAGTTCAATTAACATCTTTGTACTCCATTAGTTATCTAAATGAATATGAATACAAAAGGTCTATGATTAAAAACTCTGAATGACAAATGGGTATAATTTGACAATTTAAGTCCCTTGTTACTGAACAAACATTCAGCTTTATAAAGTACATGTTCTATTTCATAGGTACATTAATTCTCAAGAAGCGTTTTTCAAATGTACCTTGTTTTATCTAACTTAAACACAAATGATCATCTTTCCAGGTTCTTCATTGCCTATCCAACTCAAGGAGTTACAGGTAATCCAGGCATCAAGCACAGAAACACACATGGGGTTAGCAGTCCATGAAATTGCTTTTCATACCTTTGCTGTATTGCTTTGTCCATATAAAATCTAAATATTTTGTTTATTGTTCTGCCATTACACTCCCAATAAAAAGAATGACAAATCACATTAACATATTGATATATAGTTTTCGTAATAGTTTAAACAGAACAAATATGGCAATACCTGTGCTTGCTTAAGTGATCAAATACAATTACAAGACCTTATGCAACATTATATGCTAAATATAACTTGCATCTGCCATCTGTTTTTTTACACTATCATCTTTGATTGATGGCAGTAAACCAAGACCTCTTTAAGATAAATGTTTTCTGATATCAGATTATGAGGAATGAAGCATAACTGGGTGTGATCACATCTTTGTTAAAATCCTTTATGGAAACAGAATAATCCACCTTAATAAAAGAGTAAGTGTCCGTATCCATCCAGCTGCTGTTTCTTATAATGCATCACAAACATTTTTAGTAATAAAAGGCATTGCATCAATAGATGGTGTATCACAACCATTACGATGGCTTTTACAATCCTATGCCAAATTGCATATAACAGAGACATATATACGGCATGATGTTCTGCAAACACTGAAGCAGAGATCTAGGTTTATTACTTAGATTACAACCTTAGATGGGTAGCACATCTAGTACAGTAAAAAAAAAAAAAAAAAAAGTACTGCTGGATTCATTATTTGAGAGCAAAAAAACATTACAGTAAACAAATGGCTCCCTCTGTTTGTCAGCATGCTCTCCATCTAATTTTGCAGATCTGATACATGAATCTACTGCAGTGTTCCACGACCTCCATGTCTTTTATTAGATTGCACTGCATTGCATTTCCAACACTCCTAAATGATGAGAAACTGTACTTTTGATTCATAACAAAATACTGAATTTACATTTCACCGGAGCAGACAAGTTTATAGATGGCCCAGAAATGTATATGTTATTTTCTCATAGTTCCAGGGGACTGCTTTCCAAATATCAGCTTGTTCACTACCTGTGTAGTTTGTATGCTCTCCCCTTATCTGCATGGGTGATTCCCTGACTGATCTGGCTTTCTTCCCAAGCCCTACATGATTTGTATGTTAGGCTGATATGCAATTGTTTAAAGGACTTATGTGACCTATAATACTCTAATATGAGCTGATTCCTGCCTTGAGTTTGATATTGCTGGAATAAGCTTCCCCACTTCACGTCCCTAAATTGAAATAAGTGTGATATGGGGGGAAAAAAGGAAAGGATGGATTTACAGTGTCTATAAAAGTAGTTTCCCCTTCCGGATTTCATCTATTATTGGTTGTGTGTAAAGCTTTCAAGCAATCAAAAGTGTTTTCATCACTTTTTCTTGCACAAAATTGTCTCAGCCCATTTCTCAATTAAAAAAACAAACAAAAATCACAGCATAAAGTGTACACTCCTTAGTGTTCCATTTCATTACGCCATTTTGAATAATAACAATAATAATAATATATTTTAAGTATGCAGGCTGCATGTGATTACTTGTCTCAATAGGAATAATAAATCAGTCTTGAAGGTCACTTATTACAATACAATACAGTTTATTTTTGTATAGCCCAAAATCCCACAGGAAGTGCCGCAATGGGCTTTAACATGCCCTGCCTCTTGACAGCCCCCCAGCCTTGACTCTCTAAGACAAGGAAAAACTCCCCAAAAAAAAAAAAAAAAAAACCTTGTAGGGAAAAATGGAAGAAACCTTGGGAAAGATAGTTCAAAGAGAGACCCCTTTCCAGGTAGGTTGGGCGTGCAGTGGGTGTCAAAAGAAGGGGGTCAATACAGTACAATACACAGAACAGAACAAATCCTCAATATAGCATGAAAATAAAAATTTTAGAAGTACGGAGCAAAATTTAACAGTAGATGATATCACATAATAAGATTTTGATATTTTTAGAGTCCTGGAGACCTCATCCATCAAGCTGCCTCCCCCATTTAGCCATTCCATGGCTGAAACAGTGCTGGGCCAGCCAATCCAATGAAAGGACCCCTCTTTCCCATGTAGATGTTATAAGTAGATGTTCACTTCATTAGCAATACCAATAGAACCTTTTCTACCAAAAACAGAAATAGGTAATATAGTATCTGGAAAAGACCTGCAAATACCAGATGGTGGTCTGAAAAAAACCCACAATACTTCGTAGCAGCACCTGATACAATGCTGACTGGATACATTCAACATTTTCATTTCCAATTTGAATATTCATGCTGGATTAGACATTTGAATATTTTTAAAATTCTGATGCAGATGTGACAGTCCTACATGCCTGCAACAAACTCTGTTAATACAAATTGCCATGCAAAAGCAATAAAACCAGTAATATGCAAAACAATAATTATCAGAAAAATTAACTAACAGTAATGACATTAAAGTTAAAAACCTGTGTAAATTCTCAACAAGGGCATATTGTTTAATGTCTTAATATACAGTGGGGCAAAAAAGTATTTAGTCAGCCACCAATTGTGCAAGTTGTCCCACTTAAAAAGATGAGAGAGGCCTGTAATTTTCATCATAGGTATACCTCAGCTATGAGCGACAAAATGAGAAAAAAAAAATCCAGAAAATCACATTGTCTGATTTTTAAAGAATTTATTTGCAAATTACCTGGAAAAAAAGAATTTGGTCACCTACAAACAAGCAAGATTTCTGGTTCTCACAGACCTGTAACAACTTCTATAAGAAGCTCCTCTGTCCTCCACTCGTTACCTGTATTAATGGCACCTGTTTGAACCTGATATAAATATAAAAGACACCTGTCCACAACCTCAAACAGTCACACTCCAAACTTCACTATGGCCAAGACCAAAGAGCTGTCAAAGGACACCAGAAACAAAATTGTACACCTGCACCAGGCTGGGAAGACTGAATCTGCAATAGGTAAGCAGCTTGGTGTGAAAAAATCAACTGTGGGAGCAATTATTAGAAAATGGAAGACATATAAGACCACTGATAATCTCCCTCGATCTGGGGCTCCACGCAAGATCTCACCCCGTGGGGTCAAAATGATCATAAGAACGGTGTGCAAAAATTCCAGAACCACACGGGGAAACCTAATGAATGACCTGCAGAGAGCTGGGACCAAAGTAACAAAGGCTACCATCAGTAACACACTACGCCGCTAGGGTCTCAAATCCTGCAGTGCCAGACATGTCCCCCTGCTTAAGCCAGTACATGTGCGGGCCCGTCTGAAGTTTGCTAGAGAGCATTTGGATGATCCAGAAGAGGACTGGGAGAATGTCATATGGTGAGATGAAATCAAAATAGAACTTTTTGGTAAAAACTCTACTCGTCATGTTTGGAGGAGAAAGAATGCGGAGTTGCATCCAAAGAACACCATACCTACTGTAAAGCATGGGGGTGGAAACATCATGCTTTGGGGCTGTTTTTCTGCAAAGGAACCAGGACGACTGATCCATGTAAAGGAATGAATGAATGGGGCCATGTATCGTCAGATTTTGAGTGAAAACCTCCTTCCATCAGCAAGGGCATTGAAGATGAAACGTGGCTGGGTCTTTCTGCATGACAATGATCCCAACACACTGCCCGGGTAACGAAGGAGAGGCTTCGTAAAAAGCATTTCAAGGTCCTGGAGTGGCCTAGCCAGTCTCCAGATCTCAACCCCATAGAAAATCTTTGGAGGGAGTTGAAAGTCCGTGTTGCCCGGCAACAGCCCCAAAACATCACTGCTCTAGAGGAGATCTGCATGGAGGAATGGACCAAAATACCAGCAACAGTGTGTGAAAACCTTGTGAAGACTTACAGAAAACGTTTGACCTCTGTCATTGCCAACAAAGGGTATATAAAAAAGTATTGAGATGAACTTTTGTTATTGACCAAATACTTTTTTTCCACCATAATTAGCAAATAAATTCTTCAAAAATCAGACAATGTGGTTTTCTGGATTTTTTTTTCTCATTTTGTCTCTCATAGTTGAGGTATACCTATGACGAAAATTACAGGCCTCTCTCATCTTTTTAAGTGGGAGAACTTGCACAATTGGAGGCTGAATAATACTTTTTTTGCCCCACTGTACGTTAGCCTTTTTAACAATCCTTATATATAATTTGATACTACCCGTATGTATGGTGTTCGCGTGAATACCCCATATGTATGGTGTTCGCGTCAATACCCCGTATGTATGGTGTTCGTGTCAATACCCCGTATGTAT
>JANRMT010062854.1:28715269-28746884 GCA_026402145.1 Polypterus bichir lapradei | reverse complement strand
CCCGTATGTATGGTGTTCGTGTCAATACCCCGTATGTATGGTGTTCGCGTCAATACTTCGACTCAATACAAGTTAGAACCATGCAAAGTGACGCCACTGGACGGCCGAGTATAGTAAGTCGGTGTTGGTTCGAGCAGATAACAGTAAGTTTGGTTGGTTTTTGGAACGTTGGTTTGGTGGGGCATACTTTCCAGGACTAACATCGTCGACTGACTTAAACCCTTCGACAGCTCCGGAACCGTAAGTAATTTAGAACGTATTGCTATTTGCTTGGTACGTCGAAATCTATCTTTGGGCAGTTCGGTTTTGGCATCCGTCCTTCTGACATCTATTAGCAAACTGAGTAATGACGGCTGGCATTAACCAGTCATTGTTTAAATTTTAACCAATCTCAGATCTAAAATGATCATGCCAACATAATTATTACTCAGACTCTGATTAGAGTCATAAAATACGGTTTGTTTTAAAAATCTGTTTGCCAGAAAAAATCAAATGAGGTGCACCAAAGAGCTGAGTTCACGACTCGCAGCCCCATTTAAACAGGAAGCTCTTCATTACATCGGCCGAAAAGGTCTATTTTAAGCACAAATCAGTGCCATAATAGCAAAATCATTTCAAGGACTCAAAAAAACAATTCTTTGCAGAGAAAGTATGGATTTCACAAACGTAGAATTTGTAGCTCGATTCGATCGGGCTCCCAGTCACTAGTAATTAAAATAAAGACATGATAATACAGACATGAGAAGTTTCCATAGCATTTGCAGCATTTCAAAATTACTCCAAGGCTCTATATATTTAGTATTTTTTGGGTCCATGTATAGGGTTGCTAATTTGAAATATTTCTTAAGAAGAGAAAACACAATCAACTCAAATGACTACAACACATTAAATCAATTTATTAGTGTCATATTTTTCTTGTACCCAATTATAACGAACTGCCATCAAATCTGGAAAACATTAGTCCATCATGGGAAACAAAATGGGAGGATACTGAATTACAGTCACATACCACTGAGTATTCCAAATAGAGCACTCTTTGAAAATGGAACTTCCCATTTTATTTTCGTACTGCTTCCTGCTTCAAACTCACAGATGCTGTTATATAAATCCTTTTCTCATTTACTATTCTCACCATAATCTTTGCCAAGGCTGCTGCACTACTAAACAGCAGAAAAGTAGGACAATGAAAACGTTGAAACGTAAGGCATTTTATTGCACAACAGGTAGTTCAGGAGATCATTTTCAGCTGGGTGTGGGGGGACAAAAGGCGAAATATGCCAATAAATGTTCCTTCCATAAACATCCATTTTAATTATCTCTTTATCATGTAATTCATGAGGAGTTCAGGTCTCTGCAGAGCACAGCTTCACGCTGAAACACAGCTTTAAGAAAGAGAGCCACAGCCTCAAGGCCTGGAGGATTGGGGGGGGGGGGCCGGGGGGCGCTGGGGTTTGGTTGGGAATCTCACTCAACGCTTAAACTTGGCAATTCTTATGACTCCTCCAGTTTATAACATGAACTATGTCTGAAAACACTGAAAGCTCAGCCATCCAACCACCCTTTTATTTAGAAAGAAAAGGAGCAAGCAGGCAGAGTTTTGTGTGTTTGATGTTGCATACTCTAGTTCTAACTGCAGGCTGAAATGTAAAACCAGACACTAAAACTGCATTACGATGAGACAAGAAGAAAAAGCCAGCAACTGTCACTGGTGAAGTGACAAAACATTGATCCTACTCCGATTTATTTATTTTTGTTTAAATATAAAGAGACATACCCTATAATGGACTGCCACCCTATCCAGGGTTTCCTCCTGTCTTGCAATCTATGCTAGCTGAAACAGACTCCAGCCAACCCTCATAATTCCCCCATTACCCTGGTCTGGATTAGGTTAAACAGTTATACACAAAACAAAGACTGACAGTAAACTGTGTCCACAATTCAGCTTCAGTCCATGCATAGGACCTTCAAGAAAACTATTATGCTCTTCAAAATAGATTATATGACTTTAGAAATATTATAGAATAGATATGCTGAAAAACATGAACTTTAGAGTATACCCATGCATTTTAGTTTAGCTTATTCAAGTCACTGCTAGGTTGGAGGCTAGTCAGAGTGGATGACAGATGCAGAGGTCATGGCTATCACTTAACTTTTGTTTCCAGTCTCTAAAAAGCCATGTCACAGTACACCACTTTTCCAAGGATTTTTAATCATAGATTTTATTTACATGATCTTAATGAGTCGGGAAGTCACAAAAAAACTTCAATGACATTCAGTAGTGTAATCTGACCTACCAAATCCAATTAGACCACAACCTGCTCCAGGTTTGATTCTTCAGTCCTTGGGTCGCATGAGATTAACAACCAATGAATACCCACCTGGACGCAAAATGCATATAAAGCAGCAATGAAGAATAAGGACTGCAGGTGTTTTGGACTTCACAAACACAAAAGATGCTCACCTTTTGGATGTCTTGTGTTTTACATACCACAACAGAATGAAAAAAAAAAAAAAACATACAATTTAAATTAAAAAAAAAAAGGAAGGAAGGAAGGAAAGAGACTGCAATTGAACTTCCTGTGCCTGCTGATCCATTGCATGAGCACCAGTACGTTTTTAGCTGTGAGAAAATGGGGCAAGGTTGCATGTCTTTGAAAGTGCGAAACTGTGCTGGAAAGTCATTGTGCAGTCTCAGAATTTGACATACCAAGCAATCTCTAGCTAGTCACATAAAATTACTTTGCCTGGCAGCTAAATCAGCAACTGTAGGTCATTAAGCCTGACATCCCCTAAACTACAAGTCGAGTAACGTGAAATCGGCTTAAGTAAAGTGAACGTGTGAAGAGCAAAGTACACTAAAAAGGCCTCAAATTTATAGACACAAAAAGTGTTTAACTGATTTAAATATAGTGGATATCATTGCTTTGTACTCATTAACTTTGTCTGCAGTTTTTACAGAGAAAACTATGCAATACAAGTCATGAAAAATATAATGAAAAAGAAAATAATTGACCTGTCAATTCATTTTCTGAACCCATTTTCTCCATTGCAGACACAGCAAAACTGTACGATTAGGTAATTATTTTATTAAGGAAAAAATGTTAATTTGATACATTATCAATAACCAGGGGAGAGTGAATGTGTGTGACTTATGAAGAACTAGCACTCTGATTTTGGGTCTCCGCGAATCTAAATACAGTTAAGAAAGTTTGAGAAAGTACTAATGTATTATATGCACTTAATATACTAAAGTGATTAAAATAGTGCTGTGGATGCACGGTTTAAAATGGAACTTGCGTGTATACAATTCAAACATGTCATCTTAATTACACTGTATGTGGGAAACTCTATTAAATGTCACATGACTCTAACATGTATTTTAATTTTTAGCTAGAACTCGAAGTGCATACACTCAGTATTAAGTAGCAAAACCAGTCCTGAACACCTTAAATTCCTGTGGACTGTAAAGGCAGTAACAGCTCTGTGTCATTGTGTCACATATTGCGTTATAATGTTTTCAGAAAATTTTGAACATCGCTTAAAGTGGCATTGATTTAAAATAGAATTTGCTGGGGACAGACCAGGTATTCAAAGGACAACAGCTACTGCAAACATATACTTATTATCCTTCTAAACTCATTCACCAGTAAAAGCATGAAGGAAACTGGAGTCCATATCATCATATCATATCAGACTCAAGACAGAAACCAATCGCAGATAAAGCACTCAATCAAAATGTATTGTTTTAAATTTGGTAATGAAAATAACTATATGCATCTGCACACTAGAATGAAACCTAAGTGAAAACAGGGAAAAATATGCAAAATCAATATATAAAGATAGAAACTGAATTAATGTTTGAGTGTTTTATGGCAGCAACACTGTACCACTATGGCACTTCAGGAAACCGTGAAATTGCCACAATCATAATTAATTTCATGCAAGATCATAATAAAACACTTCCAATAAAGTGAACAATGAACAGTGGAATTATAAAACATTTAAAAATAAAGGCAGCGTCCTTGATGTTGTACTGTAAATTGTATTTCACCTGAATAGAAGCATAGTGTAAAAGTGCATAAATCTCAATATAATAGGGTTATTGCTTTCCCCTCAAACAATTCGCAGTAATTTTGACAAGCAAAACTATCACTGATCTATATATGAAACTCCCACTATTTTCTGCCTTGGAATAGGAGGCTAATACAAACTTGTTCAAGTGAAGGAATTACAGAAGAGACTTGGTAAAGGTGCTGGATTAATTAAGAATATGGTCACTAATAATAAAAGCTTTTAAATAAATACAGTCAACCTAACATTTGGGATTTTCAGTGTAACATCAACTATACACTGTAAATACAATTACTAAATGTATTCAAAAACACTGTGGAGATAATTCAGAAATGGCAGCAATAGCTAAACAGCAATGCATTAGCACAATATAACAGGTTGGTCTACTGGTTTCTGGTTCGGAAATAAATAATTTTGAATTCAGCCAAGAGTGGCATATTATTGAGTCTAAATGAACTTATAAAAAACCCAAACTGCCTCCTTTTCCTGCAGAAGGAGAGGAACTCTGATTTGCATTTTCAAATGTGAAGTAATAAAAATAAATCACAAAATCGAAAAGTAATGGATATAAGAATGCAGTTCTCTTTATACTTAATCATTAAAGATGTATTTTAAAAATGCACATTTATTACAAAGTCATAAAAAGTCACTAGAGTACTCATACTAATCAATCTTTTCATAACTTACTAATATCCTGTTTGTTGTTTTTTTTTTTTTTTAAACTTACATTTAATCAAAATCTGAGAAGATTGGAGAATGTACCAATACTCGTAATAATGTTAATTCCTTTTACAGCCTCATCACTTTATCACTTTATTTTCCAATCAAAAGAGTGCAAAGTATGTAACATGCTATAGTTTATTTTAGACATAATTAATAATCTCTGTCCTCTCAGATTTGCTATTGTCCAACTCAAATGACGTTCAGAGGAAAATTAATGTGTACTATTTTAAATATGAGGTGTCACAGTTCTGCTGCCCCTCAACATCCTGGGTTCTAATCACAACCCCACCAGCCATCTATGCAAACTCTACCCAATTTCCTGGTGTCTTTGTGAAGTTTTCTTCAGACACTCTGGTTTTCCTCAAACATCTCTGAATACCTTCTTGTTAACTTAATTGTGGACTGCTTGAACCCAGGCAAATGCGAGTAGGTCTTGCAGTCAGTTGGCAGGGTTTGTTCCTGGTGTGCCACAATAGGGGCTAACCCACTTCAGTGACCCAGAGTTGGGTTAAGCACATTTTAAAATCTTACATTACAGTATGTTTACATGGAATTCTAAACTGACCCTATGCGAGTCTGGCATGGGATGGACTGTCACCCCATTTGGGGCCGTTTCCTGCCTTGCACCCAGGATAAACTATTGCCGACTGTGACCCTGAACTGCATTAAATGGGTTTGACAAAGTTATATTATAATGGTGAGTTTTTCCAGACATGATCCTAGGGAGCCATCTTTGGCAACACTTTTTCATTCAAACCAATTCTATGTTTTAATTAGACATCTAGAGTTCATTAGGTATCATATTATTTACTACTTTTCATTTGTACTGTGTCAGCCTACTAAAAGCCAACAGAATGTTCCACTTTTAAAAGAAATTTACAAAGTATTATGAACTTATTAGCTTACCCTGACTAAATGTGACTATCAAATACACAATCAAACAGGATTTACGTGCTTTACTCACTGGGATCATTTTTCTTCAATTTTCATATTACCACTTGTACTCATTAATCTCAGCACTCCTTACTTACCTTTAGCCACTGCTTTTTAAGCAACACAATGATACTGAGATGTGTGGTCTACTTAGAGTGCCTTGTTATTTACAAAGCAGGGTGTACTATCTTAAATATCACCGCACTGCTATCCTTAAGAGAACGTTTTTAGAGGAGAAATAAATACTGAAATCCTATAGGGATTGGCGATTCTAAATTGGCCCTAGTGTGTGCTTGGTGGGTGGGTGTGTTTGTGTGTGTTCTGCGGTGGGTTGGCACCCTGCCCGGGATTTGTTCCTGCCTTGTGCCCTGTGTTGGCTGGGATTGGCTCCAGCAGACCCCTGTGACCCTGTGATCGGATTCAGCAGGTTGGATAATGGATGAATCCTGTAGGGATTAAAAGATTAATTAATACAAACTTCCACTTTTCAAAAAAAAAAAAAAAATTTAAAGGTGAATCACACGGATTTCCTTATGATTTCATAAGAACAGAAAAGGTCTGCTATTTAAACAAGGAAGCAGGAAACGGACTAAAAAATATGTGGGTATTGGTGGGCCTAAAAGAGCAGATTTCGATTTCAGACAAAGCATTTAGACATAACATAATCGCCAAAATGGTAACTACTTTATACACATGATGAAAGAGTGGCAAGAATCTCAATAAAGTTTTCATGTATCACCTTTACTGGGCCCCCTTTCAAGGAGCAATTAAACAAAAGGTGAACTCTAAAACCATTAACATAAATATGAAAACGCAAAGTCAACAGAAGAATGGTTTCTTCACACTTTTGCAGCTGTCCTTTCCAAGATGAGAAAGGAAAGCGTGGGAGGGGGTGTCAGTTCCCGGACTGGACATTCCAGTTACTCCACTCCCCCTTTTCCACAGCGCATACCCTCAAACCGGTACGACCGCTTCTCGTTTAAACAAATTTGCACAAACAGCCTTGGATGCTCTGCAGGTGACCAAGAGAATGTCGTACTGCTTGCTTGTGTGGATTAGTAGATGAAAAACAGTACTTCGACAAGACGTTCAAATGCACAGGCACTTTAACTTTTGGAATAGTAACGCAAAATTCCAAACAGCAGATATGTGGCGCAGTCTAAAGTGGAGGCAAACTCGTCTAAACTTGGTTCAAATATGGTAATGTGAATTTCCCCTTGGGATTAATAAAGTATCTATCTAATTTATGCAACACACGGCCGACAACAACGTAACATAAATCCAGAAAATGTTTAGAGAACGTCCAATCTCTTCGAAATTTATTGTACGGATTTCATCATATCATAGAATGTAAACAGGTGGCGGTTCAGGGCGCAAGCGAGCAAAATCAAGGTACACTTCAGCAGAGATGTCCGACCTGTTGCGAGAAGTTTTCGTCTTCGCAACATGTGGCGTCCTCCGGCTTTTTGAAACATGTCATGCAGTTATTATATAAAGCACATTTCTTCACAAAGCACAAGCAACAAAAACAACACACACGTTACTTTGTACTTACCCGCTATTCCCTGATCTGTATGTTGTTGTGTTTTGTTTTTGTTCGTTCTTTTAAGTCTGCTTAAATATCAACATTAAATTAAGGAGTAAAGTAAAAAACTGACACATACACGGCAATTTTACCCATACTTACTTCCTGGAGTTTTAAAGTAAACAGAAAAAAAATCTTCCTGTAAAATGCTCCGCCTAACATGATGCTCAAGGAGTAGCCAATCAGAAAGAGAACCTAAACGTAATCCTCCAATTATTACAAAGTACACGCCCATCCGTGGATCCAGGAGGTGAAAAAAACAACAGGCGTATTTGATTTGGGCGGGGCCATCTGCTAGAGTGGCGTTTGGTAAAGTTAATAAAGTAGACATTTTTATAAGAAAAAACTTGAAGGTTAAATATACTATGTTGGTTTGGCCAGATGATATGCATTTGTAATTAAACAGATCTCTGAGAAGTGAAATGAATGCAGTTTTGACCTTTTTTATTTAATCTACTTATATAATATCAAAATTTCAGGATCTTTCCGTACAGGAGAAATTCGTGTTACGTGTTTCACGATTACAGTGTCACACATTTTTCGGTTGTTTGCATGGCGCCAACAACAGCAGATAAACTTGGATATTTTAGCAAATCTAGAGGCTTCCATGCTGGACACCTTTAACGCTGAATCTAACAATCTCAGTCCTTATACTATCAAGACGACGTGGTTGCATTTTTTTAAATAAGGATATACTGTTGAGCGATGACAATAAGATAAATAATATCTGCCTCGGGAGAAATCATGATAATTTTGTTTCTCAAGTCCAGAGCAACTGTTCTTAAGATCACCACGACCGCTGCTGTTAGGCGTGACTTCAGGAGTCTCGCGTGGATACATGACACGTTGATTATGCAATACGAATAGCGTGAGATTTTATATTCTTCCAGGAACGTTTTTCATATCATATTACGTTGTACAAAACTGGTCAAAAATCGGCACGTATTGTATCCAGGGCTGCAGTTCCAGTAAAAAAAAATGTTAAACAAAGTTAATCGAGCGATTACATTTTTCATCGAAATTAGCGCGTATTACTTGAATTTGTACGTATTTGCTTTTTATAAAGCATAAATAATTAGGTGATTAATTTCTGATACTTAAGTTTTAATAAACAGTTGTCTATGCATATTAAATTATTCCAGCTAGTTCATTTAACAGCTTTTTGTGACGGGTTTCTGTCAGGTACAGCAACCCCTAGGTCAGGGGTGGCGAACTCCAGGCCTCGAGTGCCGCAGTGGCTGCAGGTTTTCATTCTTACCATCTTCTTAATTAGTTATCCCTAGGCTGCCCGGACTCTGAAATCAGTACTGCCCCCCTTAACCAACCCCTCCACCCCAAAAACCCTGCCCTCAGATCTGCCCGAGTAGCGAATTTATTTGCACTACATTTGTGTTTTTTATGATCAGTTTTACTGTTTTTATTAGTTATGTATTGCTATATATTTCAAATTCTTACTTTTTATTCACGTACATATTGTTTATTTTTAATTATTCATATTGTATTGTATAGCTCTTTAGCTGTCTTGTACTTGTCCTGTGTTCATGTTTACTTTGTACTACATTCCCGGAAAACGTTATTCCGTGTCACCGTATGCTGCAATGCTGTGTATTTGTGGTATGACAATAAAGCCACATGACTTAATTGGACTTGAGTAGAAGCAATTGAATAAAAAAAATGAAGCTCGAATCAATCAACAGCTCAGTTTTTTTCAGAGCCACATCACAATGCACATTAATCTAGCACATCGATTGGTTCTATCAATAATTCTGTCCTTAAAATGATATGAAGGTAAAAAATAAGGCATAATTGCTTTATTAAGACCACTGGTTGAGTATACTGGTCGTTCAAGGGATGCACTTTTTATTAACAACATACTCAGATACATAAAACTATGTAGGAATATTTCGGACATAAATAAATGTGCAAATAAATAAAGGTACCGTGATACGTGAGCATAAATAAATAAATGCGTCTGGAAATCTAAGCATTAATAAATAAATGTGTCCAGAAATGTGAGCATAAAAAATGCGTCACACAATGATTTTTGTTGCTTATTTATTGATTTCATTGTGTTCGTAATATTTCTCCAAACACATCGTGAAATACAACTTAAAATTGTCACTTTCACCCGTCAGAGTTGAGAGGGTGTGCTCTATCACATACGGTGTTTTGATTGGTGAGTCCTCTTCCGTAGAATGCTCATGTTTAATTCAATATATCTGCGGGAGATAGAGGTTAGTTAAATAGGTAAAGAATTAATTAGAAAAATGCTTACTAGTGCTAATTAAATGGATTCTGCCAAAGTTACCGCGCCTTTCAGAGTGAATCTTGAAGACATCAGAAGAAATGACAATATTTCTGGCCATTTTCGGCTATTTTTGAAAATAACGAAGAACTAGTGAAATGGACGAGGCTACACGCCAGTTCAGGAAACGAAGCTACCTGCCCTGGACGCCCACCCTTTTGACATTGTAGCTGAAGCAATAGACCACTTTAAGTATGCGGTTTACAACAGATTGCAGATCTATATGGTGTATCAGAGAAGACGCTCAAAAGGAGAATGAGCCAGGGTGAAATACTGAGCTGCTCCGGCTGTATCAGTTTAGACACTTTTACATGGAAAACCAATCTACAAAAGACGATTCACCAATGAAAATAACTGAACAGATTACAATATGCAAGCTTTCGAGGCAGCTTACATTTCATAACACATTTATTTTTGCTCAAATTTCATAGAACTTTTGTTTACGAAATATTCCTCACTTGAAAACGTTACATTTAAATTAACTATAAAGTAAATATGTTATATACTTATTATAAAATGTAATACATTACAAATAGTGTGTTACTTCTGGGTTACTTTTTCTTATAGTAAAGATAAGAAACCCATACCAGTAATCAAAATAAATGTATTTCCTTTAATAAAGAGAAAGAAGAATATTGCCACATTGATTACTACTCCATTCAAGATCTAAACAATAATATAAAGCAGGATTCAATGCTATTCATTTTATTATGCAGCTTTTGGTACTCTATGTTTTAAACCTTTGTTATTTTTTAGGATGTCTGTTCTAGCATTGGGTACAGTAGAACATAAACTCCAATAAACCTTATTTCATATTTAAATATAGCAGTCAATTACTTCCCAATTAGGAAAATCTGTTTAGTCCTTCATGTGCTGTGAAGTAAATAACATCCATCCCCTTTTTCCATCCTCAACACAAGCCTTTGAAGATTCAAGTACTGAATACTAGCTGCTACCAACAACAACACTTATTTATATTGCACATTTTCATGCAAGATTAGACAACAATATTAAAGAAAAATTAACAATAAAACAAGAGAAGGTCAGATGACCGGGAAGTTGGAAAAAAAAAACCCCCCCTGTTTGGGTGGAAAAAAAAAAATTTAAAAAAAAAAAAAAAAGAAACTGGAGGGGTTTCAAGACACTGGGCATTCTACCTAAAATAAATGTTCCTAATCAGTCCTCTTTGTTTTCTTGCCTCACATAATAGGATTCTGATGAAGTTGGTCTTGTGTACAGATGAGACACCCACCTTCATTCCATCATCTCAGGGGGCTGCATGGTGCCTTGATCAGGTGCTGGTGTGGCAGATCACCACCACAGTAGAACCAGAAACGGCAGCAGAGAACAGTGGGGATTAGCAAAGATTTCGGATCCCACAGTTTATTAGGAATACAACTGAAATGTACTGTAGATACAAAAAAGCAATATTAAAATAATGGGGTTTTAAAAGTTTTTTTTTAAAGGCTCCACAATATTAGCCTGGCGAATTTCCATCAGTAAAGTATTCCAGATTTTAGGTGCATGACAGCAAAAGGCCAATCTCACCAATTCTTCTGGCTCTTGGAATTATAAGGAGACAACCCTTAGAAGATCTAAGGATATGAAGACAGGGATTCCAAAATAGGGAACGGAACAAGATCATTTAAGGCTTTATACACCACTAGCCATGTGCGCCCAACTACGTTGCGCGTGTTAGTTGTCTGTGAAGCGCTCCCTGTTTAAACCCTGTTTTTTATAAGGGAAACAAATTTACAAAAGAAAACCCTTGGACATTGATTCGATAGGAACGGCCTACTCTGAATCACTGTCCGAATCGTAATTATGTGGTGGTGAGGAGCATTTCTGCTTCTGTCCGTTCACAGTCCATCTCGTTTTCACGACGCTGTCGTTTCCTCTCATGATCTCTTCTCAAACTTTCTCCAATTTCACAAGTTGCTTTGTGGCAATCCAAAGAGTAAGGCAATATACACAGAGCAATGGTTACAAAAGGGGGACACATAGGTATCCAGGCTCTTTAAAGCATAAATAGGGATCACTTCACTGACATGTGAGCAAGCCACGGTACAACTATGAGACGCGCAGCACTTGCCGGCTACAACGTAACAATAATAATTTCCGGAACGTGCTGTTACGTTGTCATTCATTTTACCCACTGTCTTTCTTTCATTCATATGTTACGTAGGCACGTACCTTTTATCTTCGGCAATCTCATTCTCTAACCAGGCCTCAGGAGCTAACCAGCATAACACTGTCCTTCACCCCTTTCGTTATTTCGGCACATTGTTGACATCCGTGAGTAACAACAACATACTAAACTGGAAGGTGGTCTATGCATGCATGGAATTCGCGGACAAACAAAGATCAAGATCTAAATGAAGATCTCTTTAGTTAATTTTAGCACAATAATTTGTTTAGTTTGAATGTCTGTGTTTTGAGGTGTGACTGGAGTACTACAGTCTTCAGTAGTATAAGCCTGGAGGAGATTCTTAATGCAATGCCTATGTTTTAGCTGTCTCTCTACTGCCATCTAGTGCTTCTTCTTCTAATTCATTCGCGGACAAACAAAGATCAAGATCCAAATGAAGATTATATATAGAGATTAGTATTTTTTTAAGGTCAATTCTGAACAACACAGGTAACCAATGTAATGATGCTAAAACTGGCGGGATTTGCTTAAATTTTCTTTTTCTAGTTAAGATTCTGGGTGCTGCATTCTGCAGTAATTGCAATCGATTTATGTCTTTCTTAGGTAGTCCTGTAGGAGTGTATTACAGTAATCTAGTAGACTAAAAACAAAAGCGTGAACTAATTTTTTAGGGTCTTGGAATGTGTGGTGTTGAGGTGTCACCTGATGCATGGCTGTACTTGAGTCCTAATTTGGGATCCTAAGGTGGTTAGTCGTGTGGTGGGTGCAGCAAGGCACTGTATCAGTGCATGCTCCCAACATCCTCCACCTTGCAAAGTTAGAAGCAGTCTAACTTTTGCTATATTCCTTGAATGAAAAATGTATTCCTCATAATCTGGTTAATACGCGATTTAAAGTTTAGGTCAGAATTGATGATTACCCCTAAATTCTTTACCTCCGACCTTGATTTTTAAGCCTAAGTGATCAAGTTTATTTTCAATACCCTCACTATATCCATGTTTGCCAATCACTAAGATTTCTGCTTCCTCCTTATTTAGTTTAAGAAAGTTTCTACTCATCCAATCAGAAATACTGCCAAGAAATTGGATCAGACAGCCAAGAGTACCAGGGTCACCAGGCGCTATTGATAAGTAAAGCTGTGTGCCATCTGCATAGCTGTAGTACCTCATCTTGTGTTTTGAGATAATCTGACCTAATGGAAGCCTGTAGATTGGAAAGAGCAGTGGACCCAGAATAGATCCTTTGGGCAGTGTTTCCCAACCTCGGTCCGGGGGACACACTGTGGCTGCAGGTTTTTGTTCCAACCAGATTCCTAATCAGTGACAACACATGATAGCACTGATCTCATTTAATTAGCTGGTATTATTCTTTTATTCTACATTCAGAAAAGCACAGAAGCATGAGTTTTACATTTATAAGGCATTTAGAAATATTTCTGCTTTTGCTATAGATTTAAATGCTGAACTGTCTTTTGTTGATTTCATTATATTTTGCCCTTTCTCTGTGCAGTTTTCCCCTTCATTATATCTTACTAATGGCAATTAAAAATGAGCAGAACATACATGCTGGCAAACAACACTGAATAATCAAAGGCTGCAACTACTTTAGCATCAGATCAGACCAACTAATTAGTAAATAATGGATTAATTAAACAATTAGAACACCTAGAAAAGTATAATGAAAATATTGTTTAAAAGAAAAAAATACATTATTCCCACATTACTGCTTGATACATTTATATATATATACAGTATATACAGGTGCTGGTCATAAAATTAGAATATCTTAACAAAGTTGATTTATTTCAGTAATTCCATTCAAAAAGTGAAACTTGTATATTAGATTCATTCATTACCCACAGACTGATGTATTTCAAATGTTTATTTCTTTTAATTTTGATGATTATAACTGACAACTAATGAAAGTCCCAAATTCAGTATCTCAGAAAATTAGAATATCAATTAAGACCAATGCAAAAAAAGGATTTTTGAAAGGTGAAAGGTTTGAACATGAAAAGTATGAGCATGTACAGCACTCAATATTTAGTTGGGGCTCCTTTGGCCTGGATTACTGCATCAGCAATGCGGCGTGGCATGGAGTCCATCAGTCTGTGGCACTGCTCAGGTGTTATGAGAGCCCATGTTGCTCTGATAGTGGCCTTCAGCTCTTCTGAATTGTTGGGTCTGGCGTATTGCATCTTCCTCTTCACAATACCCAATAGATTTTCTATGGGGTTAAGGTCAGGTGAGTTTGCTGGCCAATCAAGAACAGGGATACCATGGTCCTTAAACCAGGTACTGGTAGCTTTGGTACTGTGTGCAGGTGCCAGGTCCTGTTGGAAAATGAAATCTGCATCTCCATAAAGTTCGTCAGCAGCAGGAAGCATGATGTGCTCTAAAACTTCCTGGTAGACGGCTGCGTTGACCTTGGACCTCAGAAAACACAATGGACCAACACCAGCAGATGACATGACACCCCAAACCATCACTGACTGTGGAAACTTTACACTGGACCGCAAGCAATGTGGATTCTGTGCCTCTCCTCTCTTCCTCCAGACTCTGGGACCTTGATTTCCAAAGGAAATGCAAAATTGACTTTCATCAGAGAACATAACTTTGGACCACTCAGCAGCAGTCCAGTCCTTTTTGTCTTTAGCCCAGGCAAGACGCTTCTGACGCTGTCTCTTGTTCAAGAGTGGCTTGACACAAGGAATGCGACAGCTGAAACCCATGTCTTGCATACGTCTGTGCATGGTGGTTCTTGAAGCACTGACTCCAGCTGCAGTCCACTCTTTGTGAATCTCCCCCACAGTTTTGAATGGGTTTTGTTTCACAATCCTCTCCAGGGTGCGGTTATCCCTATTGCTTGTACACTTTTTTCTACCACATCTTGTCCTTCCCTTCGCCTCTCTATTAATGTGCTTGGACCCAGAGCTCTGTGAACAGCCAGCCTCTTTAGTAATGATCTTTTGTGTCTTGCCCTCCTTGTGCAAGGTGTCAATGGTTGTCCTTTGGACAACTGTCAAGTCAGCAGTCTTCCCCATGATTGTGTTGCCTACAGAACTAGACTGAGAGACCATTTAAAAGCTTTTGCAGGTGTTTTGAGTTAATTAGCTGATTAGAGTGTGGCACCAGGTGTCTTCAATATTGAACCTTTTCACAAAATTCTAATTTTCCGAGATACTGAATTTGGGACTTTCATTAGTTGTCAGTTATAATCATCAAAATTAAAAGAAATAAACATTTGAAATACATCAGTCTGTGTGTAATGAATGAATCTAATATACAAGTTTCACTTTTTGAATGGAATTACTGAAATAAATCAACATTGTCATGATATTCTAATTTTATGACCAGCACCTGTATATCTATTATAAAAAGAAATCCTGGAATGCAGAAACAAGGCTACGATACTTGATCTTCTCTCGGAAGACATTTAAAAGACCCGCGAGACAAAAGACACTTGCCACGGAGCATCTCGGGGGGACCATAAACATGAGGCTTGGTGCCAAGAGATTGTCCCAGGGCCGTCTAGCGGGGACGTGGAACATGAGATTCTTGCAAGACACACCCTGCTTACAACAGATATCATACAAGAGCACATGCATCAAAAAACAGTCAATCGTGTAAAAGCACGTAGTGCACACACATCCTGTGCTCTCAACACTTATAAAGCGTATAAGGACAATACGGAGAATAGACACCCAAAGGCGTTGGAGAGAAAAAAGACAGATAGATTATGAAACCAGTAAAATTCTAAAGTATTGTAGCGTCCCAGCTAGGTTGAGGCCTTTTTGGTTTTAAGTGACTGTTCGGTCCGATTGAGGGAGAGCAGAGTACAGCACGGAAGACTGATAGCGGGGTACTGATTGATGCGGTTGGGGGGGGTGATGTGGGGGGGAGACGTGGGGGATGAGGGATTGGAGAGGGTGCTAGAAAGCTGTGTTTGGGGTTATGAGGTCAGCGATTGTTCAAGTAAAACTTTTGTGACACTTTATCATGTCAGTCGCTACAGTATTAAAAAAAAGATAGAAAAGATCGCATTACCTCAAAACAAAAGGTGATTAACCATCAGAACCAGGTATAATTGAAAAAAGAGCAGGACAAATCGAGGTCAGAAATAAAAGGCAAAGAGTAGTGTCTTTTCACATTCGCATCATTCTAATGCACAAAATGTGGATTTACACAATAATAGACCATACGCCATGAGAACCTGTGGTCCCGCAACAGTTAAAGCAATGACAAGTTGAATTTCAAAGAATACACAATTCGGTCAGGTGTATATTGATGATCACAGAGAAGCAATGCACATTTTAACAGGCAAAAAGAAAGGCAATATATATATATATATTCCGTGAATAACATTACACACCAAAGGAGATTGTGATATGCCATTCGTATTAAAATGTTTACAGTTTACTGTGACAATAGCTTTTGGTATGACAATCAATAAATCACAGGGACAAACATTAGAAAAAGTTGGATTATTTATTAGAGAATCAAACAATATTCACTCACGGGCAGTTATACGTTGCATTGTCACAATGTGTCTCCAAAAAATATTGTTTTTAATGAAGCTTTAAAGTAAAAGTGCAAATAATGAAATTGAAACAATTCCAAAGAAAAGAAAAATTAAAATTGTATATCCAATTAACCAAACACGAGGGTTGGCGAGCAAAGCCCTCTAGTATATACTGTATATATATATATATACTTTATATATATACTATATATATATATATATATATATATATATATATATATATATATATATGTATATGTATACCAAACTTAGTTTTCTAATTTCTGTATTGTTCCCAAAACACAGAACTTAGGAAATAACACATCACTTAATTAGCCCATGAGTCCAATTAAAAACAGAAGCTGGTTGGAACAAAAACCTGCAGCCACAGTGTGCACCCAGGACCGAGGCTGGGAAACACTGCCATTGGGTACACCATATAAAATATAATGGATCTCCAAAATACAATCACCACAACTAACAAAGAATTTTCTACCTGTAAAATAAGACTGAAACCAATTTAAGATGCTGCCAGAGAGGCCCACCCACTGTCTAAGGTGATTTAGAAGAATATTGTGTTCTATGGTGTCAAATGCTGCACTCAACACTAAGAGAACAAGAACAGATATCTTGCCTCTGTCTGCATTAGCAAATAAATCATTTACTACTTAAAAAGACCAGCAGTTTCTGATTTGTCCTAAAACCTGACCGATTGAGCTTCTTAATGACCACCTTTTCTAGAATTTTACTTAAGAAAGTCAGGTTAATAATTGGTCTAACATTGTCAAAGACAGAAGAGTCAAGATTATTTTTCTTGAGCAGAGGTTTAACAACTGCAATCTTTAGACAGTCAGAGAAGACCACAGTATCTAATGATGAGTTCACTATGTCAAGTACACTATCAGTTAGGACAGAGACTTCTTTCAAAAAGCATGTTGGTACCTGGACAAGGACACAATTGGAGGATTTCAGTTGAGAAATTATTCTATGTAGTTCAGGTTGATCTATTCCAGTATGTTCTCGTTAAATCAGACACTCTTTGGGTCTTCCAAGTTATAATAGTGCTGGAATGCCCACCAAATCACATTTTTAAACACATCTATAGCAAATAACAGTATTAGAACTAAACTGACAGTTTATTAATAGGGTTCTGTTGCTGGTTTGCATGCAACATACTTTCTGATTGGCTGTGTTATCGAGCTTGTAAAAGAGTGGCATACTTCATGCTTTCCAATTCATTTGCTTCTTGCCTTACACCCAGTGCTGCTGTTATGAAAAAAAGCAATATGTCTGCAAAACAGCACAGAAGTAACACTTTTTTTTTCTTTAGCAGCAGGAATATATTTTTGTAGTATATTTTTTAAGTAATGCTGATATTTTCCTTCAATAAAATAAGTTGCATTAAGTTACTCAATACTGTAAAAATTAATTTGACTAAATAATGCATGTAACTACAGTATAAACAAGTTACCCCCAACACTGTAAGGGAAAGTAGTGGCAAGAAATGCTAAATATTTTCTAGCGAACTTTGGACTGGGTATTTATCCTCCCCTCCTGTAGCTTCCACTACTGCAATGGGAACAAGTCAGTGTCAATTTGTTGCTTAAGTCTGTATTTCTTAACAACTGATGTCTTGGATGAGGAGCAACATCAGTGGCTCATCTTCAGTCTAATGACATTTCGAGCTTGAGCTTTTGCATTTTATTTCAGGGTGTTTTTTCTGGTGTACATCAACCATTATCAAGAAACAACATAAGAAATGATTGAGCAAAGCTGACCCCAGTGACCCGCTCTTACTATTAACAGACTTAGATACGTTTGGTGCTCCTTCATTGACAATGTGTGAAGTGTGGTCAAATTAACTAGATTAACACATTTAGGTGTTGCGTTAAAAATTTAATTGTAGAAAATTTTAACATGTTAATCACAAGTGTTAATGGTGATTAATCAACAGCCATAATTATATATATATATATATATATATATATATATATATATATATATATATATATATATAAACATCCTTCCATCTTTCTAACCTGCTCATAAACACATGGACAGGGCTCCAGCCCATTACAGGCTATAAACACACACAATCACTAGAGCCAAATCAGTAATAGCAGTTCACCTAACCTGTATGCCTTTGGACTGTGGGAAGAAAGCAGAGCACCTAGAGGAAACTCAGGCAGATACAGGGAGAACATGAAAATTCAATGAAGGGAGCACCTGAGTTGCAAAATTCTAGTCTGCCCACTGTGAGTCAGAGCAATGCAACTGTAGCCTTTCACATACTGTACGTATGGCAATACTGCAATAACAGTATAGAATTGTAGCACTCTGTGGTGCTTACCAGCTCTGAAGCAATGGACTTTTGCTCATTTTATTGCTCTTTTAGGTAGCTGATTAACTGTATAAGGGCTGCTTGGTTTTGCCATACCTGAATTGTGATTTTGTAACCGTGGCTGACTCATACTTCTTATAGGCTTCCTTGTGGGTGCACTGAAGCTGTTCATTTGAATAATGGAATTCCAGCACAGTGCTGACATCACCACCTGCTAATGCAATAGCCAGTGCCATTAATAGCACCAGCATTTCCCCAAATCTCTTTCACTCTCTCCCCCTTCAAATGGACAAAAGTTTTGTCGCCTATACAGAAAATGAACAACTTTACTGTAAATCCAAAAATATGTCATCAAATTAAGTAGTGGTGCTCTGAGATCCAAATTTGAATCCAAATTGAAGGACAGCATCCATGCGGTTTGGCAAGGATTCATACAATTTATTGATGAAGTCATCAGGAATAGCAAAGAAAACAGTCTTGCATGCCTCCCAGAGTTCATCAATATTCTTTGGTTTCGTCTTCCATGCTTCCTCTTTCATCCTACCCCACATATGTTCAATGATGTTCATGTCTGGTGACTGGGCTGGCCAATCCTGGAGCATTTGGATCTTCTTTGCTTTAAGGAACTTTGATGTGGAGATGGAAGTATGCGATGGAGCACCATCCTGCTGCAGAATTTGGCCTTTTTTATGGTTGGGAATATAAGAGGTAGCTAAGATTTCTTGGTATTTTAGACTATTGATGTTGCCTTCCACCCTGCAGATCCCTCGCATACCCCCATACTGGATGTAACCCCAGACCATGATTTTGCCTCCACCAAACTTCACTGTTTTCTGGGTAAATATCGGCTCCATGCGGGTTCCAGTAGGTCTCCTGCAATATTTGCGGTGACTGTGGTGTAATTCAACAGAAGATTCATCTGAAAAATCCACCTTCTGCCACTTTTCCAGCGTCCATCCTTTTAGCAGGTGGGGGCCTTGGCAAATGCCACACGGTTTTTCAATTGTCTTTTGTTTAGTGCTGGCTTATGGGCACTGATTCGACCATGGAGGCCATTTCGAGACAGAATCCGACAAACTGTTCTGGTTGACACAGGGACTTCAGGTGACCAGGTCTCGTGGAGCTCTGCTGCAGTGGAAAATGGGTTGGCCTTGGATTTTCGAGCCAACAAACGGTCCTCTCGAGCAGTTGTCTTGCAGGGTCTTCCTGACCTGGGCTTGTCAAAAATGTCTCCAGTCTCTTCAAATCTTTTTTTTATCCTCTGAACTTGACGCTGACACACATTGAAGGTGTTTGCCACATCAGCAGTGGATTTGGTCTTCAGACTCTTGATAATCAACAGTTTAGTCTCAGGGTGAATCTTAGGCATGTTTGCAGAGGTCTAGTTGCAGTTGATGTGAAGGTCTAGTGTACTGGGGTTCTTTTTATACACACTTGAGACCTAATTGATCCATTATTAGTCACAGGTGAAGCTCATATGACAAGGCGACAACACTTATGTCTTGCCAAAAATTGACTCAATGGGCTTTACCAAGCTGTGAATATTAGAATACTTTTTGTCAGTTTCGTTTTGTACTGAAACATTATTACAAAAGCTGATGGGATTAAAATGACCCATTTCTTGTAACAAAATCTTGATTAGAAATATATTTTAGCGGCACTTCAGGTCAATTTGTACACAAGCGACAAGACTTTTGTCAGGGACTGTAGTGATGATGTCTGAGTCCTTGCAAAATGGTGGCAAGGTCCTCTGTTCTGCTGCAATTGTGCAGCTAGTAATAATGGTACAGCAACAGGGGTACATAACTACTATGTTTACAGGTGCTATGGCAGGGGTATTGACACTACATTTCTGAGCAGTGTTCTCACCATTATACAAACCTTCTTGTGTCAAGCTACAGAGGCAGTGTTCTCTTGGCTGTCTTAGTTCCTGAGCTACAATCATTCTCTTTTGAACTGGTGCTCTCCTAAATATTGTCCTTCTGGGGCATTATGTCTAGCATGCACCTGCTGTGGTGTATGGCCAGCCATTTACCCTGGCCAATACCCCCAAGCCGCCAGGTGGAGCCCTCCCTGCAGTATGGAGGTTCCCCGAAGACCAGCAGGGCATCATGGACATTGCAGTTTTTATACATGGCCCTGCTGGATGCCATGGGAGCCACTAGGAGACGCTGCAGGGAGGAACGAGGGTTATTTGCCTTACGCCCCGGAAGTACGTCCAAGTCACATGGACAAGGGGAATGACGTGCTTCCGGGGTGAAGAAAAGGACTTTTGATCTGACCCGGAAGTGATAGAAGATCACATGGACTGGGGATTGGAACACTTCGGGTCAGGGACTATAAAAGGATTGTGGGAGCTCCCAGACGGCGAACTGAGCTGGGTGGAAGGAGGGCAACGCATCTGGGAGTGGTGGAGAGTTTATTATTATTGTGATTATTATTGAGTAATTTAATGAGTATAGTGGAGGAGAGGGTGCTTGTGGCCTTTTATCTGGTGTCTGGCGTACTGGACAGGGGTTCAAGGGATCGATACTGCCCCCTATCTGTCACACTACCTTTCAATATTGTCAGAGTTGTTCTTCTCACATACTGTAAGTGAGGGTTACTCACTCACATGCAGTTTTTAAATGACACATTCCTTTGTGGCTAATAAGATACATAATAACTCACAAGCTTGACAGTTCAACCCCTACCACTGATTAATTTCATGACTCTAACCAATTTCACTTAGCTTTCAAGTTTTTCAATTGTAAAGAACAAATGCAGACAACTTCAAAATACCATAACTCTACTTGTAAACCAAATTGGGATTTTTGTATTAAATAAACTGTTGCTTAAATCAAAAAGCTACAATGGCATATCAGGCAAATTACTTTTTTTTTTTTAAAGAGAGATAATGTATAAATGTAAAGAATTATTATTAATCAAAAGCAATGATCAGCCTCTGAGCATAAATGAACAGCTGCACGATGCACCAACAGACATGCTGACAGTACTATACACTTAATATATAGTAGAAGAGTCAAGTCAGGAACATTTTGAACTCACACCTTTCTCCAAAAGATACATTTGTACAAAGGTGTAGGTGGAATTTGGCACTGTGATGTAAACTATTATAAGCTTTAAAAATTTCCCTGTCATTGTTCCTATTAAAATAACAATAATGTACATTAACAATAACATGCAAATGTTATATAAATGTGTATGTATGTATGTGACATTTTGGAACCTGTAGTTTTTAATCAGCTTTTTAAATAACTGTTCAGTTGCGGTAAGTCTTCTGCGTAGCTTCATCTGAATAAAGAGCATATTGCACCACAATCACATCCTTGAAAGAGATTATTTGCTGAAGATAACCTGAGAAAGATGGAGGTGCAGGGTTTGTTTTTAGCATAAAGCCAGCTGAGTCATCTACCGCTCCTCTGTATTGGCCAGAATGAATTACAGCTTGTCAAGACCAAAAACTTTAATTAATCAAAATTAGAATATGAAGGTCCAAACATTTAGGGAGACAGACAAGAGTGGTTTACAAACAGATAAGTGTTAGTATTTAAGAGATCACTCAAAAAGTCATTAATGCAAACACTTTCTCTAACTATAGTAATTCACAGAGGATCAAATACATTTTTCTTTTATTTAATCAAAAAACTTAGATGCAAGTTAAATAGTCTCCCCATGCTGATGTCACACACAGTGTTGACATACAATCACACATATAACAGTGAATGTCATTATTATACACAATGTAGTGTACCCATGTAAAACGGTAAACAAATTGGTATCACAAAATAAGGATAAAAAGTAACAAATTTAAATACAATTTTAACAGTTATGCAGCTGATACAGTATAAAGTCCAAAATCGTCCTAAAACGTAATATAATCACATCCTCTATATCTGTATTTAGAAATGGAAAACAGACTAATAAACTATCTGACTTGCTGAGCTGAACCAAGAACATTCTTGCAGCTCAATTTATAGCTGACATTTATTCAGCTAGCTTTTTGAATTTTATGAGATTACCAGTTGTGTTAATTAAAGTAAGGTACACCTTCCACGAAGCATGCTTATAAAATGGAACCTTAGCTGAGTAAATCTCGTTAAATTAACCTAAAATTAACAGTTATTGGCAATAATCAGTTTAAAAGCTTTCTTTTTAATTAACCCAGTTGGACTGTAAAATATACCAATTTATGAATATCATAATTAAAGCACTTTCAGCATCATGTATTCAGTGTGTACAGAACCTGAAAGTAAGTGAAAACTGAAAGAAAGAACATAACTTGAAATGACTTTACATATATTTATATGCAAACAAGCTATACATTGCATTTTTAGAAACCCCCCAAAAATTGCTGCTTCTGCCACTGGTGGTTGACTCCAGCTTCAGACTTCACTCAGACTGGAGAGTTTACCCTGAATTAGAATGACTGATGAGGCAATACAACTGGATATACACATCAATGGTATCTCAAAAAATCTTAACTTGTACACGAACGCTAAGGGATGGTTTGTAGTTTACATAGTCAGCTACTTAATGGTCTCACAATGCTATTATTCACATATGATTTCCTAGGACAAACCACTACACTAAGCTTCATCTTTAACTTTGTTTGGTGAAGGATAACATGTCATGCTTACCTGTCTCAATTACTGTAAGCAACTTGTCCTAACTCTTGTTTGGTGGAACCAAAAATGCCTTGAATAGCCCGAGCTTGCACACTTAGCTCATTTTGTGGAATACCCCGTAAGAGGTGCCTGAAACAATACTCATTTTAAACTGTATAACTGCAAGCTTAAACCTTACCTACTCTTGTAATGTTTGAATAGTTTTGTGCATCCTAGTACACACGTTTTGATTATGACTGGCAAAGATAAGAAAAGTGTTTCTTTCATGGTAAAGCAAAAGGACTGTTGTTGGTATTAGCAAGAGTCAAATTACTTAAATATTTGATCATTCAGTAAAATTTTAATGACAAGCCAAGTCAAAGTTGTAACAAAATGAAAGTCAGTTATTTGATTGCTTACTCAAGAGGTAGTCTTTCACTAGTTCTTTCCTTTAACTGCTGTCACAGATGACCAGGGGCCCTGTCTGGCTGGGATGCCAGCTGGATGGAAGGGCCAGTGAAGAGAGCGTGTTCAGGGCATTATCTCCCCTGAAACGCTAGAGGGCAGCCCCCCTGGGTTTCTGGGGCACCACAGATTCCCACAGGGCATGCTGGGAGTTGGAGTTCACTGCAGCCCTGTTGGGTTCCATGGGTGCTGCCACAGGGAGTTGCAGGGGCTGCACAGCCCTATTATGTCGGGCTTCTGCCATATCTGGGAGTACTTTCAGATCATGCTAATGGGCACCTGGAGTGCTCCCAGGTTTAGCATAAGTGTCCGGCTGCCACTACTCTTGGACAGCCAGAGTTGGGAGGGAGAGAGATGAAGCTTCCCAGAGGAGGAGTGGAGGCAAACGAGAGACACAGAAATGAAGAAGAAGACAAGGCAAAGAAAGTACTGTGTACTGTACTTATTGGTGCTGTGCTTTGTACTGTGTTGCTGTGGGGAGTGAAAGAAAAGTGCTTTCCCACTGAATTAAACGTGTGTTGTGCTGGAATTTATGCCTGTTTTCTGTCTGTGTCGGGTTTCAGCGCCTGGTGTGCCCCCTGCAGACCACACTGTTGACACTGCTAAGCTCTGAACTACAGACACAGAAATATTATCAAGAAGTATGGTGGAAAGTAGGACAATGGGTCCTTCACAACTCCCCTTAATATAAAATTGTCAAAATGAGGGGGATAGAATGGCAAGCTTTGTTGGGTTGAATAGTCTATTCTTGTCAAAAATATTTGCAATATTCTAATGCATGCTATCTTTTATATTGCAGATGACTAATCACCTAATCAATAACATCCATCCATCCATTTTCCAACCCGTTGAATCCGAACACAGGGTCACGGGAGTCAATCCACATGTCTTTGGACTGTGGGAGGAAACCTAAGTACCCGGAGGAAACCCACGCAGACACAGGGAGAACATGCAAACTCCACGCAGGGAGGACCCGGGAAGCGAACCCGGGTCTCCTAACTGCGAGGCAGCAGCGCAACCACTGAGCCACCGTGCCACCCCTCAATAACATGTATCATATTTCAAAATGGAAATGCCCATAGAGAAGTAAACACAGAAAATGGAGTCATGATAATGTCACTGAAATAACAATAAAAGCATAAATAACTGAGAGAAAAAAAATCTAAACAAAGGCAGATGCTAAAAAAAAACTAATAACTAAAAAGACTAATAACACTTTTTTCACAAATCTGATAGGCAGATTCAAACAACTTGAAGTACAAAAGAGCCTTTGAACCATACCTGAAATTACATTTCTCTACAGTCAGCAGAAGCTACTATGTCCCATAAAATTTCACGGTGTAGCTTCAGAGATTTCAGGGAAGTATACTTTCTGAAACTCCCCTAAACTGCATAGAACTAAGAAGCAAGACAATTAAAGGCAATTCAATCTAAACAGCTCTGATTGCCAAGGTTTTTATGTTCCTCTTACAGATTTTTGGAGAACTTTTAAGTATTTGCAGCTCCACAAGCATTGCAACCCCTAAACCAGATAGTATTTTTGGCTGTTTATTACATTAGAAATCCCCAAGTTCTGTTTGTTTCATGTCCTTGTAAACTGCTATTATGTCAGGGGATAGGTCTTTTGATTACTAAAGCATTTCTACAAATGGACTCTGTAATGTGGATAAAGACATTCTGTAGATTAACATTTTGAAGATCTTTTTATAACTGCTGACAAACAAATTCACTTCAGTCAGGGGCCTGGAATACATATTTTTGATAATTACACATCACTAGACCCTTTGATATTTACAGTATCCAAGAGTCTCCATCTTCACAAAAAGAAGAAACTACTGTTCAGCAGAATCATGATCAAAACAGATGGCAGAAACTGCTACTCCTTGCACTGTAACAAGCCACTATAACAAAGTATACCTTGATTTAGGTTATTCACTGCTTTATTGTCTTTATGCAGTGAGCAATTCCTTTCTCCAGAACACATAAACTGACCTAGTTGAATCTAGTCACACATTCTTATATGGACACTATAATAGGGTTAAATGGGGTCATTATTGTATTGTGTACAGAGCCTAATTAAATTCATACTTGAATGTCCTAATCACCACACAACATTATGTCATGATATTTAATTATAACTTGTAAAAGGAAGAGACTTGACACACGTGAAAAGGTTTGGGGCAGCCACCCGTATAATATTTCTAGCTGCAAAGGTTTCGGTTTTTAAAGCAACAATGAAGTTGACTGTAGAGAGTCCAAGACAGAACTGATGAAGGATGGAAAAGATGGCTGTTTTAAGTGATCAGACAGGAAGTGATGTAGGGTCACCGGAAGTGATGTAGGGTGACCGGAAGTGATGTTTTTCTAGGCACCGGAACCGGAAGTGCCATTCTTCTGGGTGCTGGAACCGGCAGTGACGTTCTTGGTTCAGATAGGTTTTCCCGCGGCTGGTCTGCAGAGATAACAGAAGAAGGTTTAGTGCACCCTGCCCTCTCCTGGCCTGGCGTGGAATTGCCTTTACTTGGTCCACACAACGTCCCCCTACTCGCACGTGTGTGACATGGCCCCCCCCCCCTCAGCCCAGACCCGTCGGGTCGGGCGTACCGGTCTGAGTGGTCGTGGCATCGAGAAAGAGCATTGGCATTGGTTTGCAGAACACCCCGGCGATAAACGACCGAATACTTATATGGCTGTAGATCCAAAAACCACATTGTGACACGTGGATTGGACTCCCTGTTTAAGGCCATCCACTTTAAGGGAGCATGGTCTGTCACAAGAGTTAATTCACGCCCCAAGAGGTAATATCTCAGCTGAGTAATCGCCCATTTAATAGCCAGATCCTCCCGCTCCACTGCCGCATACCTAGTTTCCCAATCCAACAGTTTACGGCTCAGGTACATAATGGGGTGTTCAACTCCATCGACGCTTTGGCTCAGCACGGCTCCAAGTCCTGTGTCTGAAGCGTCCGTCTGGAGAATGAAAGGCAAGGAAAAGTCCGGTGCCTTTAATATAGAAGCTGATGTAAGGGCCATTTTCAAGTCACTGAATGCAGCCTCAGATATATCATCCCATACCACTCGATTAGGTCGACCCTTCTTTGTGAGGTTTGTCAAGGGCGTAGCTCTCTCAGAAAACCGGGGTACAAACCGGCGATAGTAACCCGCTAAGCCAAGAAAGGCCTGAACTTGCCTCTTGGTTAACGGACGGGGCCAATTCAGAATGGCATCTATTTTAGAGCACTGTGGTCTCACCATACCCCGGCCCACTAGATAGCCTAAATATTTAGCCTCGATCAACCCAAAGTGACACTTTTTTGGGTTAATACGAAGTACAACTTGTGCCAGTGTCCGCAATACAGCTCCAACCTGCAGTATGTGTTCCTCCCAGGTGTTGGAATAGATGACAACGTCATCCAAGTAGGCAGCACTATATGAATTATGAGGACGGAGCACTTTATCCACCAGACGTTGGAAGGTCGCAGGTGCCCCATGTAATCCAAATGGGAGGACACGATACTGCCAGTGACCGCTGGGGTGCTGAACGCTGTTTTTTCCTTAGCGGAGTCCGTTAAGGGAACCAGCCAGTACCCCTTAGTCATATCTAGAGTAGTCAAAAATTTGGCATGACTTAGCCGCTCGAGGAGATCATCCACTCGCGGCATCAGATAGGCATCAAATTGGGAGACTTGGTTAAGCCGACGGAAGTCATTGCAAAACCTCCAACTTTCGTCAGGCTTACTGACCATAACGATAGGACTGGACCAGGGACTATAACTTTCCTCAATCACGCCTAATTCCAGCATTCGTCTGATCTCCAACTCCACTTCAGCCTTTTTAGCCTCGGGAATTCTGTATGGGCGTTCTTGGACTATAACCCCAGGTGTCATCACAATGTCATGCGCAACCAGGGAGGTCCTACCTGGTTTTTCACTGACTACCTCAGGGACAGACAGGATAACTGCTTCGAGCTCCTGACGTTGCTGGTGAGTCAAATTGTCTCCAAAATTAAGGTGTAGTTGATGAGCGAAGAGAGAGCAGAGCTGTCCGGAGTAGGGCTCGGAATCCCTATCCTTCCACGGTTTCAGCAGATTGATATGATAAATCCGCTCGCTGGGTCGACGATTCAGTTGTTCCACCAAATAGTCGACCAGCCCCTTTCTCTCCTTAATTTCATAAGGGCTTTGCCAATGGGCCAGTAATTTGAAATGTGAGGTAGGAACTAAAACCATGACCCGGTCTCCCGGGCGGAATTCCCGCAGAGACGTACCACGGTTATAGCATCAGGCCTGAGCTGCTTGCGCCTTTTCCATATGTGTTTTCAATATGGGTCTAATTTTCTCAAATCTATCGCGTAACTGCACGATATACTCTAATATATTTGTTGACGGGAGGGCCTCTTCCTCCCATCCTTCTTTTAAGACGTCTAATATGCCCCAGGGTTGTCGTCCATATAGTAATTCAAAAGGTGAGAACCCCGTGGAGGCTTGTGGGACTTCCTGATATGCAAAAAAGACGAGGGGGAGGAGCTGGTCCCAGTTCCTTCCGTCCTCATTGACTACCTTACGCAACATCTGTTTGAGAGTTTTATTAAACCTCTCCACAAGACCGTCGGTTTGAGGATGATATACCGAGGTCTTTAAATGCTTTATTTGAAGTAGCTTGGCAGTCTCCCTGAATGTCTGCGAGGTGAAAGGAGTCCCTTGATCTGTCAGGATTTCTTTGGGGATTCCTACACGCACAAATACCCCAACTAATTCCCGTGCGATAGCTTTTGAAGTAGCTGAGCGCAACAGAACAGCCTCTGGAAATCGAGTGGCATAATCTACCAGGACCATTATATATTTATGACCTCTGGCTGAGGGTTCTAGAGGTCCCACCAGGTCGACCCCAATACGTTCGAAAGGGATATCTATTAAGGGTAAGGGAACTAGAGGAGCACGGTCCCTCCTAGGAATTTGCCTCAATGGACATTCCGGACAGGATGTGCAAAAGCAGCGAACCAATTCATTAATTCCAGGCCAAAAAAATCGGAGCTTAATTCTCTCAAGTGTTTTTTCGGGGCCCAAATGGGCTCCCAGCAGATGGGTATGCGCTAGTTCACAGACCTGTCACCGGTAAGTTTGTGGTACCAACAACAGTGACCTCATCTGTGCCTCATGCTCTGCCACCCGATAAAACAGATCATTATTAAGCACAAAGTGAGGACCCTGTGGCATGGGGTGTGACGTGTGTTGGCCGTCTATTAGAACGACTGCATTCTTTGCAAATTTAAGGGAATCGTAATTCCATTGTTCCCTTTTAAATGAAGCCGGCGTCTGCCTGAATTGAAACTGCAGACATGAGAGAGGATTGGATTCGACCTCATGGGGCGAGGTTTCGTCTGGAGCCGTCTGAACGCTTGCTGATGACGTTTCAGGCTGCGACGTCCCAGGTGTTTCTTTGTCATCACCAGAGGCCGAAGTCTGCTCCCCAGCCGGCTGTATACACGGCGTGGAGGAAGTTGAGGGCACTGAATTCGCGTCAGTGACTAGACCTAGTGATAAAGGAGAAGTGCCTGTATCACCACTATTTATGTCGACCCAATCTCTTCCTAGTATCACGGGGAAGGGAGGATTATCCATCACTGCCACCATTAACTTTTTAATTATGCCGTCCTGACATATAAAGCATTTGGCAGATCGATAATACCAGACATCCCCGTGAATACAGGTAATGCAGGTCTTATTCTTACACCATTGTCGCAGTAATATCAAATGGCAAGCAACAATGGAAATGTTACTGCCGGAATCAAATAAAGCGGTTACTTTAATTCCATTAACTAACACTTTTCCCGTATGTGAACAGGCCATTGGATTAGCGAGAGCACAACGCACCTCCTCCCACATCACCCCACAGACCCCTTTGTTGCTTCGCAGTGCCTGCCGGCACGTCCCAGGGTCCACCCGAACATACCTCAAATTATAGCCAAGGGACTCTGCATTAGGGATGCAAGCACGCCCGGGTTCACACAAGTCCCGTTCTGACACTCCCAAGCCAGTTTCTACCCCAAGGTGATCAATTGTCTCAGCTAATGCGACAATATCTGTATATTCCCAGGCCGGCTGGGCAATTTTTCCAGGAAGGCTCTTAAGGAGTAAGGCTCAGGCCACCTGCTCCACTATTTGGTGGCTGGAATTTTTATGAGGCTGTAACCAACCAACCACCTTAGCCCATAAAGCCATGGCCTGTTTCTGGGTTGCCTTAGCTGTGTTAATTTTCCAGGCCATTATGTTTTTCACCTGCCAGCCTGGGTTTCTCCCACCTTTATTAAAAGGCTTGCCCTTTGTGGGATAAGTAGTGGCAGTCCCCACACATGGGAGGCCATAATAAGCACTCAATGCGTTCCCTGACGCACCTGGCTCTAGCCTGTGGGTCCCGGGGCTATTTTTCCCCGGACCTTTAACAGGATGATGGGTTGAAGCACATTCCAGTTTTCCCCAACACACCCCAACTGACGCCCACTCGGCAACTCGGGAGTGGTACTTAACCATCTGATGATTCGTTGGTTTATAAACGTGTCTCAAGGCTAGGTTTAGGTTTGCCTTCCGATCTCTCCAGGAGGCCATCATCCTGTCGACTATGCCACTGTAAAAGGAAGAGACTTGACACACGTGAAAAGGTTTGGGGCAGCCACCCGTATAATATTCCTAGCTGCAAAGGTTTTGGTTTTTAAAGCAACAATGAAGTTGACTGTTGAGAGTCCAAGACAGAACTGATGAAGGATGGAAAAGATGGCGGTTTTAAGTGATCAGACAGGAAGTGATGTAGGGTCACCGGAAGTGATGTAGGGTGACCGGAAGTGACATTCTTCTGGGTGCTGGAACCGGAAGTGACATTCTTCTGGGTGTTGGAACCGGAAGTGACGTTCTTGGTTCAGATAGGTTTTCCCGCGGCTGGTCTGCAGAGATAACAGGAGAAGGTTTAGTGCACCCTGCCCTCCCCTGGCCTGGCGTGGAATTGCCTATACGTGGTCCACACAACGTCCCCCTACTCGCACGTGTGTGACAAACAACATTTCCACTAAACCTCTATCTTACTTACTGAAAAAAATTAAAAGAAAATATCCCTTATTCTACATACACATATATATATATATACCTATACATATATATCTATACTAATAAACGGCAAAGCCCTCACTCACTCACTCACTCACTGACTGACTGACTGACTGACTCATCACTAATTCTACAACTTCCCGTGTAGGTAGAAGGCTGAAATTTGGCAGGCTCATTCCTTACAGCTTCCTTACAAAAGTTGGGCAGGTTTCATTTCGAAATTCTACGCGTAATGGTCCTAACTGGAAGTTGTTTTTCTCCATTTACTGTAATGGAGTTCAGCTGGAGGGGCGGAGTTTCGTATGACATAATCACGCCTCTCACGTAATCACGCATTACGTAGAAAGCCAGGAAGAGCTACAAAACGCGCTTTAGAAAACATCCATTATATAATTAAGAAGGCAGCGAAACAATTAGAAGCGAGCGACTGACATATAAAACCATATTCAGCGGCTCACGTGAACTGACGCAGTGCGCAGACAAAAAGTAACAGTTCCAAAGAGTGCTGAACAAAAACCGAATTACACTGCTATGCTCAAATAGATAAACCACACGCAGTGGCGCAATAGCAAAGCATTCGCCTGTAGCGCCCACGTCCGAGGTTCGATTCCCGAGAGGGGATGCACTAAGTATGTACGCGCGCTTCTCGATTTATTTTAACCTCGCATCCCCTTAGTTTGAGACGTATGAAAACGCATGCGGTTAACGCAGAAAGACAGATCACCTATTCACCTATTGAAGCTTCATGAATAATGGATACTTTATTCGCGATCAATGATTGTTTTGGTAAAGCCATACTCAGTGTATTCATTAGATGAA
>JANRMT010062854.1:28662487-28707958 GCA_026402145.1 Polypterus bichir lapradei | reverse complement strand
CCCCCCCCCCCCTCCCCCAGCCCAGACCCATCGGGTCGGGCGCACTGAACCGAGAGGTCATGAACCCGGGAGAGGGCATCAGCATTGGCCTGAAGGTTGCCCCGACGATAAGTGACAGTAAACTTGTAGGGCTGTAGGTCCAAAAACCACCTGGTGACTCGGGGGTTCGACTCCTTATGAAGTGACATCCACTGGAGGGCGGCGTGGTCAGTCACCAGAGTGAACTTGCGACCCAGCAGATAGTACCTCAGATGAGTCACCGCCCACTTAATGGCCAAGGCTTCCCTCTCCACTGCCGCATACCTGGTCTCCCGGTCCAGCAGTTTCCGGCTCAGGTAGATCATGGGGTGCTCAACACCATCGACACTTTGGCTCAACACGGTGCCCGGGCCTGTGTCCGAAGCATCGGTCTGGAGAAGAAAGGGCAAAGAAAAACCGGGGGTTTTTAATATTGGTGCTGAGGTCAGGGCCTTCTTTAGGTCACTGAATGCTTGTTCCGTTTTATCGTTCCATACCACATATAAAGGAGCCCGTTTCTTTGTTAGATCAGTCAAGGGTGCTGCCCTTTCAGAGAAGCGGGGCACTAACTGGCGGTAGTATCCCGCTAACCCCAAGAAGGCCTGCACCTGTCTCTTGGTGTTCAGATGGGGCCATTCCAGGATGTCTTTCACTTTGGAGCATTGTGGTTTCACCTGTCCCCGCCCCACTAGGTAGCCTAAATACTTGGCCTCTTTTAAGCTGAAGAAGCATTTGCGAGGATTAATGCGGAGGCCAGCCTTCGCTAGCGTCGCGAGGACAGCGAATACCTGCAATATATGTTCCTCCCAGGTGCCGGAATAGATGACCACGTCATCCAGGTAGGCGGCACAATAGGACTGGTGGGGCCTAAGCACTCTGTCTACCAGACGTTGGAAGGTCGCTGGCGCCCCGTGCAGCCCAAATGGAAGGACCTTATATTGCCAATGTCCACTAGGGGTACTGAAGGCAGTTTTCTCTTTGGCGGATGCCGTTAGAGGAATTTGCCAGTACCCCTTAGTCATGTCAAGGGTAGTCAATTATCGAGCCATACCCAATCGTTCAATGAGGTCGTCCACCCTGGGCATCAGGTAGGCATCAAATTTGGAGACCTAGTTAAGACATCTAAAGTCGTTACAGAATCTCCCGGAGCCATCCGGCTTGGAAACGAGAACGATAGGACTAGACCACGGACTATGACTCTCCTCAATAATGTCCATTTCCAGCATCCACTGGATTTCCAGTTCTACCTCTGCGCGTTTTGCCTCTGGAAGGCGATAGGGTCGCTCCCTGACTACCACCCCGGGCTCGGTGATGATGTCGTGCTCAATCAGCAAAGTACGGCCCGGTGACTCGCTCACCACTTCGGGGATGGCCAGGATCGCTTGTTCCAGCTCCTGCCGCTGGAGAGACGTCAGGTCTGGACTGAGATTAAGGGCTGATGTGCCTGCGAAAAGGGAGAGGGCCCTACCGGAGTCTGGAGGTTCTTCCCTGTCTCTGCAAGGCTTCAACAAGTTCACATGGTACACCCTCTCGCTCGGTCGACGATTCGGCTGTTTCACCAAATAATTGACGAGCCCCTTTCTCTCCTTAACCTCGTATGGGCCCTGCCAATGGGCTAATAATTTGGAGTGGGAGGTGGGAACGAGCACCATCACCCGATCCCCAGGGTGGAATTCCCTGAGAGTCGAGTTTCAGTTATAATACTGTGCTTGCGCTGCTTGTGCGCGAGTCATGTGTTCTTTTAATACAAGTCTAATTTTGTTTAGTCTGTCGCGCAATTGGGTGACATACTCTAACACATTAGAGGAAGCCAGAGCCTCGGCTTCCTATCCTTCTTTCATTATGTCCAAAAGTCCCCGGGGCTGGCGCCCATACAGAAGCTCAAATGGGGAGAAACCCGTGGAGGCTTGAGGCACTTCCCGGTAAGCAAAAAGCACGAGAGGCAAAAGCTGATCCCAGTTCCTACCGTCTGCGCTGACTACCTTGCGCAGCATCTGCTTAAGGGTCTGGTTGAAACGCTCTACCAGCCCGTCGGTTTGCAGGTGATAGACAGACATCTTAAGATGCTTGATACGGAGTAACCTGGCCACCTCCCTGAACGTATCCGAGGTAAAGGGCATACCTTGGTCCGTGAGGACTACTTTGGGTATTCCCACTCTGGAAAAAAAGCTGACCAACTCCCGTGCGATATTTTTTGTGTTGCTGCCGGTATCAAACAGGGCTACTACCGAGTGTCCGTTCACCAACACCACTCCCGTATTTGGGATCGCCAAGGGATTGGACAGAGTACAGTACCTCTCAGTGGTGGCCCAACTGCAGTCCATAGGCTCCACGTTTAAGGGGCAGGTTGGCAAAAGATGTCCGACCTCACCACACTTGAACAGCGCGGCGAGGCCGGCTTTTCTCTGGGCTTCACCCCATATACTGTATATACATATATACATATACATACATATATATATATACATATATATATATACATACATATATATATATATATGTATATGTATATATATATACACACACACACACACACAGATGTACAATCGAATTCTGGGCTCTGGCTGGGCCACTCAGGGACATTCACAGAGTTGTCCTGAAGCCACTCCTTTGATATCTTGGCTGTGTGCTTAGGGTTATTGTCCTGCTGAAAGATGAACCGTCGCTCCAGTCTGAGGTCAAGAGCGCTCTGGAGCAGGTTTTCATCCAGGATGTCTCTGTACATTGCTGCAGTCATCTTCCCCTTTATCCTGACTCTCCCAGTTCCTGCCACTGAAAAACATCCCCACAGCATAATGCTGCCACCACCATGCTTCACTGTGGGGATGGTATTGGCCTGGTGATGAGCGGTGCCTGGTTTCCTCCAAACGTGACGCCTGGCATTCACACCAAAGAGTTCAATCTTTGTCTCATCAGACCAGAGAATTTTGTTTCTCACGGACTGAGAGTCCTTCAGGTGCCTTTTGGCAAACTTCAGGCAGGCTGCCATGTGCCTTTTACTAAGGAGTGGCTTCCGTCTGGCCACTCTACCATACAGGCCTGATTGGTGGATTGCTGCAGAGATGGTTGTCCTTCTGGAAGGTTCTCCTCTCTCCACAGAGGACCTCTGGAGCTCTGATAGAGTGACCATCGGGCCGGCCAGCTCTAGGAAGTCTTAGTGGTTTAGAACTTCTTCCACTTATGGATGATGGAGGCCACTGTGCTCATTGGGACCTTCAAAGCAGCAGAAATTTTTCTGTAACCTTCCCCACGATTTGTGCCTCGAGACAATCCTGTCTCGGAGGTCTACAGACAATTCCTTTGACTTCATGCTTGGTTTGTGCTCTGACATGAACTGTCAACTGTGGGACCTTATATAGACAGGTGTGTGCCTTTTCAAATCATGTCCAATCAACTGAATTTACCACAGGTGGACTCCAATTAAGCTGCAGAAACATCTCAAGGATGATCAGTGGAAACAGGATGCACCTGAGCTCAATTTTGAGCTTCATGGCAAAGGCTGTGAATACTTATGTACATGTGCTTTCTCAATTTTTTATTTTTAATAAATTTGCAAAAATCTCAAGTAAACTTTTTTCACATTGTCATTATGGGGTGTTGTGTGTAGAATTCTGAGGAGAAAATGAATTTAATCTATTTTGGAATAAGGCTGTGACATAACAAAATGTGGAAAAAGTGATGTGCTGTGAATACTTTCCGGATGCTCTGTATATACTGTACATGTGTGTGTAGAATAAGGGATATTTTCTTTTAATTTTTTTCAGTAAGTAAGATAGAAGTTTAGTGGAAAAGTAGTTATACTTAAATATCACAACATCATGTTGTGTAATAATATAATTAACAAAACACATATTTCTCAGACATGAAGGGAAACCCATGTATTCTTGTATGAACTGTAAGAAAAAATTAAAATACAGATGACATATCAAATAAACTAGTACAAAGCCATGGTAGTCTGGCTAATGTAAACTGGTATTTAAGCTTGTTTAACACTAAGCATCTTATGTGTAAACTGTGTGCATGCACAAAAATGTTGTGTACGCCCATTTTTACGCTCACTTTGAGATGTATAAAAACTAAAACTTGGTGTAAGGCCACACATATTTTCATGGCAGCCTTACACTATGTGTATGCATGTTTCTGCTCAGTTTTGCAAATGGGCAGCACTTAACGTCAAAGCAGCGCTACTGTTTCTGTGTTGTTTCCCTTTCCCCCTTTTTTTTTTTTTAGATTTGCATCTATCTTGTGGGCTTTATCAAATACACTGAAATTAACTGCATATTGTTTACAAATGTATTCACTTGACTGCAACCATTCTGTAAAAACATAATGGTGCATGGAATGGCCAAACTATTCCAACTATCATAGCTGCTTTAGCGTTGTTAAAAGACATCACAAATGGAAGAATTAGAAGAGAGTACATATTTAAAGATGATGACTAGCTTTTAAGTTGATGTTGTGACAGTAGAGGGCGCTGTCGCTCCTCAAACCATGCAGACAAACATCCAGGACACCAGGCAAAAGTACCAGAAATAATTTTAATTTCTTCCTTTCTATATTGTGCCACAGTAGACACCACAATCACCACCATAAATCAATAAATCAATAACAATAATAATAACAATAAATCCTCCTCTCCTCCCAGCATCTCCATCTCACTACCTCCCAACTCTGGCTCAGCTTGCTGGGTTTCCCATAGTCCTTTAAATGGTCCATGACCTGGAAGCACTCCTGTCCTTCTGTCCATGTGATTCACTAGCACTTCTGGGTCAGTTGAAGATTTATATTTTTTCTTCAGCCCGGAAGTACTTCTGTTCTTCCGTCCCCGTGACTTGGGAGTACTTCCGGGCTATAGGGAAAATAGAAATCCCTGTGTCTCCCTGCAGCGTCACCTGATGGCACCCAGCAGGGCTGTTAAGTCAAACTCCATCTCCCACAATGCCCTGCGGGAATCTGGGGCACCTCCATGCTGTAGGAAGGACTCCATCTAGCGGCCTGGATGTGTTGGCCAGGATAAGCTGCCGGCCATCTCTCACAATGTAGATTTCCAAGAGCTGTCCTCTTGGAGCTGTGTGCTGTTAGAATACTAGGATGTATACAGTACTTGATATAATTTCTATGATGAAATGCATTAAAGTATGTATATTACATTTTACATTTTGTTAACTTAATTTAAATAATGTATATTGTGTCACACACGTGCGATTAGGAGGCAAAGAGCCTAAAGGTGAGTGAACTATTGAGAGATATGGAGTGGTCACGTGGTACTTACCTGAATCTCTTCTCTCCACAGAAAGCCAGAAGGAATTTAATTACCTCCACTTCAGGGTATACAAAATGGCCGAAGCGACGTCACTTCCGTCCATCTCCAATAACATCACTTCCGGTCATCACCAATGACATCACTTCCGGCTCATCCTAATGACGTTGGTTCTGGTTCCTGTCTGACATCACTTCATGCCAACCATTTCCTGTTTCCCATAATCCTTACTGTATAAAACCTCCATTTTCATCTGAGTAAACTGTCAAATGTTCCTTTGCAATCAAAGACTTTTGATCTCTTTTTTCTTATATATTGTCCAAGGGCAATATACGGGGACGGTCCCCAAACCTTTATATTTGTCAAGACTTGTTTTTTCAAGGGAAAGCTTCACAATTGGCGTAGTCGGCAGGATTGTTTTCAATATGTCTGAAGAACAGGACCTGAACGCTGTTTTGAACACCATCATGGGAGAACTCCGTACATTGAAAGTTCAGATGGGAGAGACCAGGACACAACTGCCAGAATTCAAAGCTTGTGCTGCCACCGCAGTAAGGACGGAGGCCACTCGGTCATTACCGACACAGTTAACAACATTAAGTAGATGATGACATCAAAACATATTTTTTGATTTTCGAGCGTACCACTTAGCAGAACGCATGGCCGAGGTCGGAATGGGCACACCTACTGGCTCCCTACCTGAAAGAGCCGGCGCAGAGAGCCTATTATGGTCTAACCGAGGAGCAGGCTGCTGACTATGACGCTCTTAAACTTGAAGTGTTCAAACGCTACGGCATATCAGTGGAGCAGCAGGCGAATGAATGGAGAGAGTGGCAGTTCGACCCGGAAAGGTCATTGAGATCCCAGGCTTTTGTAGCTTGGGGAAAAGTGTGTCGCTGGCTACGGCCAGACATAAATAGCTCACATAAAATGGCCGAGCTACTGGCTTGTGAAACCTTCGTTCATGCCCTCCCTGACCAGATCGCCCAGCAAGTCCAGAAACACCACTATGAGGACATGGACAAACTAATCAAGATTGCGGAGCGTCACTGGGCAGCTTGTAAATCAGGGCGGTCAGAACGGTTTTCTCGTCGTATCCAACAGGTACGTGGAGCAGCCCCTGAGCCCACCCGACAAACTCCCGTGCCTACCGTCCGGAAAAGAGACAGACAGTCCAACCTCCCTCGCTGTTTCAAGTGTGGGGAGATTGGACATCTGTCTCCCAATGCTACTTTGGAGCCCATGGATTGTTCTTTGGTGAAGGGGGAAAGGTATTGTGCCACTGTGACTAACCCGTTATCTCTTCCATATACAGGTGCAGTTGTTATAAATGGTAGAAAAGTACAGGCAATATTTGACTCCGGGAGTAACATTTCTATTGTTGCTGCCCATTTTGTTTTACCGCAAAAATGGACTAAATTAAAAACTAGTCTAAAATGTATCCATGGGGACATCCAGTATTATAAAACAGCTCAATGTGTAGTATCAGTAAATCACCACCACCAGTAATAGGAATGCCCATGGCTGTTTTACCAGATCCCCCTTTTCCAGTCATATTAGGTAGAGATTGGAATAAAATTAACAGCGGTAATAACGTAACTGTACCGAAAAAGAATTTAGGCTTAATTATGGAGAATGATACTCCGACTGCCTCTACGCCGTGTCCCTCAGTAGCACGGACCCACACGGGTACCCAGTGTGAAGAATTTGATGTCCCATCGTCCTTTGCGGGACCTAGTACAGTTAACGTTGAGGACGTGGAGGCAGTTGCCCCGCCCACTGAGGTCAGAAAAGACCCTATACAGGAATTATCCTCTCAATTTTTGTTAACCCCATCTTCATTTAAACGAGAACAATGAATGATGATTCCTTGAAATTTGCAAGGAATACTATAGTATCTGCCAAGGGTTATACAACCCTAGATCCCATGCCACCGATGCCGTTCTTTGTACTTAAAAATTATTTATTATATAGAGTGGCAGAACACGGGGGTGAAGTGCGAACATTGTTGTTAGTTCCACGCACTTTTCAGTGACAAGTGTGTGAGTTAGCACATGCTCACCTTCTAGGAGCCCATTTAGGCTCTGAAAAAACAATGGTGAGAATAAAGCTCCAATTTTATTGGCCTGGAATTAACGAGGAGGTCCAACGATTTTGCACTTCATGTCCAGAGTGTCAACTTTGCCAGATTCCAAAACGGACTCGAGCTCCTCTCATTCCCCTTCCTCTTATTGATATCCTATTTGAACGAGTTGGTATTGATCTCGTTGGACCTTTAGAACACTCGGTAAAAGGATTTAAATATATTTTAGTCCTAGTAGATTATGCCACTCGATTCCCCGAAGCTGTTCCTTTGCGCTCAGCCAATACAAAAAATATTGCACGGGACCTAGTAGGGATATTCGCTCGTGTGGGGATCCCCAAAGAGATTCTAACAGATCAAGGGACTCCCTTCACTTCGGAGATGTTCAGGGAGGTGGCCAAATTACTCAGAATAAAACATCTGAAAACGGCGGTCTATCATCCGCAAACTGACGGATTGGTGGAGGAACATTTTAATCAAACGTTGAAATAGATGTTGCGCAAAGTAGTTAACGAGGATGGGAGAAACTGGGATCAGTTGCTTCCTCTCGTTTTGTTTGCTTATCAGGAAGTCCCACAGGCCTCTACGGGATTTTCTCCTTTTGAATTATTATATGGAAGACAACCCAGAGGTTTATTGGATATGTTAAAAGAAGGCTGGGAAGAGGAGGTCCTTCCTACTTCAAATATTCTCGAATATATCGCGCAATTACGCGATAGATTGGAGAAAATTAGACCTATTCTAAAAGACAATTTGGAAAAGGCACAAGCAGCACAGTCGCGTTATTATAACTGTAACACCACCATCAGGGAGTTTGTCCCTGGTGATCGTGTAATGGTACTTGTCCCAACGTCACATTCTAAATTGTTAGCTCATTGGCAGGGTCCCTATGAAATCAAGGAAAGGACTCATCGATTATTTGGTTAAACAACCCAATCGTCGACCGATGAATGCATATATCATGTTAATTTGCTGAAGCCGTGGAAGGATAGGGATCTTGATCCCTTTTCCGGCCAGCCACTTTCTCTTTTTGTGTCTCAACCCCACCTTAATTTTGGTCCCAATTTGAAATCGGAGCAAAGATAAGATCTCAAACAGGCTATCTTCTCTGCGCCCAAAGTTGTGGACGAAACACCTGGACATACTGCACTGGTTGTTCATGACATCATTACTGACCCTGGAGTGATTGTCAGAGAGAAGCCCTATAGGCTCCCGGGGGCACCAGCTACCTTTCAACGTCTGGTAGACACACTGCTATGGCTCCACAATTCCTTTAGTGCCGCCTACCTGGATGATGTGATCATTTATTCCGGCACGTGGAAGGATCATATAGTGCAGGTTAAAACGGTTCTCTCCACACTAGCGTCGGCAGAGCTCCGTATTAATCCAAAGAAATGTTTCTTTGGATTACGTGAAGCCAAATATTTGGGCTACCTAGTGGGTGGAGGTGTCGTTAAACCACAATGTAATAAAGTTGATGCCATCATTAATTAGCCCCGTCCGATAAATAAGAGGCAAGTTCAAGCATTTTTGGGTTTGGCTGGTTACTATCCCCGTTTTGTACCCCATTTCTCCGAAATTGCTGCACCCTTATCTAATTTGACAAAGAAACGGGCACCTGTGAAAGTAGTATGGGATGATTCGGCTGATAAAGCATTAAGTGACTTAAAGTTGGCCCTTACTTCAGCACCTATTTTGAAATCTCCTAATTTTTCTGTTCCTTTCATCCTCCACCCCGTTATGTACCTCAGCCAGAAACTGCTGGATCGGGAGACCAAGTATGCTGCAGTGGAGTGGGAGGCCTTGGCGATTAAGTGGGCTATAATGTCCTTAAGGTACTATGTATTGGGGCGGCAATTTACTCTGGTGACGGATCATGCTGCTTTGCAGTGGATGTCCCTTCATCGGGAGTCAAATCCTCGCGTCACTAGGTGGTTTTTGGATCTGCAACCTTATCGTTTTAGTTTCATTTATCGTAGGGGTTCCTTGCAGGCCAACGCGGATGCTCTCTCCCGTGTCCACGACCTCTCGGTGCAGGACGCCCGACCCGATGGGTCTGGGCAATGGGGTCATGTCACACACGTGCGATTAGGAGGCAGTCAAACAGCCTAAAGGTGAGTGAACTATTGAGAGACATGGAGTGGTCATGTGATACTTACTTGAATCTCTTCTCTCCACAGAAAGCCAGAAGGAATTTAATTACCTCCACTTCAGGGTATACAAAATGGCCGATGCAACGTCACTTCCGTCCATCTCCAATAACATCACTTCCGGCCATCACCAATGACATCACTTCCGGCTCATCCTAATGACGTTGGTTCCGGTTCCTGTCTGACGTCACTTCATGCCAACCATTTCCTGTTTCCCATAGCCTTTACTGTATAAAACCTCCATTTTCATCTGAGTAAACTGTCAAATGTTCCTTTGCATTCAAAGACTTTTGATCTCTTTTTTCTTATATATTGTCCAAGGGCAATATACGGAGATGGTCCCCAAACCTTTATATTTGTCAAGAATTGTTTTTTCAAGGGAAAACTTCACAATTGTTAATAATGAAACATATGGAGGCATGGTGGTGCAGCGGTCGTGCCCGTCCCAGCAAACGTTTTGTGCAAGGCAGGTACAATCCATGGATGGGGCACCAGCTCATCGCTATCGCTGCACCACTTTGCCCCCACATGTTCAATACATGCTTTAAATGCATTTCATCAGATGATATATATATATACTGTAAATATACATCTTAGTATTCTAAAATGTTCAGAGAGCTGTAATATCATGAATGTAATGTATTCTGTGTGGCTGTCACTGGCTGCGCACGCCTGTCAGCGTAAAAGAAAGCTTGTTTAAGAAGCACAGAGCAATTAATGACTGGGTTAGGGAACACTTAGAATACGAAGCATTTAATGTGTTACTTTAGGGTTTTGAGAAACTCTAGAAAATTAAACATCAATTTTAAGATGGGGTTTATGACGTCTACTTTAACAACAAAACAAACTACAAGCTTAAAGTGAAAATTTTTAGATTAAAGTTCACATTTTGACTTTAATCTTGACATAGACCTTTTTTTTTTCCAGACGATGGGCAGTGACTCGCCTTTGCAGAGTGACTTTGAAATCTGAACAGTTCTTTTTTATTTTGGGCACTGTGCAACTTTCTAACTTGAACATTCAATCAATTTCCTCAAGTTGTTTACACCACTGCTTAAGCCACCAGATAGTACATTTTTCCTTGCCTACACTTCACTGAGCAGGACCTCCATTTCACATTTGCTGAAATTCTTCTTTTTTACACAGCTTTTGCCATTGTCTTTTAACAAAACACTGAACATAAGGGGTTATTATATTGATTTGCATATCCAAATAGGCATAATTCTGGGAGGAGTTGGGGAGGGGCTGTAGGTGCGTGCATGTGCGTTAAAATTCACATTGAGATTTATAAAGTTGAAGTGTGTGGCACTTTGGTTACACATATTTTTAGGCATTTAAATTTTTTTGTGTGTAAGGATATTTCCAGTTTGTCCTTACTCCACGTTTTAGTGTGAATTCTACACACAGCGTTATACATAAGGCCTCAAATCTTTATAATATAGGAAAACATGCTATTTTTTAACAAATAATAAATGCATGATAATAATATCTGATTCCTTATAATTTGTTGTGTCAAGTGTGACAATGTATCGTTAAATGAAAGTCTGCCACAGATTTGTTAGAAGGTTTGATTATGTTTTTAATGAGTTTCCTGTGGAATTTCTTGTTTATTTTCCATCATTTATACAAACGTTACATAGCAAGACAGAGTTAAGAACACATATATTTTAATCAATGTCATACTTTAAGAATAACAAAGCCCTCTTCATAACAAGTATTTTATAATACTGACACACAGACTAATTATAAATCAGCAATATTGTTATATTACATTTTCTAACTCTGTTTAGTTCCAATGTTGTTAGAACCACTAAGCTTTTTGCTTTGTAGTGTGTGATGCATTTAGAGGATGTAACTGATTCAGTGAATTCATTTTTGAAAAAAGTTAAGGCAACTTGCATTGAGCAATGTTTGTATATGACCATTAAATTTATAATGGTCAAAGGTAGTAAGAAAGGAAGGAAGGTAGGTTTGGAACATATTATTGGAGCAGGCAAAGGGCATGTCAGATATAATCGTGTTTGTAGCCATGGGACCAGTCAAGACCGTCCAAATATCATAAATATCAAATATGCAAAGAATTTACCATTTTATTAAAAATTTCAATCATTACAATATATATAAACAAATACTTATGAATATACTTTTTATTTTAGGGTATAACAAGTTAGTAATTAACCATTAAACTAAAATATGAATTACTAGATCCAAGGTAAGGTAATATAAAATAAAACTATATATAATAATGATATAACATATTTGAGAACTGAACTTGAGTTTCTTCTTCATATTAATATAAAGTGCACATATGCATTTTTATCTAGATGTACATAGGCTTTTCAAAAGTAGGAACACGTTACATCTCTTCAGAAGCGCTCCTTGGGTTCACTGATCTTCTGTCTCTTTGGTATAAAGCCCTCTTCTTGACTATACAATTCTTCATACTGGCTAATCTGTTATTAACCAATATATTATATATAATAGTTAAATGGTTAGTATATAATATGAAAGAAATGAGCACGTTTTAATGCCATCACAGGAAGAAACATAACAAATGCTTTTTGTCTTTTCTCATTATCTGGCTAATTATGCAACATAGCCAAATTATGTAATAAAGCCAATATTACTAATGATGGCTAATCAGAATAAAAATAGTTACAATTCAGTTTTACATATTGGCATTTTTTGTAGAAAACTATCACAGGTAAATTAAAATTAAGATTAAAGACTTACAGACTTATTGTTTTCTGTTGCTGGGTGCTTGCATTTCATATTTGGGAATTTACTTGATCTTTCTTTTTGATCTAGATTCTATTGAGGATTTAAAAATACAAACTATTATATTTAAGTTGTATAATGTACAAGCTACACAAATGATATTAATTTTAACTTAAAATACTTTAACACAGAAATGCATACATACCTGTACATGCTATACATACATGAAAAAACTAATCAGTAAAAAAAAAAAAAAAATAATAATAATAATGGCCAGTCCATTCAAAAAAATGTCATAAAGTTATCATTTTCAATCAAAGATATGAAGGTATTATACATTTATGTGATATGTGAAAAGTAAACAACAATAGTAAAATTGTCATTTAGGGACATTCTGAGGACCCTGTGAAGGGATGAACTACTAGCATTATGTTGTCCTATATAAGGACATGATCAACATAGTACAGTGCAAGGGTAGCAAATATCCAAAGAAGAGATAGCCACACTGGCCTAAACAGGGAAGCTCAGCTCACCACTCTGGGCAGATAAGGGCTGTTATGGAGACTTACTATATCACTGTGTTTCCACATATAAAAAGCATAGTAAGTGTAACAGTTTCCATAAAATAATTGTACTGTCAGTTCTAGCATTTTAAGGATTTAAAGAAGGAGCAGGAGATAATATAAGAATATAAGTCTTAAGATAAGCAAAAGTTGAAAACTGGGAATTAAATAACTCTGCAGTCAAACTCAAAATGCTATTTCAAAGTTGTACTCTTGATGTGAGTAGCTAATATTCATAACCAAATACACATCTAATTCAAACTTTTGTTTGTTTTATATTCACAATTACGGATTCTGAAAAAGCTGCGACATTGGCTATTAAAACATTGTGCTAGTAACTTTAAAAGGTATTTCCAGAAAAATATTTAGCACAAAATACATTTTAACATCTGAATTTGTAAAAATAATAATGACTGCTTTAGGCAGTGCAATTTAACTAAAGGATAACTTTCAGTACTTTGTGGGTTCTCATATAAAAATGAATCCTGTTTATCACTTATACCTACTGTACCTGACTCACTTTAACCCAGCTGTAATTACAACTTAACATACATGACAATGCTGTGAAGTGATATGTCACTATTTACAGAAAACTAATTTATGCAACATTTTACTGTAAAACATAAAATCAAAATTAAACTATATATATTATACAGTATATCTATATATACTGTGGTGGTCGGCTGGGGGCTGTGCCCAGTTGCGACACCTGGATGGACCACGAGAGGACAGCCGCCCTGCCTGGTTTGGGGGCCATGGGGTTTGAGCATGGAAGCTCAACCCTGTAAGGGCCCATGGCCACCGCCAGGGGGCGCCCAGTCGATTGTGAAGCCTCGGACGATAGCACTTCTGCCACACCTGGAGGTGTCGGCGGAAGGAATACCGAGGACACCCGGAGTGCTTCCGAGTGCTCATGCGGCACTTCCGCCACACCAAGAAGTCCATCGGAGAGCACCTGGAGTACGTCCGAATAGATGTAAAAGGGACCGCCTCCCTCCAGTCAGAAGGAAGAGGATAGAGCTCGGTGGAGAGGGGTGGAGACGGTGAAGGACCTTTGGAGGGACTTGAAACAGAGTGATTAGTGCAGGGGCACTGTGTGGTGTGAACTTTAATATGAATAAATGTGTGCCTTTTGTAGATGTCTGTCTGTGTCCGGGGCTGGCTTCCGCAATACATATATATATATATATATACACACACATACATACATACATATATATATATACTGTATATATATGACGCCCAATAAAATGTATTCATACATCATTTACAGCGATATTTTTCAACTTTTAAGAAAGCAAGGAACAAAGTAGTGGAAGGACCAAAATGTAGAAGTCAACATTGCTTTCACACAGCTACCATGGGAGGGTTTGATAACCAGTCCATCCACTGTGTTATATTACAACTAAGCACTGGTTGTTGCCCTGGCTGGAGTTTATTTTTCAGTCATTTTATCTTTTTTTATTACCTCAGCGGACCCCCGTGACCCTGTAGTTAGGATATAGCGGGTTGGATAATGGATGGATAGATGTTTTTCCTCTTCACATTTACAGTATTTAACATCATGTTTTTTATTGATATGGTGTTGTTTATGAATTTTGCTGTTATGTTTTATATTTAGTATATCATATTTAGTGCTTTATGTTATCTGTCCTGCCTCTTGTACTGTATATGGAACCACCTAATTAGGCAGCTAGAGTACTGGCTCCAGCAGTACTTAAGCCAAAGCTGAAGAAGGATAAATTGCTTTGGTATTGTGCTCTTGTCATTTATTCCTATGCTTTTGTGATTTGTGCTTCTGATTTATGAAAGGCTTGTGCCCCTTTTTGATAATTTTGTGTGGAAGACTCATAACACACTGTATGTGTGGTGCTTGTTTGTTTTTCAGCATTTTAGTTTTCCTACCACATCTCAAGATATGCACATATCAAGTTAAATGGTGACTCTAAATTGATCTGCTATGATTGACTGCTATCTCTTGTGATGTGTTCCAGCTTCCAACACCTCAATAATGTTATACAAAAAAATTCTAGAAAATAAATTGTTTATTGAAAAAACATTAACAATCTATAATTTTTAAGTGAAACGCAAATGAGTAATAGAAAAAAAGAGAGTAAGTAAAGTTGCTTCCTGGTTACCAACACTGTGCCTTTCTCCTTTCCCAAACGATGGTCAGGTTGCTGCAGTCAGGTTTAAAAAAAAAAAAAAAAAAAAAATACAATAGGTAAAATAATAATTTCTGAAATCAATGAATGTATATTGCTAGATATTTACTTTGAACCATTTATCTTTAAATATTTCTATCTATTTGGAATGTGCTACAAGGGTAGCATGGGGACCATAAACTCAATTTCAGGGCCATTTCACCAGAATTACAATACCATAAAAAATGTAAGCATGCAAATCTTGTAATCCTGAAGTGGGAATTCATCTTAAGATTTAATTTATAATTTAAAATGCTAAAAAATCATGAGAATATCTATATAATGAACATTCTAAATAAGTCATCTATAAAGTCACTTTGCAAAATGAAGCTGAAAATCATTATGTAAAGAATACTTATTACAGAGAGTGGTAGAATTCTGGCCTAAACTATTTAGGCGTGGTTTTGTAGATGATATAAATAAATATATGAATGAAATACTTTGATATTAGCCAACTGAATTCAATGGGCTAAATTATCTTCTCTTAACTTCAAAATGTACTTATAAATAAAGTCTCACATTAATCTACACAATATATTTAAATGCTGTCTCAATGCTGTGCCTTCTGGGTCTCTGCTGACCTGTCTCTGACACACCCTCTAAGGTGCCCTGGGCAAACTTTTCAAACCCAAGGCTGTCTGATAATGACTGACCATCTTAGCCAGTAGTGCTGATGATCCTCACTTTTAGAAGAGATTACATTTAGGATGCATTTACGCACCTTAAATTCAGCAGAAAATCCATTAAAGTTATGATGAGTTAAAAGTGATCCAAAGCACACGGCAGTGTTTAAAATATATAGCAGTTGTACAAAAATGTGATATTTGAAAACGTATTTCCTCTTTTAAAACTCCTCACATTTCTAAACCGAGAAGATGACATTTAGGATGTTTTTATGGGTTGTGAACAAATATACTACCCTTATGGGAGGTATTTTCTGCAAAAATGAAAAAGCAAAGTGGAAAATTAAAATTCAATGAGCAGCAGATAGCTCCAGTACTTATTTGCTTTTTACTTTTCATTTTTATAGCCTCATTGCCATTCAGGCTGAAAATGAAACTGCAAATGGTGTTATTTCATTTTATTTTTTAATTTTTGCACCATTATTGAGCATAGACTGAAAATAAATGGTAAAAGAGAGATTGCATTTTCATTTTATAATTTTACTTTTCATTTCCTGCAAAGGAAAATCCATTACAGTCAATAGTGGGTTAAAAGTGACTTGAAAGACATGATGAAATACATTTTTTTAAAGGATGTACAAATTATGGGATGTTTACATTTTCTTTACTGTTCATTAATTGGGGTCCTTCTACTGATTTCAAACATAAAACCAGGTGAATTTTAATGCAAACACATTATAAGGGTTAAGCTCACTCATAGTCCTGTATTTTACTTTAATACAATAGGTGTTTAAAAATGACAATTCTTGGCATAATATATGTATACATTATTAAAAGCACAAGTATATATTTCAGAAACAATGATAACAGTACTGCACCTATTAAAGAAATGTATCAATTGTGGAACTGTATCTAAAGTGAGTGAACAAGTAGTTTTATGCGATAAGCACTAATATTCAGTACTAGCAATTGGTTTGTGGTAACAGGATGTATCAGTATTAGCTGAATGATTTTTTTTTTTTATGACTCACAGAAGAATAAATCCCACTTCGCATCCTTTTGCCAGTGACATCCAGATCAGAGGTGTTTGAGCCAAGCTGAAATACCTATCAGAAAGAACATCAGACTGCTAATCCAAACATAGCATAGATCAATTTAGGGTGTTAGTTTATTACAAGACACAAAGCTTATTGATGCTTAACTAAGTGATGGTGTTAGGTAAGTGAAACAGAACAGCTGGACCTGTTTATGCTGATTAGGAGAAAATCATGTGCAAATATTATGGCTGTGTAAAGTTCCCCATGCCTCCAGAGGGCAAAATATAGAGATAACACATTATGTCACATCTCTTCAAGGATACTGGGAAGGATAACCCCACAGATTTGTGTCACCTGGAACACCGGAAACAACTGTGGAGATATACCCAAAAGCAATACAAGAACAGAATTTAAAAGCATCTACTGGTCAGAACACCACTGGACATTTAGCCAAGAGATAGAACTGACAGAGTTCAACGGGTGGGAGGAAGGGAGGCCAAGAAAAATGGAAAGAAGCTGTGGTTGGAGATTAAAAAGGAGTGTGCTGTAGTGAGTTTGTAGTGGGTAAGCACAACAGACAACTTATTTTAGAGGAGAACATCAAGAACTAATTAGAAATGACCACTTGGTTTATTTTTTCCTTTTTGTTTTATACTATGAATTCTCCTTTGTTTCTTTGTAACCTGTAATTGCCATGGAACAGTGGCAGATTATTGTAACATTCCCTCTTGAAGATTCACCGCCAACCATTGTCTGGGTGGCTCTCTTGGAGAACTGGCACCGATCGTCATCTGGTTTACCCCTTGGAGAATTGCCACAGTTCTTTTCACCTTTAGTGAATCACAATATCATTTTCCAAGGGATGGGCACTATTTGTCCCCTTGGAGAATCGCCACTGATCGTCATCCAGGGCAGTTTGTTTCAATCCTTGTAAGCAGTGACTTATCAAAAGGCTTTCCACAAACTGTTTGTGATTCTTTCTCATTTAGTATAATTAGAATTTACAACTCAGTGCAAACAAATTACACAAATTACATCACGTGACCCACAGTTTAAGAAACACTGGTTTATTTAACGAAACACCTTTGTTTAACAGAACATCGGGTCTCCTTTGGTTCATTTTTGGCAGAACAGCTGAAGAACACCCTATCCAGTCCAAAATATATATAAATACATTTTAGGTTGAACTTTCATAATGTGAACACATTATTACCTTTAAGTTAAACAATAAATTAAGCATTTCCTGGCTCTAAACAATAACCCCCATTTTTGCTTATATAAAACCTATTTACATGAAAATTGACAGATAACATACACAAAGATAACATTAAATTTTGTTTAGTAAAACTAATTATCTACACTTTTTCAATTCAAGTTGTACATTCAAAGGAATCGCCTTTTGGTCTTTTGTTTGGGGACACAATCCTGAAGGTACGCATCAGGTGTATGATATAACAGGGCTGTAACTTGCACCTCACCAACACCCAGCCCTGTTCCATTACCTGCAGTGAGGTGTACTTGGAATGACAGCAAAGGTGTTAGTAATAATGGCATACGTGTGAAAATAATCCCAGACTTAGCCTTCATAACTGTAAAAATTCAAGTCCATTGTGGTTCGTAAGAAAACACTGGCATTAAGTGACCACCTTTATGTACCTGAATTTTCATAAAGAGCTTGTTGTTGATTAAAGAAGTGTCTGTATGCAGTGTGGACTATGACCGGCAGCTTATCCCGGCCAAGACCCCCAAGCTGCCAGATGGAGCCCTCCCTGCAATGTGGAGATGCCCCGAATCCAGCAGGGCATCATGGACTTTGGAGTTGTAATACACAGCCCTGCTGGATAACGTCGGTGCCGCTGCAGGGAGGCACAGAGGCATTTGGTTTTCCTACAGCCTGGAAGTACTTGAAGGTCACGAGGACAGAAGGAATAAAGTGCTTCCGGGCTGACGAACAAAGAAGAGTTTTGATTTGACCCGGAAGTGCTAGGAAGTCACATGGACTGCAGGTTAAGGAGCACTTCCGGGTCGTGAACTATAAAAGGACTGTGGGAGCTCCCAGACTGCGAGCTGAGTTGGGTGGTAAGAGGGCAACGCGTCTGGGAGTGGAGGATTGATTATTGATTTATTACTGTGTTTATTTGTGAGTATAGTGTGGAGTGGAGGGTGCTTAGTGCACATAATTATTATAATAAAGAATTATTGCACTTTTACCTGGTGTTTGATGTGGTACCTGAGGGTTCAAGGGAGCGATAGTGCCCCCTACTGTTACAGTAGGTATATAAAAAAGTTAATATAATTTGCAGGGTTTTAGCTTTTTCTATTTGGTTGCAGCTGTCGATGACAGCCCTTCACATAACCAATGCTTAGGAGCGCAAAAGCCAGGTGCTATGCACGCACCATCAAAAATTTCGATGTGGAGCTTTATGTTATAGCTCTGCTCAAATGTTGAAGCCAAAAACTTTGCAAATGCCCATGTTCTAACAGAAAATTACTGCTAAATATTACAAACTTACCAATGTACCTTACAAATTTAAGAAATGATGTACATGCTGAATGCACTGTATGCAGTTATTATTTTTAATGATATAGCCTGTTATCTTTGTTTTTCCTCTTTATAAAACTGGCCACTGTTTTAGTTGCAAGTAGTTATCAGAATTTTACCATAGTATTTGTTATACTTTCAACTAAGATTTTTATCGTTTATGCTGTATTATTTCAAACACTCCAGTACTTTAAAAATCAACTTAAGGTACTTCCATGGGTTTTAACAAATTTGACAGAGTTCTTGTATGCAGGTAACTATACAGTTTTTGATATGTAGTTTACATCACATAATGAAACTGTTTTGTCTTATGACCGTGAAACTGAGTAGCTCTTCAAAATGTGATGAACAATATATAGTACTTTGTCTTTTTTATAGACAGTGTAGCTGTTATCAATACTGTCTCTTTTTTTACAGAGTGTAGCTGCTACCAATACATCAAGAACTTTATGTTGTATCTTTCATTGCGTACATATCTCTACATACAACAGAAAAATAAAATCTATAGTGTATACAATAGTTAAATCCACTTACTGTGGCAGAGAAAACTGCATAGCTATTGTGTAATTTACTAAAATCCTTCAAACTGTTAGATCATCATCTATGAAACCCAAAGATTTTTTGTATTTAGTTTTACTTTAAATGGCAACTATAAGCTCCAGATTTTGAACACAACCAATCAATTGTATTTTGTAACAACCGCCCTTGAAAATATAACAAAGTAGAATCTTTGCTAAATAATATACTTTTAAAAGAACAAAAGTACAGTATTTAGTTAAAAAAATCCTTTAAAAAATAAAATTCCCTAAACAATTTTCTTGAGTGAAGACAGTAAATGTATTTACTTTTCACCATTGTTTGTTAATATATAGGTGTATTTATAGTTCTTTCAGAGTTCTTCTGGGAAAATACATGCATTAGCTTATGAATTTTAACTACCTGATACTCATTACAGAGGTAAGTAATGCTGTTATGGCACTTGAAGGTACTAGTATAGGGACTGCAACACACTTAGTACAGATGGTATAACAGTAGACACGTGTAAAAATATGTTTTTTGCTATTCTGTTTATACTGGCAGAGAATAAATTGTGATGTTTAAATTAAACAGGGAACCAACTAACATGTTGCAAAATGGGGCTTGGAAATTTTTACAATAGGACAGTCATAGTTTAAAATTCTGCTATATTTAGCTCTAATTGTATAATTTTGAAAGTATTCCTTCTTGCTGATATGTAGAAATCTGTTTCCAATTATTGATCTTCTTGGGTTCACACATCCAGTTCATGACACATCTGAGGTCAATTCGGCCTATATAAACAGGCAGGTATCCTTTTTCGTGATAAAATATTCAGTGTTCGTCCACAAACACAAATATGTAGAGAAATACACTGTTTTAACAAGACAGAGACAATTGATAAAATTGTTGAAACAAAGGTTGTTGTGCCCTCCCCCACCATAAACTATCATCTATGGGGGAGGAACGAAAGCTTTAGATTTGTCAAAAATTTCAACCTGCAGTTTTCATTGGATCGCAATGTCATAGGGTCCCCTGATACCAAAAGATGATATTTCGATGATGGGTGTGTGTCTGTCCGTGTGTGTGTATGACAGTGTGTCACAGCTTCTTGAGGATGGTCTAGAGCTAAAACTGGTGGACGGAAAAATACCAAACTTGAAACGTAAGCCTGCTATGAGATGATGATGTGCTGATTAGTCTTGAGCCAAATTGTGCAAGAGAAAGAGGCACTCTAGTGGAAACCTCAAATACCGTAATTCTGCAATTAATTATAAATTCTTCTTGTCAATTGCTATAGTAATGACCTATTTTATGATTAGAAAGATCAGTATCAGAGCAGTAAATAATTACTGAAATGTTATAGAATAGTTTGGGTAACTTGGTTCCTAGGGCACAAAGCCTACTGACGCTTACATCCCAATTTTTGGTTGTATAGCAATGGTTCAGAATTTAATAAGTCAGACCACAAGCAGCAAACAGTTATCTGGAAACTATTTCAGCCACAGGCAGGAATACAAGTAACCTCTTTCATCAACTACAGATTAAACATGATATGAACCAAGGTATTGAGAGAAGAATACAAGTACGTATTATCATAGAAAATAGTACAAATAGGTTAAAGCACTGCCATTTAACAAGTGGAAAAGCCTTAGAGTTTTTGGCTATGAGCTTCAATTTGCCTCATCGTTGGTAAGTTCCAATTATGATGAATTATTATTATTAATAAGTAGCCATCTGAATACCTGAAATCATTAACTTACTTTTGTAATTTTATTTTGTTTTAAAAAGTATAATGTACATTTACAAAAGTTTAAAATGTTACACAATTACTTTATTTGAAAAGTTTTTTGTACTGCTTTAGCACTGTCAAATACAAATGTTTTTGAAATGTTCAACTTCTAATTCGGTTTAGTGTTGAATTTCAAAAATTCTAAAGCAGCAACTCAGTAGCTAACCAAGCTAATAATAACCAAATAGTTACATACAAGCAATAAAAACTTACTATCCAAGTTTTGTACACCTTTTAAAACATCTTCTATTGAAATTAAAAAAATACAGTATTATGATATATATCTTTACTGCCCAAGACTGAAATTATAACATAATATAAATTTTAGGCTATACTGCCCAGCCCTAGTACCAGCAGTAGTAGAACCTAAGAATGTGAATAAAGAAGTTTAATTGTTTAGCAATTTTGAAGCTAAAAAAATTGTTAACCCCTGCACTCTGACCCTCTCCCCATTCAAAATACACTTAACAGAGAAAACAAGGTTACAAGATATCTTCATCATCAAACTGTATATTGATTCTACAGATTTAATTTGCACAACTTAATGAAATAATTTATTATAACAAAGTGATCCCTAACAGACCTGAAAGTGAAAAGGAAATCCAAGATAAAAAGTCGAATACACAAATCCAAACAACTGTCAAAATACAGAGCAAAGAGGTCAAAAATCCAATACATTACAAAAGCACAAAACTATAAAGAAATGCTTGCCAACTCCAAAGAATATTCAAATGAGCTGCAAGGGACTGTGGCTTGCCCCACTTTTCTATGACTGAGGGCAGTCCCTTGTGGTGATGGGCAGGTGGCCCTGCTTCTTGGGAAACCACCCACAAAACACAAAGAACATTAACACAAACGTAGGGAATAAAACAAATAACAAACAAAAGTACTTTATCATTAACATCAAAACAAATCGAACATGTACCAAAAAGACAAACCCAGAATTAGAACCCCAGCCAGAAGGTCCTACCTGAAACATAATAGCAACAGGGCTGCTTTTCTGCTTGCAGGTGTGTTGTTTACACTTTTACTTTTTTATAATGAAAATCCTGAGTTTTAAAAATGTGCATCTAAAACTGAAACAGTTGTGCTCCTGAAGTTTCCTTTCTCTTTGTTTCTACTGGAGCAGCAACAGGGTTGTTGCTCTCCGACTATAAGCATTCAGGATCTGTGTTTTTTGTGTTGTTTTAATACATTGATTTTTCTTTAACAGAGAAGTTTGAATCTATACTTTTGTATTCTAGTGATTCAATGTGAATTCAGACAAAACCTGTATATTATTTTCTAGTTTCCAGATGTAACTACTATTTTAAATGCATTATGGCAGAGTGCATGAAATTCCCTCATGGAAGAATAATTTTAGGGTAACATAGCATTCATCTTAAAGAAATAGCATAAAGAGTTAATAAATGTGGGAAACCGAATAAAGGTCAAGTGAACAACAAAATATACACTAAAATATAAGATTTGGTTTTGCTTCTGAAGAATGCTCCCTCCAAGGCATTTTGTCGAGGAGTAATTAAAAGATATAATGAACAGTTTTTCTTCTGCCTGATTACTGAATTGTCTTATTAGAGGATGTTTCTTTCTTTAATAAAATGTTAAATTTCGACCACACCTTCCACTTCAAAAAAAATTTGCTGCTGGATGGATAAGTTGGGGGTGGATGGACTGCACTACAGAAAATCAAATTATGCAAGCTATTTTCTTTCCATGAGTTTAGTTGATGTCTTATAGTTTGGCAAATGGTTCTGTTGAGATTTCAGTCGTAGCCTTCATTTATATAATCTTAAATTGTGAGCAGTTGTTGCCATGCTCCCATGATGCTGGACATGTAATATGACATGTCCTGTAACTCACTCACTCAGCTCATCTGTTGGTTGTCTCATGTTTTAGATACCAAAACAGACAGGAAAAAAGAAAAAAAAAGTCAGAGATTAATTGTACTCCCCTTAGTTGTTAACCTTTTGTACAGTGCCAGCTTCTTCAAGGAAATATGCTACTGACTGTAACAAAAAGGGGTGAGAAAGAGTGTGTTGGAGTATCATTACTTTTTTTGGTAAAACAGACTTGCCCAGGATTTTACACCTGCTAAGCTGTGGTTAAAATTTGGTCAGCAAATCTGTGAAGTAAGGCACATTAGGGATCTGTTACGGTGCAAGGTTTTTAAAAACAGTGAGGCAGTACAACCCCTGCAAGTGTTGGTGTGTAAGAGAAAAGCCGTGTGGCCACTGATATCTTGAAGGAATTTGCTGATTGTGTTTAATGTGCACACAGGCAGTTAATGCAGCTTTATCGAGGCTCTGAGGGTCATATAGTGCATCTGCACTCACTGGGGATAAAAGTGGTCTGTAAGCCAGATTGAGAGAAGAAAAAGGACAAAATAAAGATGGGGGGTAAAATCAATAGCAAGACAATGAGAGAAAGAGAAAAAAAAGGGAATACTGGTATCGAGGCATTGACAGTGCACAGAAAAGGAGGCAAGGTGGTTTGCAAAAGCCCTGGTTGAAGCAGTAGCTCTCTAGGAATAGGGTCATTCCTGCTGAGCATCAGTTATGAGCATGGGCGGCTGACTACTCCTGTTCTTGCCAATGTGTGTCTTCGTCAGCTGAGAGGGTCTGATATGTAAGCAGAGGAGACAAGTTCGAGGAAGGACATACAGAGGCTTGCGGATTGAAGGAACTGATCCTGACTGTGTTTGAAATCTTGATTTTATCATATTTCATTGAATTGAATAATTTTAATCTCCACATGAACATTGTTTTTATTGGATTATTTACTTATTTATTGAGAAACTAAAACCACACCTGATTAATTTGTTGGGCACCATTTGAATAAAGGCACTAAGCAGTGTTTACACCCACCTTGCTTGTTTAAGTCCTCACTGCTCTAGCCATCCTGGTTTTGACTATTGACGACCTGGGTTCAAGGAGATGTCCAAGTTGTATGCAGCCTGGGCATCACAATTTGACATATCTCACTAAAAGTCACCAAATGTGATATCATCTTTTAAGTAATCAAGTCTAAATGAGTAAGAATTTAAGTTTTTGGTTCCATGAACAATGTCACCTCAGAAAAAATATGTCGCTTTTAAAGTTTTGTACAGCTAATGTTGTCCTCCTTGACAAATATGCTATAAATCTATCTGTTCACTCTGGCTAAGATGCAAAACATTTTACTAGGACAGAGGAAAGCAACTCTAAACTCCTATTTTCTCTCAATTTAAACTTAAATGTCTCTTCTTTGAATAGTTTCTTTCAAGCTTCTTCTGAGCATTTGTTACTTGTTACAATCTTTGCAGTCTGAATGCATAACACAACTTAAACTACCTTTCCTTGAACTGAGAAAACCCTATGCTTATGCTAATCATGGTGATATTGGGGAATGGGTTTATGATAATTAAACATTTTACTTCCTGGACATTAGATTTACAAAGTAATTGAACCACACTTGTTTAAATAAAATGATAAAACAATGCATGTATAAATGCAAGAATTAAAAAAAATAGAACAATCGTTCAGAGAACGTTAATATGAAAAATGGAATGTAAGACAGACAAAACAGACAAAGAAACAAAATACCAGATGTTGTTCTTAGTTCATTTAAAGGTGCTCTGCGGTATCTTGATTTTATAATTTTTTTTTTTTTTTTTTTTTACTGTATAGTGTTTCAGAAACTTCACTTGATGTGACAGCTCTCTCTTTTTTGCTTGAATAGACAGCTATGAGTGAGAGTGTACTTAAATATGATGTTGTGACTCAAAGTTGTTATACACTCAATTTAGGTAAACTCTGTTCTCCCATAGACTGAAATTTAGCCGACAAAAAGCAGAACCATGTGACAAAATTATTAACCAAAACACAAACCAACAGAATGATCACGTTTCAAAATCTAGTTAGTCAAAAAATTGTTGAATCAAAAGGAATTACTCTGTAAAGCCTTTCTTCTTTTTAGTATCCGCAAAGAAGGACAATGCATTACTGGTATTTGCAACACAAGTTTATGTAGTGCCTCATGGATGAAATCATTTCCAGGACCGCATTCCCTGACAAAAACCAGTCCCATCAGGTTAACAGATATTTAAAAGGATTGTGCCCACTATAAAAACAAGATGTCATTCTAGTAAGTTAAAAACATAATGATATAATAAAATTAGCTGCAAAACAAAATATAAAAAATGAAAAAGTGAAACTGAAACGTCTGAGACTAAAACATATTTATGCCACGAAGAACAAAGTTACTGACTTTCACAACAAAATCTTGTGAATTTAGAAATTTAATTGACTGTTTGCCAGTGTTATGCTATATGAGAAAATGTTATAGAGACATAAAATCACAGATGCTGTAACATATTACTTTGCAAAAAACCTACTGCCCTTATATGCTTTCAACTAAGAAGGTTTAAAAACCAATCAACAAATTTGACCTGAGATATAAATTGCCTTCCTGCAATTACTTCTCAGAAACTGCCATCCATGAACTGCACAGAAAATGTAAAGGTGAAGCTGAATCTGACATAGCAAAACTAGAACTCTATATAGCAACCACACTCAAGCAGGACAACTAAGCCTCATATCAGCTTAATGGTGCACTACAATAAGAGACACATTTGAATTAAAAAGTCACTGCTTGCAAACATCATATTTCCCAGTAGATCATACAAGTAAGAACATTGCTCTAGGCTTGAAAGCAGCCTTGGATGTGTGGGGGCTGCATAAGTAATTTTTAGTTGCCGTAACAACAATCAATGGGTCTAACATAGTCAAAGCAGCAGATCTTAATTTTTGGACCAGATTTCAGTGCTTCAACCACAGGCTTCACCTTCCAAACAAAATGTTTTGTCCAAACTTATTTTGAATGTAATATAAATGTTTATGCTCTTCTATGCCTTATATTAAATTAAACAGCAATATGATAGTCATATATAATTTATCAATTTAGGACTATCAGGGATGTTGATTATATGTTTATTGTGCAGCGTGTTCACATTATTATGATTATTATCAATATTATACAAACTATTCAGTATTATTATTATAAAAATAATATTATACAAACAGTAATCATATTAAATATGATTTAATTATTAATTTAGAAGTGTTTCTTTACTTTGTTTCTGCAATACTACAGACTTCTTTGAAAGATGATGCACCCATTGCAAAAGTGGTAGGGATGTGCAAGAAGAGAGTGGGACATTTATGTTTTTTATTACATTTATTTCAATTAGCCTATTTGTTTATGTATTTATTTTAAGCTATTTAGAAAATACATCATAGAAAGTAATTTTGTCCTTCTTTGGTCCCAGGAATTCAATAATTTGTGTTTTTGTTACTTGAAAAACTTTTGAGTTGATAAATAAATATTGGTAAATATCATCTTAGTGTGATCATGTATGCTATCATTTGCTTTTAGCCTTGAAATTGCGATGCAAAATGGTAAATTTGATATTTAAAGTTTATCACAGTTTAAATTGCATTGCAATATATGTCAAAATAATCAAAATATGATTTTTTTCTATCAGATCGTGCAGCAGTAATTTCCACATCAAAAAAACATTAAAACCTCCAAAAAGCTCTATTTAGTGGGTTCCTGAAAAACAACCATTAATGTTAGTTTCACAAAACCATATGTGAATTTGAAACTTGCCTATTTCGCTTATCACTATTCCTGATCATGTTACAAATTTAAAAACATATGAAAGCAATACTTCAGCTAACTATTTACCAGCTATCTTGAGTTCTGGTGTTCCTGTGCACAGATACAGCAGTATTAAAGATACCAACCTTTTAAGAAGATGACTGATGCTATGTGGACTTTGATCTTGGTTCAAGTGTGTAATGTTACTTGCAGTGAAGTTCAATTGTTTGTTTTTTACACATAATCTTTTGATTGTGTCCATGGTGTTGGGTGGTGTGGTGCATCCTAACTCAACTCACTTTGAATGGTAGGCTTTTTACTGTGTCCAATACATCTTCATGAAGAAAAGAAGCGATCTTTCTGACAAAACAGGCCAAAAAGAACAACATATAATTTAGGCATTGACATTCCCTTTCAAAAGTACAGCTTTTTTTCTTCAAAATTGGCTTCAGTTACTGGCACAGAGGTGATAAGAGGTCACCTTAGAGTTAGCTTTCCTAAAGGGAGTACAGATGGTGTTCAAAGAGGATCTAGGTCTATAAGGTAGCTATTGGTGATTAGCTCAAAGTACACTTCTAGGAATAAGTCAAAGCTTGGTCATAAGGGTATGAATGTCTCTTTGAGAGCAGGTAAGAGGTCAGCTTGCAGTCACAAAGCTTAAGGAAAGTTCTTCCAGGCACCTTTTAAACTGGCAAATTCTGCAGAAACGTCAATGCATCTTTAATTCAAACCAATGGCAATTAAAACAAAAATTCCAAAGGCTAGTCTAAACAGTAAAAGTGTCCATGTGGAATAGGGATATTACTGTGAGCTGAGGAGCATTATCCACTTTTTCCTTCCTAATACTTGTTCCCAGTATATGTATTCCTTAACTTGTGTGGTTCTAATAGCATTGGCCAGAATATCTCTCTAAGACACCTAATCTAAATAATTATGCTGGACTGACATGAACAAAAGACTCTAGTTGTCATCATGTTAGGGCTCATTTATACTTCATGCTCAGAACGCATATGCACACGCATTATGGTTGCCATGCGTTCATTTGATGCATTCTCTGAACAGGTCCTCAGGAAATAACATGACGCTTGTGTAAGTTGCAATACCAGCAAAAAGTGTGTGTGTGTGTGTGTTGGGGGTGCAGTGTGATAAAAGTCTGAATATGATGTCAGAATCTCCGTTTACTATCTACATGTGACAGAAAGCCTCTATGCAGATCCTACGGGATAGATGAGTGTGCTTCGATGTTTGATGAATGGTTCGATGTGGTGAAGCAAAATGCCGACATACAGATGCATTCGTGGTGCTTTTATATTCAAGCGTCGCATATGCCCGATCGTAATGACACTATATATTTTAAAAGTCTAACATACCACCTTCTCTGCCGTCTTTTTTTTCTGTGACTTCCTCCTGACCTGACAGTAGCGGCAAACAGCAATAGATCACCATACAGAACACATTAAATGTATGATATTCCAGCTCGCTGCACATTTAGAATCCTTATACTTGATATCACTTTCATGATGAAATGCATTACAGTATGTATGTTACATTTTACAGATAAGTCGTTAACTTCGTTTAAATAATGAATACTGTTAATAATTACACACATGCGGGTGACATGGTGGCGAAGCGGTACCACTGCTATCTCACACGAAGTCACATTGCTGGTACTCCCTGCCTGGAGTTTACATGTTTTCCTGCTGGGTTTCCACAGTGAGCTCCGGTTTCCTTCCAAGGATATGCAGATTTGGTGACACTAAAATGATGCTAGTGTATGTGAGTACTTGTATTCACCTTGTGACGAGCTGATGCCCCGTCTAAGGATTGTTTCTGCCTCATGCCCAGTGCTTGCTGTAATGGATACATCCCTCAGTTGATGGATTTAATCATTAAACATCCTTTTCAGAGATATTGCGGTAAGGTGTCATCGGAATTTAATGGGTGTTCCAGGCAATTCACAACACAGCAAAGCCAAACCTGTTCTCACCGTGATAATATCTCACACTGCCACCTGGTGGATTCCTCCAGATTTACATAAAGTACGTGTGCAAGTATAAACAGTAAAACGATTGCGTAGCAGAAGTGTCCGCTGGAGCATGTGTTGCGTCGCGTGAAGTATAAACCCGGTCTTAGACTGGCCTCATGCTCTCAATTGCCTTTACTACTGAACCTATCTAACTGAATTATACCTAAGGACGTTTCAAATTTCTGAACTTTTTTAATATCTACAGTATATATTGTAATTTGGCTACTTGATTCTCCAGTATGACCTCATGCTCCAATTCTTTGGCAATAATGCCCTGCTGTACATAAACATTACTGCTGTATGCACATCCACAGTGGGTAGAGTGACCTCCTGACTTAATGACAGTGTGACTATCTGTAAACTTCATGTATGTATAACAGAAATTGATTGCTTCTTATTGAATATTCCACAAGAACTCAAAAGAATTAAGTTCTTCTCTTTAAAACATAGTTCTGACAAAATTACAGTATATGCTCATACTCTGCAATTACCCTTAAAATTGTACTTTACCTTTGTAAACATTCATTCATGTTATCATCTATGTGAAACTGCCCAATTGTGACATTATTGAGTATTGAAATATTTTGTCACAGTTTTATCATCTCTATTTATAATGACTTCACTGCATACAGCACCAAAAGATGACAATAGATTTATACTGGAGTTAGTAACAAATGATGGCTAGTGAATTGTGCAGTTTTTAATACAAAAGAAGAAAAAAGTAATGCAAAAGTAATGCATTGTTTGTAATGAGCTACATTGTATAAATGATTACATATATAATTACTTTTTTGCAAACAATGAGTAATGTAACTATGTAATTTTTAAACGTAATGTTCCTCAAAACTGTTGATATCTATTTGAATGTATGTTTGGAAAGATTCTTCTTTATTAATATTTGACTTCAGACTGAAAATATGTCTGTTCTCCCTTGTGTTGAATTGCTGCTCTTCATAGACAAGTATTAACAGTAGTACATGCTGTTTTTACAAGATATTCTGTCAAAACCATAGCGTACACAATACTAATTTTGTCTGCTCCATTTAAAAGCTCTGCCTATTACTTTATAAGGTTTTTTTGTCACTTTGTCAGCTACTATTGCAATGTATGACTCTTTCTTGTTTTATATTGTAATTGTATATGATTTGTACAGTTCTATTTGATAGATTTTCAAATTTGTTAAGTATGATTTAAATATTCTCTAATAGTGAATATATTGGTAATACTGTAAACAGGAATAACTTCTAATTTTTCCAGTTCAAGATTTAATGATCAGAGGCTTCTTTGAAGAATACCTGCTGCTGATTGTCACCTTGGTGTTGCTGTTGTCCCTGGCAACTCATTCCCAGCTAGACATCAAAGGACCAAATTTTCAAAACACACTCAGTTCTCCAAGAAATCAAAGCTAAGAGAATCAGTTTCGTAAGACAGCCAAGAGTTACTGTATAATTTAGTTGAACATGACCTCAAGCTTACAGCAGCCTCCCACCTGATGCATCGGAACACTGCCAAAAGCATAAGCTTTTCCAGGCTGATGAATTAACTCTCTTGATCAGTGGAACACCTCTCTAGCTTGTCTTTTCAAAAATGGAGACTGCCAGCCCAATGTGCCAGTCTCTTCCATGCAATAATGAAGCATGCCAAATCAATATGCGGACAGACGATCCGCTGTGGCAACCCCTAACGGGAGCAGTTGAAAGAAGAAGTAAACTATGACAATTCCGCAATTTTCTGTGCTTTTACAATTTATACCTTGATTAATTCTGCTCTAGAATCCTTGCCACTAAAATGTTCTCAATTATCACATAAAGCATAGTTCCCATCCAGCGTTTCTGATACTGTCTTCTCTGAGGAGAGCATTTGCAATGGGTTTAATAGTTCCTCAAAAAACTCCTTTCATCTGTCAATGAAATCACAGTCAAAGTCAATGTTCTCCTTCTCTGCCTTCCTGAGAACAGCCTAGGTAAACTCTTGTCTACACTTTCTGAGCTATCAAATGGTTTGCCAGAACCTTTTCAATTGTGCTTGGCTTCACAATCACTGCAGTGTATATTTATTGTCAGTTTATCAGCATTTAGGAAATGCAAAAGATTAACACTTTTACTTTGAATTTTGTAACAAAAAGAGTGAAATATTTTACGGATTTTTTAAATGTACTGAAGGATTTGTACATTTGTGTGCTTTAACCTTTAGCATAATTGAAGCTAGCTTAATATGAGTAATTAAGGTAAAATGCCAACTTCTGACTTTTTAATAAACAGTAAAACTTATTCTGGCACAGAAATAAACTTTGTTGATATATTTTTTAAAGAAGGCTCAATGAAAAGAACAACTGAAGACCAACTAAATATATATTGCATTTAAGTTGTTTTCAAAATTCAAATTTGGCTATAAAAAGAATTTTCATAGCCTGGGTCAATTTCCATTAAGTTTTTCCCTTTTTTGTGTATGTGGTCACTCTTACCTATCTAAATGTCCAAAACAACTGACTTTATTGCCAGAACAGATCCTACTTCGTTGGATCCAGTAAACGTTGCTTCTCTTTAAGCACGCGGCTAGCTGTATTGCTAACAGTGGAAAAAGTTTTCAACGCACCTCACCCAGCCAAGCAAACAGGCAATTGTTGGAATATTTTGAGCACCCTGCAATAACAAAGTAAATGTGTGCACAAAGAAGCTGGCATCAAGTATCTTCATAAGCTGTACCACACAGATCATATTAGTGGACTTCTCAGTCACAATGGCTGATTCTTTTTCTTTTATATTCCATTCATCAAACTCCACTGTCAACAAGCATCAGCACTAGATCCTCATTTTAAAACACTTCCTTCCTCGTCCGAGGAGGAACCGAGAGGACACATTATTGAGACTGAGTAATGTGCCTGCTACACATGAGCAACTGAAGGTATGTGTAACTTGTAGAATTATAGAAAGACAAGTCTTCCTATGGTAGCTTTAATTTCAACTAATTAATTATTTTATATGTCCAATAGATTAATAAATTTGGCTAACAGTTTAGTTGAAGGAAGTCTACATGGAGATTCATAACATATGAATAGGTTTTTGAATAACATTTATTATTTTTAGAAGCAATATTTGATTATTTTAGAACAAAATTAATCGCAAGATGACATAGATGTTTTATAAAGTATATGCCATTGCATTGTATTAAAACAAGTATTCTCCCATAATGTGTGGATTCTGCTACAGTGCATCCAGAAAGTATTCACAGCGCATCACTTTTTCCACATTTTGTTATGTTACAGCTAATTCCAAAATGGATTAAATTCATTTTTTTCCTCAGAATTCTACACACAACACCCCATAATGACAACGTGAGAAAAGTTTACTTGAGGTTTTTGCAAATTTATTAAAAATAAAAAAACTGAGAAATCACATGTACATAAGTATTCACAGCCTTTACTCAATACTTTGTCGATGCACCTTTGGCAGCAATTACAGCCGCAAGTCTTTTTGAATATGATGCCGCAAGCTTGGCACACCTATCCTCGGCCAGTTTCGCCCATTCCTCTTTGCAGCACCTCTCAAGCTCCATCAGGTTGGATGGGAAGCGTCGCTGCACAGCCATTTTAAGATCTCTCCAGAGATGTTCAATCGGATTCAAGTTTGGCTCTGGCTGGGCCACTCAAGGACATTCACAGAGTTGTCCTGAAGCCACTCTTTTGATATCTTGGCTATGTGCTTAGGGTCGTTGTCCTGCTGAAAGATGAACCGTCGCCCCAGTCTGAGGTCAAGAGCACTCTGGAGCAGGTTTTCATCCAGGATGTCTCTGTACATTGCTGCAGTCATCTTTCCCTTTATCCTGACTAGTCTCCCAGTTCCTGCCACTGAAAAACATCCCCACAGCATGATGCTGCCACCAACATGCTTCACTGTAGGGATGGCATTGGCCTGGCGATGAGCGGTGCCTGGTTTCCTCCAAACGTGACGCCTGGCATTCACACCAAAGAGTTCAATCTTTGTCTCATCAGACTAGAGAATTTTGTTTCTCATGATCTGAGAATCCTTCAGGTGCCTTTTGGCAAACTCCAGGCAGGCTGCCATGTGCCATTTATTAAGGAGTGGCTTCCATCTGGCCACTCTACCATACAGGCCTGATTGGTGGATTGCTGCAGACATGGTTGTCCTTCTGGAAGGTTCTCCTCTCTCCACAGAGGACATCTGGAGCTCTGACAGAGTGACCATCGAGTTCTTGGTCACCTCCCTGACTAAGGCCCTTCTCCCCCGATCGCTCAGTTTAGATGGCCGGCTAGCTCTAGGAAGAGTCCTGGTGGTTTCGAACTTCTTCCACTTACAGATGATGGAGACCACTGTGCTCATTGGGACCTTCAAAGCAGCAGAAATTTTTCTGTAACCTTCCCCACGATTTGTGCCTCGAGACAATCCTGTCTCGGAGGTCTACAGACAATTCCTTTGACTTCATGCTTGGTTTGTGCTCTGACATGAACTGTCAACTGTGGGACCTTATATAGACAAGTGTGTGCCTTTCCAAATCATGTCCAATCAACTGAATTTACCACAGGTGGACTCCAATTAAGCTGCAGAAACATCTTAAGGATGATCAGGGGAAACAGGATGCACCTGAGCTCAATTTTGAGCTTCATGGCAAATGCTGTGAATACTTATGTACATGTGCTTTCTCAATTTTTTTATTTTTAATAAATTTGCAAAAATCTCAAGTAAACTTTTTTCACGTTGTCATTATGGGGTGTTGTGTGTAGAATTCTGAGGAAAAAAAATGAATTTAATCCATTTTGGAATAAGGCTGTAACATAACAAAATGTGGAAAAAGTGATGCGCTGTGAATACTTCCCGGATGCACTGTATGTCGATACATGTGTTAGTTAAATTATGATGAATTCTGAATGAGTGCAGCGCTATGAAAAAGGTTTTTCCTTTTTTGAAGAGGAATGATATTTTGTTCCATACCTTCCAAATACTGATGTGTTCATTACTAAACAAATATTTTTTCTTAAATATCATTCCATGCTTATCTATGTTATGAAGTCACTATGTAGTCACCCTTCAAATAAAGAGTTACTGAAATTTGTCACATTATATTAATGTTTCCTATGCATGGTTAAGAAATCTCTAAAAAAGCCACCACTTCAAATATAACAGTGCACGCTAATTCAGTCAAGATAAAATCAATGTAGAATCGAATTGGGGAATTGTGAATCATGACAACTGTGCCAATATTCAGATTTGAAGGGCATACAGATTTAAACATGAGTTTAAAATAGAAGATTTTATATTCCATTACCTGAAAATAACAAGGCTGTGGACTGCTCCTTTCATCTGTTTCCATTTTTTCATCCTCACGTGTTACATCAGTGTCTGAAACATTATTTAAAATTAAATTGTACTAGCAATACACTTAATTGTCTCATCTTAAGAGAAGAATGATAAAATAATGGCTACAAACAGACTATCACAGTAACTAAGCAGACATTTATTTTCAAATATTCCTGTAAATGACAATGTGTGACAAGAAGAATGATTAGTCTGGAGAACCTGACAAAGTCAAGTAAAGTACCAAACATGTTGCGACTATACAATGAGGAAAAAGACAATTCTCAGCATGGAAAACCAAAAAAAAAAAAAAAAAAAAAACAATCTGGACACTTGTAGAACAATGACATTCGTAACTGTAGCAGTTTGAAACTTCAGTGGCACAAGTTTGTGCAGTGAGCTGATAGAAAGTGACAATGTCATGTTTGTGATGTTCCTTGGCCCAGAAAAAAAAGAAAATAGCACTAACTTCTTCATGAAGCTGCAGACATTTAACATGTACTGTATATATGAAGGACTAGAGCTGCCAAAACATCCCACTAAACTTTATTACAATTTAATTCAGTGACCCTTTTAAAAACTCCTGAAACTTCAAATACAGTATATAAAATAACTTGAATTTAGTGTGCTTTTTGATTCTGGTGATAGATTTTGGAAGGACAAAGAGATGCACTTGAGCTGAGCAAGTTTAAAGACTCTGTTGTAAACTGGGGTCCAATGTCTATATTCTTCAGAAAAATTCTGAATTTCAGAATACTTCTATTAGATTTACTAATTTTGTAATTCTAATCTGTGTTATGTGCGAGCCTTGTACCCAACATTGCTAAGACAGACTCTGCTGCTGATATTCCTGAACAGGATAACTGACTACAGAAAACTAACAGATGAATTTTGTTAAGAGGTTTTACCTTTCTTTTCACATGCTGTCTTGTTGGTTGTGTTGTTGTTTAGCTTATCCATCACTGGAAACTGTTCCTAATAAAGAATATTATCAAAGATGAACAGTTGTTAGTGACATGTATTTGCAGTAAAACACATCAAGAATAAACTTCTGGCGTTCTACTTTATTAGAATTTAAAGCACAAGTGTAAAACATAAAAGCAAAGTAGAACTCTTGAAAAACTGGACATTAAATTATATAAATTCATGTGAATGATTAATATATTGATTCATTTTACCCCCTAAATTAAAGAAAGATGCCTGTTTCAAAAAAAGGACATCAGTATGAAAGCATTATACTCATTACATGTCCAATGTTTCAGCACTGGGGCAAGTTTCTCTGACAATATCAGACATAGTGCCCAACTGTTTAAAAGTTACAGCTAAAAGAGTTATTCTATCTTACAATTACCAGTGCGTACAGACATTTAAATTGTAAATCCAATCATGATTTTGCAGCTTAACTTAAGAATGGGACCATTCAGCTGGGTTTATGAGGCCTAAATAGCCCGGGCACATAGGAAGGGGGCAGTAGGAAAAGTTGCATGTCTCTCTGTTTCTTCCATAGTTCTGATGCCACACTTGAAGGAAGATCAATTAGTTCAATAAGATATCACCCACCTCTTCACTTGAGGCCTACAACCATCTGTCCATTCCTTTAAAGAATATTTCACCTGATACTTCAGGCATCTAGCAGCCAGGTGGAAGCATTGGCCTGTGCAGGGTGAAGTACAACAGTGACAGCCTGCAGCATGCATGTGCATCTTACTACTCTAGCCAACCTCCACAATAAAAGGGAATTTTCAAGCTGGAACCTCAAACCTCTGTAAGTTTCTTTATGTATACTATAACAGAAGCATATTCAGCAGGTTTTCAACATGTCCATTCCAGCAGACCAGCCAAACACAGTACACATTCAGAAAAATAAAGCTGGTGGGTCATTAGACAACCATGGCAGAGCTGGCTGTATGAATCGTAGTTTATGAACCCCAGATTCATGCTTACAATGACAACCAGGAAGCAAGCAACTAGAGACAACATGGAAGTGTTTCACTTGATATTTGAGAGAATGGATAGCCTGTTTTGCTGGCGAAAAATACACTAGGCTCATATACTATCTCAGTTCTTATCTGGTGATCTTTGCATATCTTTGATCTTGTATTGCACTAAGTAAAATGTGGCTTAGCTCCGATGGTGCAGCTGTTTTAATCGAATCTGCGCCTCTGAATTACAGCTTTGCTCATGTGGATCGCCAGCGGTTTAGCAAACATTTACTCGAGCCGGTTAAAGTGTAAAGATGTCGGCTTTGGCAAATTCAAGTCCTTCGAGTATCTTGCCGTTGTTATTCATGGAGTTTCTCAGTGTCTAGTATTGTCTGTGTATAGATCTTCTAAATACAATGCGTCTTTCTTTGATGAATTCTCAGGCTTGGTGTCAGTTGTAATTACGAACTATGACACGTTCCTAATAGTCGGTGACTTTCATATCGATAATCAATGTGACCGAAAAATAAAAGAATTCATGAACCTCCTGGACTCTTTTGAAATGAGCCAGCATATTAGTCAGCCTATGCACAAAGCAGATCATACGTTAGACTTAGTAATTACTAAAGGACTAAAAGTTGATGTGAAGCACAGCTCATTGATATTGGTTTATCAGACCATCTTCTCTTACTATTTAATATAGAAATAATGAGAGAAAATATTCATGAGAAGCATATTGTTAAAAAACGCTTCTTTGATTCATCAGCAGCTTCAAAATATACAAATATTCTAAGCAACCAGTCCATTTGTAGTGGTTACTACAATAGTGAGAATAATGTAAATAGTAAGGTGGAAATTTTTAATACTAAGGTAAGAGCTGCTGCTGACATAGTCGCACCTAAAAAGACAGTTATAAAATCTTCTAGCATTGCTATACCATGGAAGACCCAAACAGTGTCTGATCTAAAGAGAACATGCCGGAGAGCTGAGCGTAAATGGAGAAAAACTAAACTGATTATCCACTATGAAATATTGAAGGTTAAAATAACAGAATACAACAAACTAGTCCGTCTTGAGAGGTGATGTTATTTCTCTAGAATTATAAATAACAATGCCAGGTCACTCAATGTAATGCCTCCAAAATACTTACAGTGAAACTTGTGAGGCTTTTGCTGTATTTTTTAATAAAAAAATTAATATTAGAAATATTATAGTACATCTCCCCAATACTGATCCTTCTAAACCCCGGTACTCCATTATAAAAAATTTAATTCTTTCACCAGGATAGATTTACCTGATTTATATAAAATAATTTCTCAACTGAGACCCTCCACCTGCATCCTTGACCCAATACCAACAAGTTTTTTCAAAGAAGTATCGGGCGTGCTAATTGATAGTATTCTTGACATAGTAAACTCATCATTAGATATGGGTGTCTTCCTTAGATATGGGTGTCTTCCCAGACTGTCTTAAGACTGCTGCAGTTAAACCCCTGCTCAAGAAAAATGATCTTGACTCCTCTGTTTTTGAAAATTTTAGACCTATTTCTAACCTGCCTTTCTTAAGTAAAATTCTACAGAAGGCAGTCATTATGCAGCTTAATGATCATCTCAATAAGCATGCTATCCTTGATAAGTTTCAATCCGGTTTCAGAACAAATCACAGTACAGAAACTGCACTCATTAAAGTAGTAAATGACCTGCGGGTAAATGCAGACAGAGGCCGTTTATCTGTTTTCATCCTCTTAGGTCTGAGTGCCGCATTTGATACCATTGATCACAATATTCTTAGAAATCGCCTTAGTTGGGTGGGCCTCTCTAGCAGTGTCTTAAATTGGTTTGAATCCTACCTGGCAGGTAGAAAATTCTTTGTTAGTTGTGGTAATTATACTTCAAAGACACAGGATATTCTATATGGTGTTCCACAAGGTTCTATCCTGGGACGGCTGCTCTTTTCGATTTAAAAGATTATTTCGGGGCATAACTTGAACTACCACAGCTATGACGATGACACACAACTGTATTTATCAATAGCACCTGACGACCCTGACTCTCTTGATTCACTGATACAATGTCTTACTTGTGTTTCTGAATGGATGAGTAGTAATTTTATCAAACTAAATAAGGAGAAAAACAGAAATCTTAGTGATTGGCAAAAATGGATATAACGAGTTTATTAGAAATAAACTTGATGCATTTTCTCCAGCCATCTAGAGTTTTTTTTTTTTTTTCTTTCCTCCCTGGCTATTGGACCTTACTTGTATTCTATGTTAATTAGTGTTCCCTAATTTTAATTCTTATTTATTTTTTCTCTTTCTTTATCATGTAAAACACTTTGAGCTACATTATTTGTATAAAAATGTGCAATATAAATAAATGTTGTTGATGTTGTTGTATAATAACTCAATTAAAACTGTCTACCTGTCAAAAACAAGCCATAAAGGAAAGCTCCACTCACAAAATCATATTTTTTATGTTACTTACTTAAGTTTATGATACAACAGGCTTGAACAGGGGTCAAAGGGGGCCAAACACTGAACAACAGCAAACAATATTAAAACATTAATGAAAAAACCTCAAGTTACCTATGTTGTATAATCCAGATATCAATTTTATCAGTTATGTTTCCCTCCTTGAACCGTCACCTTATTGTGGTGGAGGGGTTTGCGTGTCCCAATGATCCTAGGAGCTATGTTGTCCGGGGCTTTATGCCCCTGGTAGGGCCACCCAAGGCAAACTGGTCCTAGGTGAGGGATGAGACAAAGAACGGTTCAACAAACCTCCAATGAAGAGTAAAAACTGTGGACGACGTTTTCCCTTGCCCGGACGCGGGTCACCGGGGCCCCCCTCTGGAGCCAGGCCTGGGGGTGGGGCTCGATGGCGAGCGCCTGGTGGTCGGGCCTACACCCATGGGGCTCGGCCGGGCACAGCCCGAAGAGGTAACGTGGGTCCTCCTTCCCATGGGCTCACCACCTATGGGAGGGGCCAAGGAGGTCAGGTGCAGTGTGAGTTGGGTGGTGGCCGGAGGCGGGGACCTTGGCGTTCTGATCCTCGGCTACAGAAACTGGCTCTTGGGACGTGGAATGTCACCTCTTTGAAGGGGAAGGAGCCTGAGCTAGTGCGTGAGGTTGAGAGGTTCCGGCTAGATATAGTCGGACTCACCTCGACGCACAGCTTGGACTCTGGAACCAATCTCCTTGAGAGGGGCTGGACTCTCTACCACTCTGGAGTTGCCCCCGGTGAGAGGCGCCGAGCAGGTGTGGGCATACTTACTGCCCCCCGACTTGGAGCCTGTGCGTTGGGGTTTACCCCGGTGGACGAGAGGGTGGCCTCCCTCCGCCTTCGGGTGGGGGGAAGCGTCCTGACTGTTGTTTGTGCGTATGCGCCGAACAGCAGTTTGGAGTATCCACCCTTTTTGGATTCTCTGGAGGTGGTGCTAGAGGGCATACCTTCTGGGGATTCCCTCGTTTTGCTGGGAGACTTCAATGCCCATGTGGGCAATGACAGTGAGACCTGGAAGGGCGTGATTGGGAGGAATGGCCCCCCCGATCTGAACCCGAGTGGTGTTTTGTTATTGGACTTCTGTGCTCGCCACGGATTGTCCATAACGAACACCATGTTCAAGCATAAGGGTGTTCATATGTGCACTTGGCACCAGGACACCCTAGGCCTCAGTTCGATGATCGACTTTGTGGTTGTGTCGTCGGACTTGCGGCCATATGTCTTGGACACTCGGGTGAAGAGAGGGGCGGAGCTGTCAACTGATCACCACCTGGTGGTGAGTTGGCTTCGATGGTGGGGGAAGATGCCGGTCAGACCTGGTAGGCCCAAACGTGTTGTGAGGGTCTGCTGGGAACGGCTGGCAGAGTCCCCTGTCAGAAGTAGCTTCAACTCCCACCTTCGGCAGAACTTCGACCACGTCCCGAGGGAGGTGGGGGACATTGAGTCCGAATGGGCCATGTTCCGTGCCTCTATTGTTGAGGCGGCTGACCGGAGCTGTGGCCGTAAGGTGGTCGGTGCCTGTCGCGGCGGCAATCCCCAAACCCGTTGGTGGACACCGGCGGTGAGGGATGCCGTCAAGCTGAAGAAGGAGTCCTATACTTTTTGTCCTGTGGGTCTCTGGAGGCAGCTGATAGGTACCGACAGGCCAAGCGGAATGCGGCTTCGGTTGTTGCTGAGGCAAAAACTCGAGCATGGGAGGAGTCTGGAGAGGCCATGGAGAACGACTTTCGGACGGCTTCGAGGAGATTCTGGTCCACCGTCCGGCGTCTCAGGAAGGGGAAGCAGTACAGTGTCAACACCGTATATGGTGGGGATGGTGCGCTGCTGACCTCGACTCGGGACGTTGTGGGTCGGTGGGGGGAGTACTTCGAAGACCTCCTCAATCCCACTAACATGCCTTCCAATGAGGAAGCAGAGCCTGGGGACTCTGAGGTGGGCTCTCCCATCTCTGGGACTGAAGTCACCGAGGTGGTCAAAAAACTCCTTGGTGGCAGGGCCCCGGGGGTGGATGAGATACGCCCGGAGTTCCTTAAGGCTCTGGATGTTGTAGGACTGTCTTGGTTGACACGTCTCTGCAACATCGCATGGACATCGGGGACAGTGCCTCTGGATTGGCAGACTGGGGTGGTGGTCCCCCTCTTTAAAAAGGGGGACCGGAGGGTGTGTTCCAACTATAGAGGGATCACACTCCTCAGCCTCCCTGGAAAAGTCTATTCGGGGGTTCTGGAGAGGAGGGTCCGTCGGATAGTCGAACCTCGGATTCAGGAGGAACAGTGTGGTTTTCGTCCTGGTCGCGGAACAGTGGACCAGCTCTACACCCTTAGCAGAGTCCTGGAGGGTGCATGGGAGTTTGCCCAACCAGTCTACATGTGCTTTGTGGACTTGGAAAAGGCGTTCGACCGTGTCCCTCGGGGAGTCCTGTGGGGGGTGCTCCGGGAGTATGGGGTACTGGACCCCCTGATAAGAGCTGTTCAGTCCCTGTACAACCGGTGTCAGAGCTTGGTCCGCATTGCCGGCAGTAAGTCGAGCCCGTTTCCAGTGAGAGTTGGACTCCGCCAGGGCTGCCCTTTGTCACCGATTCTGTTCATAACTTTTATGGACAGAATTTCTAGGCGCAGCCAGGGTGTTGAAGGGGTCCGGTTTGGTGGACTCAGGATTGGGTCACTGCTTTTTGCAGATGATGTTGTCCTGTTTGCTTCATCAGGCCGCGATCTTCAGCTCTCTCTGGAGCGGTTCGCAGCTGAGTGTGAAGCGGCTGGGATGAGAATCAGCACCTCCAAATCTGAGACCATGGTCCTCAGCCGGAAAAGGGTGGAGTGCCCCCTCAGGGTTGGGGGCGAGATCCTGCCCCAAGTGGAGGAGTTTAAGTATCTCGGGGTCTTGTTCACGAGTGAGGGAAGAATGGAGCGTGAGATCGACAGGCGGATCGGTGCGGCATCCGCAGTGATGCGGGCTCTGCATCGGTCTGTCGTGGTGAAAAAAGAGCTGAGCCGTAAGGCAAAGCTCTCAATTTACCAGTCGATCTACGTTCCTACCCTCAGCTATGGTCATGAGCTATGGGTAGTGACCGAAAGAACGAGATCGCGAATACAAGCGGCTGAAATGAGTTTCCTCCGCAGGGTGTCTGGGCTTTCCCTTAAAGATAGGGTGAGGAGCTCAGTCATCCGGGAGGGGCTCAGAGTAGAGCCGCTGCTCCTCCGCATCGAAAGGAGTCAGATGAGGTGGCTCGGGCATCTGATCAGGATGCCTCCTGGACGCCTCCCTGGTGAGGTGTTCCGGGCACGTCCAACCGGGAGGAGGCCCCGGGGAAGACCCAGGACACGCTGGAGGGACTATGTCTCCCGGCTGGCCTGGGAACGCCTTGGGATTCTCCCGGAAGAGCTGGAAGAAGTGGCCGGGGAGAGGGAAGTCTGGGCTTCTCTCCTTAAGCTGCTACCCCCGCGACCCGATCTCGGATAAGCGGAAGAGGATGGATGGATGGATGGATGTTTCAGCCAGAGTTTTAGCTCTGACTAAAGTATCTTTTCTTTTACTTTGACATTTTTCTTGTTTTTGCATATTATGCTACTGATGTTTTAACATTTTGTAATTTGAGTATTATCTTGTTCTAAAATATTTTAATAGTTTCTGTTTATATTATGTTTGTATTAGTTTATCTGAACACCTGCCCTGGGTTTTGTGAGTGGTACCATAGGAGGTAAGGCATCAGTTGAAACACCACTCTCTGCCTACATAAGCCTAGCAGGCATTGGAATGCTTTACTTTGGTATGATTATTTTAGTGGTAAAGATATCTCTAAATATTGAATTTTCTATATTTTGATTACTATAGCTCTGTTAACCAATTATTTGGATTTTCGACTAGCATTGTTTATTTTGGGTTGCCTTTGGGCACACTCTTTCCTCCTCTTTTCTTTATGAAAATATTTACATTTAACTTTTTACAGTTCTTTAAAAAAAACTGTTTGATTATTTTGAAGGTTCACCATTTAATTTCATCTCCTTTTTTAAAATAATTTTGTGACACTATCAAAGGATTGTTTTTGATTAGTACATTTTTGTTTGAAGTAAAATCACTATTATATTGGGCCTTAGTTTTATCCAAGAGAACAGATTCAGGTAGCCGTACCTCATCTGGCAATTATAGTTTCAGGGGCCTTTAGAAGGGGCCCGTCAAGAATTTACAAGAAAAGCACATGTCTTTGCAGTTTGAGCAGCTAAGAAATTGTACAACAGTTACACTCACAGGGGATTATTGGACATCACTAAAACTCCTTGATTAAACATGTGATTAATTATAATTAATTGAGGGACATGTTGCAATTAATCACGCTCAAAAATGTAATCATTTGACAGCCTTAAACAAGCCACCTCATCAATTGAGACCTTGGATTCACGAAGACAGGACATCTCCAAGAAGACCATACTTATGTCATCATTGACTTCCTGTTTTTTTTTTTTTTTTTACCAAACTTGATTTTCAAAACCTAAACAATTATATAATTATACAATTATCTTCTGTTGGCTTCTGCCTATATATATATATATATACAGGCAAAAAACCCGCGCTTTGCAGCAGCGAAGTACAGTACTGCCTTAAAATTTTTATTAAGAAGACAATTAAACCTTTTTAAAACTGAGGGAAAATATACCAATGATTATTTGTTAAGGATCTCTTTGTATGCCACGTTGTCAGTTCGGCCCTCCAGTTGTAATATGACCAAGCTGTAGCTGTGCGCTGAGCTTACTCTTGAGCATGCAACGTACAGTTGGCCATGTGAACAGTAATCTTGTTTCAAATCTCACAGCTTGGAGATAATCGGTTTGAGTTTCATGGTTTGTTTCAATTACAACAGTATTTGTAGGACTTGTGTTGAAGAGACATTCGGCATCTGTCAAGCGTTGTAAGTATACAACCAGTTTCATTGATAACTTCACATCCAGCTTTTGAGAGTTTAAACATTTCTTAACATCAAAGTGTCCACTACTGAAATCGTCACCTGTGAATCTAAGATGTTTAAGAGGAATTGGCGGTTGTCCAAAGGTGTAAAATATTTGGCCATTTCGGTACACTTAAGCATTTCACTCTTCTAGTGCTCCTGTGTAGTATAATTATCTCCTGTACCGTCATCAGTCCACACCTTGAATCTGTCCCAGTCATTCAATACATAAGACACAATGTTCCTCCGGATATCAAGAGTGAGCCTGATATGGCCGTGCAATATGTAACAAAGAGAATGGAAAAGGCAGGTGCCATCTCCGGGCATGGAAACCACTTGGTAAGTGACAGTTCTTTGATCGATGGTGATCACCTCGATAGACATGTTAATGGGGGTACGGTTGGAATGATAAAGGAAATGGGTACCTGAACAATGTAAACTAAGTCTAAAATACCTACACAATAACTATAATCATAATAAATGAACAATAAAACAGAGGAGAAGCCGTGGATTAAATAAAAAGGCTGTAGTTATCAGCAGAGAGACGTGAATACCGTGGCGAAGCAAGGAAGGGAATGTAGAGACTGGAGCGACAGACGGCCTTATATAGACAGGCAGCCAACAACGTGGGAGGCGTTGGGATGAGGGACCCAATGCCACCTCACACGGTGACCGAGCTGCAGGCTATGGACGTATATATGTATGTAAGTAGGATTCAGTTAACGTTGGGAACCCATGTACCAAATTTCTTGAAGATGGGCCCATAAGTAACAAAGACTGTTGAAAATTTCAATATGGTGGCCGACAGTGGCATCATACCACCGAAATAAGTACGTACATTGGTTTCGGTTAGTGCAGGGAAGCCGCCTATAAAATTTCGAGAAGATCGGGCCATAAATAAGAAAGTTCAACATGGCGGACGTTGTTGACCGTTATGACCATTACGCGTAGAATTTCGAAATGAAACCTGCTTAACTTTTGTAAGTAAGCTGTAAGGAATGAGCCTGCCAAATTTCAGCCTTCTACCTGCACGGGAAGTTTGAGAATTAGTGATGTTGGAAAGTTCAATATGGCGGCCAACAGTGCTGTCATACCAACGAAATAAGTATGTACATCGGTTTCCGTTAAAAGTTTAATATGGCGGCCGACAGTGGCATCATACCACCGAAATAAGTACCAAATTTCAGCCTTCTACCTACACGGGAAGTTGGAGAATTAGTGACGTTGGAAAGTTCAATATGGCAGCTGACAGTGGCGTCATACCACCGAAATAAGTATGTACATTGGTTTCGGTTAGCGCAGGGAAGCCGCCTACCAAATTTCGTGAAGATGGGGCCATGAATAAGAAAGTTCAATATGGCGGACGTCGTTGACCGTTATGACCATTACGCGTAGAATTTCGAAATGAAACCTGCTTAACTTTTGTAAGTAAGCTGTAAGGAATGGGCCTGCCAAATTTCAGCCTTCTACCTACACGGGAAGTTGAAGAATTTGTGGCGTTTGGAAAATTCAATATGGCGGCCGACAGTGGCGTCATACCACCGAAATAAGTACGTACATCGGTTTTGGTTAGCGCAGGGAAGCCACCTACCAAATTTCGTGAAGTCGGGGTCATTCTTCTACCTACA
>JANRMT010062854.1:28613469-28642487 GCA_026402145.1 Polypterus bichir lapradei | reverse complement strand
ACACACACACACATACATACAGTACATATAAGGGCTGGGCAAGTTATTATTATTCTGAAAGCCTCAGTCACGCTAGTGATCAATTAGAGATCTTGTAACAGCGCTTTTCGAAACGCTTTTGCTAGGAGGAAAATTAGCTTTGTTGATTTGACCTCGATTCCCTCCAGGTGCATGAGTAGCAAAGAGCAAACAGCTTCTAAAATGGCATGTGAAGACATGCCAAAGTGAATGCTCAAAGCAAAATAATCCGTGGATGACTTTTTCGTATTATCGCTGAATCAGACTCTGATTTGTCGGTCTCCGATTTTGAGGCAAGTGATATGAAGATCTGAAGATGTAGATCGAAAACAAAAGTGAGGTACCGGAATCAGCTGATCATGGTGCTGAATGTGTTCGTGTAGCTGATGCACTTATGGCAACGTTTGCCTGTGAGGACAGACACTTACGATGACAGGAGGTTCAAACCATATTGTGTCTCACTGCAACTGCCACCCCCATGCTCCTGTCTCACAAAGACAGCCGGCCCACCGTGCATTCTTGCTGGCCGTCAAGCCGCCCCCTCACGCAGCCGCTGCCACCGCAAACTGAAAATAGGCGCTGACAGCAGGCACAGGGAGCAACAGACGTTTTATGTTGAATTATCTTTGAAACCATTGCTTTGTGCGCTTTTCAGAAAACTGAGTTTTTTTTGGAAAAAATATTAGCCCTCAAAAAGTTGCTACTGAACATAGCCTGTTTATGCTGCTCCACAATAAAAGAAAATGTTTCTGTTGGTATCTGTTAAGATAAAAAAGCAAACAGATTTAGAAATGTTAATTTGCTGTTGCTTGGAAGGTGCCTATTGTAATGTTATGATCGTGGCTCTGGACTCTGAGGATAACTTGTTTTTCTATAACAAACTAGATAAAATGTTAATGCCCTGGCAGTGGCAAATAGCTTTGGTTTTATATTTGATTTGATTACATTATTGTTTAAGTTGAGATTTACAAGAAATATTTTAACTGTTACTATGTAAAGGGCATACTGCTATTAAAAAGCACCTTATTTGTTTAAAGTGTTTGCAAACCAAATACACACAATACACTACTTTTGAGTTCATTATTGAATTTGGCACATAACAATGTGATTGTTGTAATTGTCTGATGAGATTAATCTCGATTAAAAATTTAAATCATTGCCCAGCACTAATATATAAACACACACAAACACATTTGCACACTCAGAAATGGTGTACTGTAATGTTCTGTATATATCAAATAGATTTGATATGTAAAAACAGTCAGAAAAGATGAGGAGAGAAAAATGTCAGTGGCCTCTACCTGTTAAAACATTCCTGTTTTGGGGGTCATCTCATTGTTGTCCCTCTAGTGCACCTGTTGTTAATTTCATTAACACCAAAGCAGCTGAAACTGATTAACAACCCCCTTTGCTACTTAACTGACCAGATCAATATCCCAGAAGTTTCATTGACTTCATGCTATACTCTGATTAAAAAGTGTTCCTTTAATTTTTATGAGCAGTATATAAACAAACCAAATGGTAGTTTTATGGATTTCAAATTGTAATTATTGTTGTATATTTTTAGAATTGCAAAATATGTTGTACTCCCCTCGACAGGATTGAAATTTAAAGTTATGAAAGTAGACAACATACTGTGGACGCGGCCCGGACACAGACAGGCGGACATGTTGTAGAACACCACCACAAGTTTATTTACACAGCAACTATTTACAAAAGTCAAGTGCACAAACCCCAAACACACAGTCCTGGCCACAAAATGCCTCTCTTCGGGCCGCCTCCACTCTCTCTTCTGCCTCGTCCTTCTTCCACCCGACTCTAGCCCTGAATGAAGGGAGACGGCCCCTTTTATCCATACCCCAGATGAGCTCCAGGTGTTCCCGACTCTCCCCTGTTGGCCACGCCCCAGCGTGGCGGAAGTGCCGGCTGTTCTACCAAAAGTTCTCCGAGTGTCCTTTTAAATCTTCCCCCCAGCACTTCCGGGTGTGGTGGAAGTGCTGAGGTAACAGGTCCCCAAGGCATTGGGGCGCCTCCTGGCGGTGACCACGGGCCCCTGCAGGGTGGGGCTTCCATGCCCTCAACTAGTGGCCCCCAAAGCAACCAGGGCGGCGGCCCCCACGTAATCCAGGGTGAGCGCAGACCCACATCCGGTCCCTCACGGCGTCCCGGCCGGGTCGTTGCCCCTGGCATCCCTGACAATACTTTTATTTCAAGTAGACAGGAATAACTGAAAGACTGCTATGATGTTCATTTTGACTGTGTTTTCATGTGCATAAATTTAGGTGAAAACTTCAAATTCAAAACTGCACCTTTCAAATGTGCTATTGAATGTTAAAAATGTACAGATTAAAGGTCAAAATCCCAAACATAAAACATACTTTATGGTAGGATCCAGTGCCATTTTTTTAAACCAAAGACTAAATAAAAAGGACAGCAGTCCTGTTGGTTTCAAACTATATAATTATTACTGTGTACTTTTAGCACACTGGGCCACTCAACACTCTTGGAATGAAATTTAAACTTATGAAAACAAGTCAGCATATTTTTATTACTATACATGCACTACAATAATTACAATTTGAAGCTAATAATAAGGCAGCTAGAAAGAAACTTTTTAATTTGTTTACTTCAAACATTAAAACATACGTTCATAACTTTAAATGTCATTCCAGTGTAGAGAAGTACAATGTGCTTTGCAAGTGCTTAGGGGCCCATTTTGCTAGAAGTGTTCGATAATAATTACAATTTTGTAAGCACTATGGGCAGCCACTAATCCCCAAACCCCAAATCCAATAATACCCAACACAGTCACAAGTTCAAATAATGGATTTTTGAATCCACCAAGCACCAAATACCATAAAGTACAGCCAATAAACATGCATAACAAAGACTTTTCCTCTCCTTCTGCCTCTAGCCGAGTGTAGCCCGCTGCATGCCAAATATGACTCCTTGAGGTACGGCAGCAGGTAATTTTTATACTGGGCCTGGAACAGCTTCTGGTGACCCAGCATGACTTATGAGAAGTATTTCCAGGTTGTCTGGGAACCACAGTAGTCCTCTCCTGATAGAGTCCCCTTGCAGCACCGAGGGACTCACCAATGGGGCTACACTGCTGGTCTGCAGTTCCCACAAACCCCTGCAGGTATTTAAGCAGGGTTGTTTCCAGTGGAACACTGTCGCCTAACGTATGGGGAATCAAACTGCTCCTGGCCTCCTGCCTCTGTTTGTCTATCCCCTGGCAACTTCCATCTTGTCCATCTGGGATGCTGTCTGTCCTGTTTAGCACTCACAATTTGCTTGAAATTTAATTGCCACTACAATACACCATTTCTCTGTGTGAATTTGTATGTGTATTTTTATATACAGTATATGTGTCATTAATAGGCCTCTTGATAAATTAAACCTATTTTGTTGCTATGTATATTCTGCTTATACTTTCCAATAAACAGCATGGAAATTTGAAGATATTTGTTATCCTCATGTCTGAGCATCTTTGTTAACATAGGTAATTTTTTTTCTAAAGTACCAAAATTTTACTTTTACTTAAGTAATTTTTTCGAGACTACTGTTTTACCCGATTAGTTTCCATGTTAGAAATTTTTGTCAACATAATACTGTACTTCTACTTTTGATAATTTTCCATCTCTAGCCACAGATGTGCCTTCCTTAATATAAAATTTTGAAACTTCAGTAAGACTAAGCGCTATGAAGAAATATTACTATTAGCTTTGGAGAAATATTACAATTACCATACAGCTAACAATATTTTCATCTTGTCAGCTTTATAGTTGAGAGAAACAGATGTTTCTCCAATCTGTTTTGATGAAACAAAACAGAATAAAGCTGTTTTTGCCAATTCCAAACCAAAAGTATTTTATCTTACTTGTTGGATGCTTATGTTGCTGTCTTGTGTGCTGAATTCCTCTTCTTTGTCAGGCTCCATCATTTGCTTGGACTTGTTTGTGTTAAGGTCACTGTGCATCACATTTTCTAGGCGACTGCTCTCTGTTGTTATCTTGAGCTTTAGAGTATGGAAGGGTGTGGAGACATCTCCTACCATCAGTTGCACTGGCATGCCTTCAAATACCATGTCATCAGTTTCTCCTTCCTTAAATCCAGGAGGCTGATAGTCTTGTGGAGTCACTATTTAAAAAAAATCAAATATATAAATGGTAGTTTTGCCATGCATATTTACATTTTTATAAGCAGCACTGCATTAAGTTATTTACCAGTCAATAATATAACAACAGATTATTTTAATGCATTCTAGTAAACACTCTGAAAAACAATTAAAATACTGATATGGAAACATCAAGGAAGAACTAAGAAATGGAGAATTCAATTTTAACACACTCATCCCATCTGTGAAAAATGGTGGTGGTAGTATCATGGTTTAGGCCTGTTTTGCTGCATCTGGGCCAGGACAGTTTGCCTTCATTGATGGAACAATAAATTCTGAATTATATCAGAGAATTCTAAAGGAAAATGTCAGGACATCTGTCCATGAACGGAATCTCAAGAGAAGGTGGGTCATGCAGCAAGACAGCGACCTTAAGCACACAAGTTGTTCTACAAAAGAATGGTTAAAGAAGAATAAAGTTAATGTTTTGTAATGGCTAAGTCGAAGTCCTGACCTTAATCCAATCGAAATGTTGTGGAAGGACCTGAAGCAAGCAGTTAATGTGAGGAACCCCACCAACATTCTTTGAGTTGAAGCTGTTCTGTATGGGGGAATGAGCTAAAATTCCTCCAAGTCGGTGTGCAGAATGATCAAAAGTTACCAGAAACGTTTAGTTGCAGTTATTGCTGCAAAGTGGGGTCACACCAGATACTGAAAGCAAAGGTTCACATACTTTTGCCACTCACAAATATGTAATATTCGATCATTTTCCTTAATAAATAAATTACCAGTATAATATTTTTGTCTCATTTGTTTAACTGGTTTCTCTTTATCTACTTTTAGGACTTGAGTGAAAATCTGATGATGTTTTAGGTCATATTTATGCAGAAATATAGAAAACTCTAAAGGGTTCACAATCTTTTAAGCACAACTGTAGTGCCAACTTAAACCCAGAAGAACTAAGTATTTCATTTTTCTAGATGTTATCATTTATTGTTAAGGTCTATATTTTCCCATTTGACAAAAATGTTGGGAGGTGTTTCAGGTGAAGAAGACAGAAGTTTCTAAGTAAGGTACTTATACACAGTAAATATGGCACAAGAGAATGGCAACATGTTGCTTGTTGATCAGCACACACAAGTACGAATTTAACCACACATGTTACAATAATAACCCTAAAAGCCTAGAATAATAAATTGTTTAAATTTACACCAAACATTTTCAGTTTGTTGAGTTTGTGTATTTTCACTATGTTTGTCTCCATTTTTCACCAGATAATAACAGGTTTTGTGCAATATCCAAAAAGTGCATGGTTAGATTAATTAGATTAGGTTAATATAGTTAAATGACAAGTAATATATTAATAAAAAAATCCATATATTGTCTCCCAACAGTGGAATTTTGGAACCATCATTTTAGTAATAAAGAAAAAATGTAGGCATATTAGAGAAATCAAGCTCATGAAGATATGGTCAGATGACAATAAAGAGGAAAAGAAAAACAACAGTTAAATAACTACTAAAGAAAATAAACCACTAGAGAGATCCATGGCTCTTTAAAATAACTGCCTGCCAACACCCTTCTAGGCTTTCAACAATATAGTGCAGCAGATGCATGTCTTCATAACTTGGGCATAATTATTGCTGCAAAACTGTGTCTCAGTTAAACCAAGAGCCAGAACGAGACACAGAGAAACTGAAATAGAAAATGGGGAAGGGTTAGAAGCAATTGGTCATTATGACTTACACAATTCTATTTTAGACAAATTACTAATATTTATTCAGTATAAAGAGCTAAATTTGCTATTTAATAAGAGTTAGCTATGTTTAAGCAAATTATCTTTGGCCTGGATTTAAATGGTGAAAGTATTTCTTACAGTCAACTTAGTTATCTCTGGATTTATCAAAAGGCGCATATCATGTAATCAAATTGCATGCTGTGGAGTGTATGCATAAAGGTTCTGCTGGAGGCATCCTTATTTGGTTAAAGGATTTAAAACACAGACCACACATAAAACTAAAAAGTAATCCATAGATTTGAGAAAAGGAGTTAAATGTCATTTTTCCTTTAGAACGGTGAAGTAATTGTAAGCTGGAAAAACTACACTACAAAAAAATATTTTGAAGTTTTACTTCCTGAAAATTTTTTGGCAATTTTGATGGACAGCTTCAAGTTGAACACAAATATAATTTCAGAATCACACAGGAATTTAGAGAAATATGGAGTTTACTTTTACTGAAATGAGTGTGTTTAATTGTTTAATGATCCTGGCACATTGCTTTAGTTCAAATGAGCTAAAAATGTTTTGCAGCTGATTTTCATTTGTACTCAGCATCTGATGTTTCGTATTTCATTGTCCAACAATACACAGCCAGCATTGATGTATTCCCCTTGTTTTGATGCCACTCTTCCATCTCTACAATGTGCTGGTGAATCCTTTCTCCATGTTCTTCAATGACTGTGCCAAGATTAGCAGGGAAGAAGTCAAAATGAAAAATGCAGAAAATTAATCTTTAACATGATGCACTTCATGGTGTTGTATGTTTGAAACATATTGTCAACCAGCTGGAGGTAGTTTGATGCTCTATAGTTGACAAGAAAATTCTCAATAATGTCCTTGGAATGCCTTCCATGCATTTTCCTCCAGCCTCATTAGCAGATCTTTGAACTGCTTGTCATTGGTGACTGTGACTGTCTGATTTGTGAACCAACAAAAGTGCTATTTTTTTGAGCCCATTCATAACTCACACCTAAATGATATTCTAACTTTTTAGTGCTAGACCTGAATGTTCCTAAAGCTGCTTGTAAAGTTATTTGATTTTCAATCACAATATTCATACCTAAGCATTTTAACAGAGAGTGGTTTAAAAAACTCCTGCATGAAACCAAGTGCTTGTTCCACTGAAATCAATTGTAACACTTGTAAAAAATGGTTAAAAAAAACAAAAAACAAAGAGGTTTTCTGTTGCATCTTTAAAGGAAGCCAATGTCTTTTCCTGGATGAGACTAAATTGAAACATCTCGTTAAAACAAGGAAAAAAAAATGCCAGTGTCATTTTTCATTTGCATGCTTTGGTTGTTTAGTAACAGTTACTGAAGGAGAGGTCAAGTAGATAGATAGATAGATAGATAGATAGATAGATAGATAGATAGATAGATACTACACAAGTAGCCTGCTATCAAGTGACAAAAACTGAAAAGAAATTATACGTATACATTTATTTGTAATCAGGTTGAAGTTTAGCAAGTTTATCACATAAATTTTAACATATAGGAAGAGTGGTAGTGCATGTTTTGCCTGTGCATTGTGTCTACTGGAGGATTTTGGACTTTCAATGATGAACTTGGGCAGCAAGTTCAAAAAAACTTCCACAATAATTATTATACATGAATGTCAATAAGCACATACATACAGTGATATGTTGAGTGTCTTTAAAATATTTATGGAAACTTATTCACACCACTAAAAAATGATTGCGTTATTTCACAAAAAAAAAAGAATGTGTGTCACGTGTAACCAAGTGAAAAGATTTGAACAGTTTTATTCATATACATTTAATTCTGTATGTGCTAAGGGGTTAATTTAATCAACCCAGTTTAGATAATGCACTGGCAAACAATATAGTTTGCACGAAGAACCAATATACAGTGATCCCTCGCTATATCGCGCTTCGACTTTCGCGGCTTCACTCCATCGCGGATTTTAAATGTAAGCATATCTACAGTAAATATATATCACGGATTTTTCGCTGGTTTGCGGATTTCTGCGGACAATGGGCCTTTTAATTTATGGTACATGCTTCCTCAGTTTGTTTGCCCAGTTGATTTCATACAAGGGACGCTATTGGCGGATGGCTTAGAAGCTACCCAATCAGAGCATGTATTACATATTAACTAAAACTCCTCAATGATATACGATATGCTTCCCGCACGGTGCTTGATTGTTTGCTTTTCTCTGCGCCTGTGAGCAGAGGGGCTGTTTGGACAGAGGCTGTTTGCTTAGAAGATATGGACGCTCCTCTAAAAAATGCCGCTTTATCGCGGTGCTTCGGCAAAAGCACGTATTGATTTTTTGATTGTTTGCTTTTCTCTCACGCTGTCTCTCTCTGACATTCTCTGCTCCTGACACGCATTCCTTTGAAGAGAAGATATATTTGCATTCTTTTAATTGTGAGAAAGAACTGCCATTTCTGTCTTGTCATGGAGCACAGTTTAAATTTTGACTAAAGGGTGTTATTTCATGTCTAGAGGGCTCTAATAATGTTAAGAGTGTGGGAGAGTTTATAAGGGCTTAAAATATATAAAAATAACCATACAAACATATGGTTTCTACTTCGCGGATTTTCATCTATCGCGGGGGGTTCTGGAACGCAACCCCCGCGATCGAGGAGGGATTACTGTAGTTCATATACAAAGCTGTGACAGGGTATATAAGAACCAATACAGTACACACATAAAACTAGCATGTTACACTCGCAAACCAGCATCATACACATATAAAACTGGTACAATTCTCACATGTAATTGATCTAGTGCACACATAAAACCAAACCTATATATTATCCACATGAAACCAGTATAAGACATGTAAGAAATCTATGGTTTCAGGTTTTTCTCTGCAGGTTGGAGGGCCTACATGCAGGGCTGGATGCAGATTAACGTTATACCCAGGACGAAGCAATTGCAGGTTAAGGGCCTTGCTCAAGGGCCCAACACAGTAGAGTCACTTTTGGTAAAGATATGCTTATATTCATACCTTTTTAATGTTATAAACATAATTTTACAGAGCTGTATGGTCTGTGTTTTTGCTGTCTAAACTGCAGTGAAAATTGTCTTTCGAAAACACCAACTTCCTAGCAACAACTAACCTGCAGGCAGATAAGTGGGCGTGCAAAGACAACTACATGTTGCTATGCCTCAGAAATTTCTTTTATTTTGGATTAACTACGTCAAATCTGCTAGATTAAAAAAGGTACTGTATATATTACTGAGTCAGGCTGATCATTTATTATATGTGATTTTTAATGAATGTAGAAAATATCTAAATATAACTTTATAAAGCTGACCTATGTTCATATAGGACACTATTGCCGCTTAATTTTGCCAGCAGTAGCTTTCTTTCGGATCCATGAGATAACAGTAAAAAACTTTCAAGTTAAGGGCCCTGGCACAGATAAAGCAAACAGACCCTATTGTTTTTAGCTAGCATATATCATTTTACTTAAGCACACTAATGAGTTATTATAGCAGCAACTGACAAGTGCATTTAGCAGATCACGTACCTGTTCTGTCCAAAGAAATACCGTGTCTCTAACTTTAGTCTAACGCTAGTCACAAGAATGAATTTCTCAAGTTAAACAATTTCACAAAACTAAAAGAACTACTGTTGAACAGCTAAATAAGAGTGAGTGGGTAACTTATAGTATTGATAGTGTATCCGTTACTTTACTTCAGTGTGTTTCCTCTTTAGGGGTTCATGAATTGAGCTAGTGCTGTTGTGGAATGCAACAAGATGACCAAAAAGTTGCTTTGTCAGATTTTTGGGTGAAATATCCCCACCCCGAGAAGAATGTTGCCTGATATTTGAGGAACCTTCTTCTGCTGAAAGTAGTGTAGCTGCCGCCGTGATAAGCCTACTTAAAAACAGTCCAGAGAGTCACAACATACCTGGGTGCAGTGTGGGAGAAAGGCAGTGACAACTAGTCAATTAACAAAATACAATTTGTCTAAAATTGTTAGTCGATTACATTAATCGCAGCAGCTCTACTGTGATCATTATTCTACTATAAACATAATGAAGCAGATTTTTTGCCAATTTAGAAAAATGTAAAATTTTAAAAAAGAAAAAATATTTAGAATAGATTTAGATTTTATTTGTCACATATACATACACAGGGATATTGACCAAAATGTAGCTCAGTGAGAAGCCTATTATGTGCAATAAAATTAAAATTAAGTAACTATATTTATATAAAACATATAGCCATTAAAAGTATAATAACTGTTAAATAATTATTAAATAAAAATAATTAATGACACAGTAAAAAAATAGATTGACTATTTTTACAATTTTAAGTAATGTCTGACAAGATGATAATTTGTTATTTTTAAAAGAAGTGAAGCTCTTTCTCGGTCTTTTTGTTCTTAATTTGAGGCAATGCAGGTGCCTGCCAGATCTTAACCATTTAAAACGGCTGTTGAAAGGGTAAGAAGAATAATGATCCTGGCTACTTTTGTAATGTAACTTTTTGTATATACTATACTGTAACTCCTCTAGTGATGATAGTAATATTCCTATGATGCACACAACTCTCTACAGCACTGTATGTCCCATTTGAGCCATTTCCATAGCAGCCAGTGATGCATCCTGCCAGAATGCTTTCAACAGCTACATGCTAGAAGGACTTCAGGACTATTTTTGACACTCTATACTTCTTCAGTTATTTGAGATGATAAAGGTGCTGCCTAGTCTTTCTCAACAGAATGTTTGTTTGTGTGGAACATGTTAAGTCATTCCTGATGTTAACTCCCTGATATTTAAAACATTCAAGCCTCTCCACTGCAGTACCATTATTGAACAGAGGTATAGTATGAACTCAGTTCTGCATTTCTCAATCAGTGCTGAAATCCACAATGAGCTCTTTTGCTTTGCTGATAGTGATGAACAGATTGTTTCCTGACACTACAGTGACAGGGCAGCCACTTCCTCTAGGTAGGGCTTCTCATTGTTGTTGCTAACAAGGTTTATAACAGCTTTATCATCAGCAAATTTTACAATGGTATTTGAGCTGTACTTTAAGTATTTTGGTGTTGGGTACACTGTACAGAATTAATCCCCAAGGGGAAATTATGTTTTCACATGACCTTTGCTTGGCTACACAATTGTGTATACAGTGAATACAGCAGGGGACTAAGAACACATCCTGGGGACTACCGATCAAAGGGAGAAGCTAAAACTCAGATTCTGTGATTTTTATTGCTACTCTGGTGGGAGCAATTGCACTGAAGGTTGAGCTAATGTCGATCAACAATTGCCTCACATTGCCTTTTTTAACAGTGTCCAAGTAAAAAATACTAGAGTCTAATACTTGGGAAATGGCATAATTTGTGGATCTATTTGCCCAGTATGCAAACTGAAATGGATCCCTGTCTTTGGGAAGGCAGTAGCAGATATGGTCCTTAATCAGACATTTGAAGCATTTCCTAACTACCGAGGTATGAATCATAGGCCAGTAGTCATTCAGACTGCATGTGGAGGTTTTCTTTGGGACAGGAACAATCGTGTACCTTTTGAAGCAAGTAGGAGCTACAGACAGGACCAGGGATTTGTTGAATATAGTGGTAAACACAAAAGCTAGCTGGTTAGCACAAACGTTCAGCACACAAACTGTTATGCCATTAGGGCCTGTAGCTTTCCCAGTGTTCACACACATCAGGGCTCTCCTCACACTATGCTCAGACACAGAAAAGGATTGGTTACCTCTAGCCCTCGTACTAGCTCAATCAGCTGTGGCAATGTTATCTGGTAGGCAGCTGTTGCTACTACTGGCATCCAACCATGCACAGAATAAGTTCAGCTCCTCAGCCTGAGCAGCATCTGCATAAGCCAGTGTAGAAGTTTTTGCTACTGTAGTCCGTTCTTTGCCTGACACTCTTTCACAAGCATCTGGAGTCATGCTGGTCCATCCACCCTATCTCTTTAACATTGTTTCCCCTTGATTCACCGCACCGTTAGTCTGTATGATGCCAGCTTGTATACTTTCATGTTATCCTATTCACGATCAGAGTTGTACAAGGCAATGTCAGTATTCAAAAAGTCACAGATGAATTTATCAATCCTCGGTTTCTGATTAAGAAAGCTCCTAACAGTAACTGATTTGACAATATTTTCTACCAGCATTGCTATGAAACTCATTACCACTTCCATAAACTCCCAGATGTAATTGGAGTTGGATTGGAACATGTTTGGAAGAAATAAGTGGGTAGGAGTGGCGAGCTTTGTTGGGCTGAATGGCCTGTTCTCGTCTAGAGTGTTCTAATGTCTAGTATAAATATAAAGACAAATCAAAATTTGTATGATGCAATTTAAGCATTACCTTCATCGTAGTAAAAAAGCTTCATAGTTAAAGAGATTTCACTAGGCAAGGGTCCTAAATTTTGCATTAACACATAAAGTTTGCGAATCAAGAGAATGCAGGCCTTTTTTGTATCAGCAGAGGTCACCCTGGCTTCTGTATTTTCAAAGCTTCTGTGAAAAATATAAAAATAAGCCAAATACAATATTACAAAAGTTTTATAAAAATCTAACCAAATCACCACAATTAACTGAATATTTTCAAATATACTATTTTCACTTGTGATATACTTTGTGACAGAATTTTATTTGAAACTAGTTTCATATATTGATATATATCTAAACTAGAATTACCTACCTTCCACAATTAACAACAGGTCCTTCTTCTGTGTATTTAAATCTAAACTGATAACACTCAGTGATGACCTGAAAACATAAATACAATAATTCCTTTAAAAAACTAATTCTTAATTTGCTCACAATATTATGATCTACTCATGCTCACCAATGGCATGCAGTAATTATGCTACAATCTAAAGGCAGCACAAAGGATACAACTTAAAGTAACTTTCAAATGTTACTCATATTGAAAATGAAAAATGAAGCATTTTCTTTACCTTTGAATTGTCAGTGTCATTGAAAATCTAAAATGAAAGAAATTGTCTAAGTATTTCAGTCTGCAATATATTAAAAAAAAATACATAAACATATACATACCGTCAAGACTAAGGTGCGCAACTAAAATAAAAAAAAAAACTCAAGTCAGTGAAGATAATCAGATATAACAAAATGAAATTTAAACTGCCAGAACAGAGTCTGCAGTTAAGTTCAAAATAAATGACTCCTTACACCATACAAATAAAACCATACAACATGAACATTTTATCATCATCTGTGACTCTTAAAACACATGCCAGCTTTTGGAGAATAAAAATGTATTACACACTCATGGATTAAACAAATAATACAGATACTTTCCAGAACACTACTATAGAAGCTCGATTGCTATAGTATATCAAACCATGACAAATTATTCACAGAACTGAATAAAGAAAGACATGCATTTGACTAAGTAAAATCATAAAACGGTAATGTATTTAAATGGTGATTAAAAAATAAGCATGTGGCAATTAAATACAAAGAATACAATAAAAGCAGCAATGTAAGTTATGAATGCGCTATATACTACTATCCCACAATATTTAAAACATTTACAAAAATGAATTTTGGAACTTAAGAACACAGGTTTGACAGATAAGATGAAACCAGCCATTTGGTTAGCCAGTAGCACTGACACAATCTCCACCAGATATTTTTTAAAAAGCAGTCAAGTTTTTTTTTCTTTTCAACTATATGATAGTTGAAGACTTGATCACTGATTAGTAAATTGGCTGATCACAAAAACCAATATTTTCAACCCCTGCTTTTCTAATTTAGCTTTAGTGCCGCTTTACGTAAGGTATTATGGTAGTTGAGAACACACAGATGTCTTTTTCTTTTCTTTTTGCAGCAAAGCTCCTACAGTATAAACAAAGAACAGCAAGTGCAGGCTTGTTTTAAGTTGATTGGAATATCTGCCTTTATGTTAACAAAAGAGAAGTAATAAACTGAAAATAAAAATCAGAGAAGACGTCACATGCAATTAGACAAATGGCAAGAAAAGATACTTTAATGAATTCAGACCTTTTTATTTTGTCCTTTAAATTAAAATGGACACCATTTGAGTTTGGACAGTGTGCTCATTTTAAGTGTAGCTGTTTACATTTTTAACTGGAAAAAGAAAAGATAAAGATGAATTTTAGATTGCTGCTTAGTAAACAATAGGCTTTTTTAAAGATTTGTACTGTGTTTACTATTGTTGAGTCATACAGCGCAGGTTTTGTTATGAAACAAGTACTACATAACTAAAATGGTAATCTATAGTTATAATTACACCTCAAGAATTACAAATGTCTAGCTGAGACACTGAAGAAAAAAACACACCTGTATAAATGTAGTAAATGTATATTTAAACAGCAAACAACTGAAGTGTAATTAATGATTTAAAATTATTAACACCTTTAAGTGCATGTATATTTACATTTAAGCAGTCTTTAATATATATATATATATATATATATATATATTTAAAGTAGAGTCTCGCTTAACCTACCTTTGCTTATCCAACATTCTGTATTATCTGATGTCCCACCCCAAAAAAAAAAACAAAAAAATGCATCAATCAGCAACAACTGCAATTTGCGAGCGTGAGTGTAGTTTATTTTTTGTTGCTAAGTTCATTTTTTCAGTTAAATTTTTCTGCTGTTTTGTTGTAAAACATGATTACAGTGGATTATGTGGCCAGCCCTCTCTGGCGTGTGTGCGTGTGCGCGCATGTGTCTCTCTCTCTCTCCCGCGTGCGTGTGTCTGTCTGTGTCTCTCTCTCATGCTCTCTCTCTTGCTGCACAGGGAATGCACAGGGAGAGACTGAACACGTGCGGAAATCATCGGCGCGCACAAACCGACGTTCTGCCAGCCTGTTTATGTCGGATAAGCGAGACTCTACTGTATATATATAATAATAATAATTTTTTTTTCAGAGAAATGGTGAAAACTACTTTTTTAATTAAACTTTATTTCAGATAAGTAAATTACTGAAAAATTTAAATATGACAGCTTGTAATTATGAGAAGCATTTTATTTTCTGTTATGCCATATGTATTATGGGTAAATATTTCTATATATATGTTATTAGTTAAAGTATGTATTGTATGGAAAATTTATCTATTTTAGTATTTTAATGGTCACTGAACAATAAGCCTACAGAATTTAATTTTGTTAATAAGAAAACAAGTTAACTCATGTGGTCTATACTTTAGTTATAAAGTTACCAAAGTTAACACCTTAACACTTCTGTGCATCTGGTTATGCTGGAGCTTAGTGTAAAATGTTTTTTAAAGGGACAAAGGAAAAAAAAAATTGGAATTGGACAATCAAGTAAAATTAAATTGGTGATGAGTATCAGCCTTAAAAATGGGATCTGAGCATCACTACTACATGACTAAGAAGTCTGTTCAAGATTTCCACAGCTATTTGTCTAAAGAAATTCTTATGTTTTAGTCTTAAATACAAATCCCCTAATTTCTACTGGTATCATCAACTACAAGTTTCATTATTAAATTGAAGGAATTTTACTTGTTCAACTTTATTAATGCCTATCATAATTCTGAACACCTGGATTAGGGCCTCACATAGTCCTTTCTACACCAGACTAAAAGATTTACTTTAATCTCGCCATTCACATAGCTACCCTGTTCTGTTCTCCACAATTTTTTGTGCTGTTTTTTTTTTCATAGTGTGGTGACCAGAACGGGATATGCAATTCCTGATCTTCTCAATACCACATCATAATGTCCAAGTATAACATCACTTGACTTAAGTTCGAAAGTTTTCACAATATTTCCTAACATTGTATTTGACTGTTTCATTGCTTTTACACATTGTCTAGAGGATAAGAATGCTGCAATAAAATCCTAAATCCTCTTTAGAGTTTGCTTCCACTAAGGAGATATCGCCAAACCTAGCTATTTTAACAAATCTAGTTGACATGAGTCCTTTTCCTCAAGCAACTGAACTGTCTTTTGCTACCCTTTTTTACTTGTATTACAACTCTTGATTGCAACCAATCTAAAAACTCTCTCAGCTGCTGTCATCATAATTTTTCTGGTCATTATATGATCCCATATTATCAATGAGAGGATTGATCTAAATTTACTTTTGCATTGCTTTGAGTAGTGAAGATTCTCTCACAATAAGAATTATAATGATACATGAATAATAAAGCTTTGTTGGCTTTGTTCAGCTTAAGCTGAACACAACAGATTTCAAGTAGCAGCCTATTGCACATGGTTGTAGGAAGCATGGGGAACGCTAACTTCACAATAACATCCATTTCTCCCACAGTAACAAAGACATACAGGCTAGTAGTAAGATTTCATAATACATATTAAAAAAGAAAAAAATACAAATGATGCATAAATGTTGCCATACAAAAACTTTTAATTTGACCATAAAAAAGCAGAAATTTCAACAGTATAATCAGAAAGTAAAATAAAGATTTTAAGTATATTTCTGTGAAAACTGGTATTGTTGGCAGGTACAGTCTTACTGTGGCAATTAATAAATATATGTTCTGGTTTCATTAACAATCAACATCCCAAATACTAGTAAGTCCTTTGTTGGTTGGTACAGCAGAGAAAGATTTTCTGGTATTATGAATTGAATGTTTATAGATGTAACTATCACCATTTATTAAAAACAAAAACATTAATTTTACATTTCACATTCACATATCAAACATTTCACAGGGAAAATGTACAAATAAAAAACCTGTGAAAAATATGGCACAAGATTTGATTCTTACATTTGCTTAAAATTAACATTTTTTACCTTGTGGGTCTTAAAGATAAAACTAGGCTACACTGAATTATAAAAATAACAGAATACTGTATATTTTATCAGAAATGTTATTTTCTGTGGTGCATTATACAAAGAGTGTTTTGAGAAAAGCTACATTCAAGGGTTAGGCTTTTAAAAAATATATATATGTTTGTCTAGTCTAGGATGTCAAAATTTTTAATTTTCCTTATATCTGTAATATGATTTTTACATTTAATTTTATTTTACATTTTAGAAATCACTTGTTTAATAGTAATCCATGTTCCCCTGAATCACAGTTTACATATAAAATCTGGTATATTCATTTAAGAGAAAGAACACCTATAAAAACAGCATCCATTATCTATATTGTAAAAATTTCACATATTTATCTAAATTATGACAATAACTTTTGAATGTAGTTTTTCAAAAATGAGTACTTCTTAAAATGAAACTCTTTAATAATATACTGATCTGCTGTGATTGATCCTTATCTTCTGTTTAGCATCCACAGGCCCTATTTAATGGTTCAAAAATTATACTGTAGTTAACATTGTTTAATCGGCTTGACTTCTCATGACCTTTAATAATTTTATAAAAACTCCTTATAAACATGATTTTGAAATGACATGTTTCAGAAGTCTTCTGTGAGAAAAATAAAGGTACTGCAAATGTGCTTGAGTGATAGTAAATGTACTAGGCATGTCTAAGACTGATATTATTGTGTAAGACTGTGATTATGAAGCACCATCCTCTAACATGATAAATTCCCTTGAGGTCTGCCTTTCTGAAGTCTCGCAATTCCAAGGAGAACTTGTCTCACAGCGAACTAGAGCAGACACCCTCACTTCTAAAAATAGGAAATCGTTATGATCAATGTCCCTTCTAAGGTGCACGTGTGCCTATGCGTACAATTTTTAATGCTTTGCCGCACAATATTTTCAAGTAAAGCAATCCTTGCCTTGAAACCTGCACAACAGTACTCCCAGAAATCAACTGTTAAAACTTGCAATGTCTGGAAAACCCCTACGTGAATCCTTTGAAAATGTCTTATGCCCACCCTATAAAGATTGGCAGTTCTGCTTTGATATAGAATTGCAAAGTTAGCCAAAAAGAAGATTGTAATACTCATATGAAAGATTGGTATTGTAGAAGATAAAATCACTTCTATACTAATTACTTGCATATGCTACATAAAAAGAGTTAACTTGAAGCTGTATTAATTCATTGTGTGACACTTTTGTTTATCTTGTATGAAAAGGATTAAACTTATTTTCTGTGCATTTAGAAAGTATCAGCAATGTATACTGACATTCTATATCTGTGATTCATCTTTATGAGTACATTAAACCTAAAATAGCAGGTTATGAAGATGGTTAGATAATTTCTGTCTTTTTCCTTAGTAAGGTAAGCTCTTTAAGTTATGTAACCTTTCACTGATTGGATAGTATATTCTTTTGGCCAATAAGATTCCTGTATAGTCTGCTGTATAAATATCAACTCCCTAATTTTTTTTGAACACTTCAGTGTTGCAGTGTCCAATTCCAGTTTTTACAAAGTATATATCAGAATATATTTAAATGCAGGTTAAATATTTTGGGTCCTATATATATGTTTGTACCACCTGTGCTTTTTTAAAAATAATTTCAGTTTTCTGCTCACAGTGTGCCTGCAAAGACTGCTGCATAGGTGCACAAAACAAGCAAGTTAAAACTGCACAAATGTGTCAGTTGAAAGCACAGCAGGATCCTTTATGCAGGAAAAAGTGGCATGTTGAAAGAGAAAGGGTGTTGGTACATAGTCCTAACTGCTTTTCTACACAGGAAAAAACTAGATAAAACTGCCTGTGATTGCTTAAACACTTTAACACAGTCATTATTTTATTTTTAAATGTAGTCATGGATTGGATTAGATGTACAGTACAGGCCAAAAGTTTGGACACACCTCCTCATTCAATGTGTTTTCTTTATTTTCATGACTGAAGGCATCAAAACTATGAATGAACACATGTGGAGTTATGTACTTAACAAAAAAAAGGTGAAATAACTGAAAACATGTTTTATATTCTAGTTTCTTCAAAATAGTCACCCTTTGCTCTGATTACTGCTTTGCACACTCTTGGCATTCTCTCGATGAGCTTCAACAGGTAGTCACCTGAAATGGTTTTCACTTCACAGGTGTGCCTTATCAGGGTTATTTAGTGGAATTTCTTACTTTATCAATGGGGTTGGGACCAGCAGTTGTGTTGTGCAGAAGTCAGGTTAGTTGGACGATCATTTATTTTTCAACAGGACAACGACCTCAAACACACCTCCAGGCTGTGTAAGGGCTATTTGACCAAGAAGGAGAGTGATGGAGTGCTGTAAATGGTCATGAAAATAAAGAAAACACATTGAATGAGGAGGTGTGTCCAAACTTTTGGCCTGTACTGTACATCAGCAGACATGATTATGGCAAACTTTGCTGTGTAGGATGTTAGTTGAGTGCTGTATACGGGAGTCAGCATTCAATGAATAACACAGAGGAATAAACTCAACTCAGTCTCCTTTTTGTTCTCCTCTATAGTTACAGCAAAAATGAAACACTTGTGACCTATATATTTATATTTTAGGCATTGTGTGCCAATTCAACAACCGCCTAATGACACAGACCGAAACTGTTGCAAAATGTGCATTAAATAACCTAAAATAAATACCGCAAACATTAAAAGCTATTATAATAAGCAAAGGAAAATCAGAAATATGCCAGTTATGTTACATTGTTGTTAAAGACAAAGTATAGCAGCTTTTGCTTGCTGTGAAGAATGCTTCAGACTTCTAACACAAAGCAGCAGTAGGTTAATAATCTCAGGTTTAAGAAGAACCTAGTCCATTTGACTAATGATAAGTAAGTGTAACAAGAAGCTTAAGTATTTTTATCCCCACTCACTGTGACTAACTTTTTGGAAAGTGCCAAAATGCTTTAACTTGGTGGTTGAGCATTTTCATTTATTTTTTTATCACATTCTTGTTTAATTTTTGTCTTTCTTGAGGACTAACATTTTAGTGTCTGGATTTAATTTATTTTTTAGCCTGATGCTGTCCAGGCAGTCTCTGAACACTGGGGTTAGGCTCTAGTGGATTAGGTGTAGGGATAGATGGATAAGTAAAAAACATTACATCTTAAAAAATGAAATATTTTTCTGTATAGTAATAATGTTTGCAAGTCCATAACTCTGCTTTTGGACTCTGGTGCCAATTCAATGTTACTGTTTTTAACAATTGCAACTGAAATTTGAATTAGATATTTTTTTAATAATCTAGTTGCAATGCATGTTTTAAAATGGCACCATGTATTTTTGTTTTAACTTCAGGGAGGAGTGAATGACTTAAGTAAATGTATGTGCTTGAAATGTTTAAATAAAAATTACAGTTAAATACAACAAACAATAAATACAGTACATTTTCAAGTGTGTTCAGCAATGCATAAAGATTATTACATATGAACAGATAATTATATTGTATAATATTAAGTAGTGCTCACAGGGCAATTTGTCTGAAAATTTTTGCTCAAAATGAAAAGTTTTTGCTAAAACTAAGTTGGGAAAACTTTGGTCATGGTCTCTCTCCCCACAAAGAGTTGTGGGAGCCTTAATTCTATAAATGCAATCAAATTTGTTCCAAGCCCCTCACAATATGATGACAGCCACGTAAAAGTAAGGTAACATGTCCCCTGCAAGTAAGCAGCATCATGGTTAAAACATCTCCTATTTTTTAATATTGATCCTGTTTATGCAGCATATATAAAAATACATGCAGAAATATACTTATAAACACTATGCAAGTGATATCAAAAATCAATAATTGTATTACTATATAATAAAACTAACATGCGATCCTTAGTTTCAGTCAGGTTTTAGAGCAAATCATAGTACAGAAACTGTACTATGTTTAAAACAGTAAATGACTTGCAGGTTAATGTGGACATAGGCCACATATCTTTTCTTATTCTCTTAGACCCGAGTGCAGCATTTGATACCATAGACCACAGTATTCTTATTAATCGCTTTAGTCAATTGGTGAATCTCCCTGTGAGTTTCTTAAGCTGGTTTCAATCTTATTTAACAGGTAGAAATTTCTTTGTAACTTGTTGTGGTAGTTGTCAATTGCTGAATCTCCCTGTGAGTTTCTTAAGCTGGTTTCAATCTTATTTAACAGGTAGAAATTTCTTTGTAACTTGTTGTGGTAGTTGGGAAGTCCATGATATTGCATACGGCGTACCACAACAATCTATACTGGACCCACTGCTTTTTTCATATACATGCTTCCATTACGCTGCAGGAATACTCTGGGAAACCCTGAAGGCCTTCTTAAGAGGACAGATTATCTCATATCTTTACCACAGAAATAAACTGGAAACCAAGCAGGTATCAAAGCTAACTAACGAAATTACTAGAATAGATCAAGAACATGCCAGGTGTCCAAGTGAGGCTCTTCATAGGAAAAGGCAGGCTCTGCATTCAGAATTCAACCTCTTGACAACTAAAGAAATTGAACAACTCATTTTTAAATCAAGATATCATTACTATGAACACGGAGAGAAAGCTAATAAGCTTTTAGCTCAACAAATCCACAAGCAAGAAGTTCGCAATGCAATATCAGCAATTACCAACACAAATGGAGACATAATCATTGACCATAAAAATATAATGCACACATTTAGAGACTACTATAAATCCTTATATTCTACTGAGTTTAAAGAAGACAAGACACAATCTAATGAATTTCTGGATGCATTAGAGATACCAAAAATAGATACTCTTAGAGCAGAGAAATTGGATAAACCGTTGACACTATCAGAATTAGTTATTCTTAGCTGGAAGAATTAACATTGTTAAGATGAATATCCTCCCTAAGCTTCTTTTTATTTCAAAATATTCCAATATACATCAATAAATCGTTCTTTAAGAAATTAGATTCAACCATAACTACATTTATTTTGAATTCAAAACATCCACGTATCCAAAGAATGACCCTACAAAGGCCAAAGGAAGAAGGTGGCATGGCCCTACCTAACTTTCAATTTTACTACTGGGCAGCAAACATACAACATATAAAAACCTGGACATTGACACAAACAGGCTTGGTCTGCAATAGAAATAAAATCCTGCAGTTCCTCTTTATATTCCTTGCTTTGCGCCACAATAAATGCAAATTATCGCCAATATACTAATAACCCAATAGTGCTTCACTCACTCAGAATATGGAACCAGTGTAGGAAGCATTTTAAGATAGAGAATCTTTTATCCGTGGCACCTCTGCACGAGAACCACCTTTTTTAACCCTCGCAAACATATGCAGTATTTAATGTCTGGAAAACATTTGGGATTAAATCACTTAGAGATTTGTACATAGACGACGTCTTTGCATCCTACAAACAATTATATTCTAAATTTAACTTTCCAGCAACACATTTCTTTCAATATCTTCAAATTAGAAACTTTGTTAAACAGAACCTGCCCAATTTTCCTCACCTCCCATTTCTCTCTATACTGGAAAAAATATTGATCAGTTTCAAGGACTTAGTCAGTATCTCTGCAATATATAAAACCATTTTATAGTCCCTTTCTTTCAAAGATCCAAGAGGACAATGGGAAAAGGATCTCTCCCTCAACATATCAGAAAAGGAGTGGAAGGTAGCAATGCAGAGAATTCATTCAAGCTCCATATGCGCAAAGCATACAGTTATTCAACTCAAAATTATATATCGAGCACATCTGTCTCACTGTTTCCAGGGTAAGATCCAACCTGCGAACGCTGCAATCAAGTTCCAGCTTCACTGGGTCACATGTTTTGGACCTGCACCAAATTAACATCATTTTGGACCAAAATTATTAAATACCTTTCAGACAGCCTTGGTGTCATAATCCCTCCTAACCCATTAACAGCTGTGTTTGGTGTACTTCCAGATGGGCTTAAAGTGGAGAAAGACAAACAAACTGTAATTGCCTTTACTACACTACTGGCACGCAGACTTATCTTACCCAACTGGAAGAATCCCAGCTCTCCCCTTTTATGTCAGTGGGTAACTGATGTTATATACTATTTGAAATTGGAAAAAATCAAATTCTCACTTAGAGAATCAGTGCAGAAATTTTTCAAAACCTGGCAGGATCTAATCAATAACATTTCAGAATAAGCTTTTAACGCACTGAGGAAGCAGATTCTCTTCTTATTCCTTTTTTTATTCTTTTTTCTTCTCCATTCTTCTATATTCACTTATTAATTTATCTATTTATTTATTTTTACTAGGTTTAAGTTTTATTCTGCTACCCATGTTCTCTTTCTCAGGGGTGGGGGTTGATTTGTTTTCAATCCTATTCTTGTAAAATTGATCTGTTTGCATGGAATGCTGTGTGATTTCAATAAAATCAATAAAATAAAAAAAATCAATAATTGTATTACTATATAATAAAACTAACATGCTATTCTTGGATTCAGTCAGGTTTTAGAGCAAATCATAGTACAGAAACTGTGCTTTTTAAAACAGTAAATGACTTGCAGGTTAATGTGGACAAAGGCCACATATCTGTTCTTATTCTCTTAGACCTGAGTGCAGCATTTGATACCATAGACCACAGTATTCTTATAAGTCGCTTTAGTCAATAAGTCTCCCTGTGAGTTTCTTAAGCTGGTTCCAATCTTATTTAACAGGTAGAAATGTCTTTGTAACTTGTTGTGATTATAGTTGGAAAGTCCATGATATTGCGGTGTACCACAATAATCTATACTGGGCCCACTGCTTTTTTCAATATGCAATACGCTTCCATTACGCCAAATTATATCAAAACACAGGGTGAACTACCTGATGACCCTGTTGCTCTGACCTCTCTAATTCAATGTCTTACTTACATTTCTGAATGGATGAGTAGTAACTTTCTCACGCTGAATAAAGAAAAAACAAAAATCTTACTGGTTGGCAAAAGATGAGGGGTGTTGAAAATAAACCTGATCTCTAACATTAAAAATCAAGGCAGAGGGAAAGAATTTAGGTGCAATCATGGACTCTGACTTTAAAAAATTTTGCCACCTATATTTTAGAGTGCCTGCCCCCCTGTGTTCCAATTCATAACCATAGATCTTCTAATAATGGTAAAAACCCATTTTAATATGAATATTTCATAGCAGCATTTTAGTCCTAATAGAATATACATGCATAGAATTATCATATTCCTCGGGATTTGCAATCATTACTAATCTCCACTTTTTTCTGCTGTCTTTTCCAGTTTCTCTGTTGAGCCACCCCTACCACTAACACCTGTTTGAGGCTTTGTGTAGCCACCTGTAATGCTCAAGTAGGGTTCTCCAGCTTTCAACAAGACCTACTGTACCAAATCCTCTGGCACAAAGCCTGTAAAAAATGTGGAATGATTTAAACATTTATATTATTGAGAATGCCCAGAAGACGCTGGATGGTCTTTTGCCCTTGGAACCCCTGCAGACTGTTTTATTCTCCAGCTTAACTAAAGTTTTTTTTTTGTTTTTTTCTGTCCTCTTAGGGCATTTCACCATATCATCATACTTATCTTTAGAAACTTAGAATACAATATTATATATATGTACTTCACCTTTCAGTTATTTATATTAATGTTATATAAATTTGTATTATTCTTTTATTTTTCTTACCTAATTTAATTTGTTTTTCTTTACTTGACTCCCTGTAAAGCACTTTGAACTACTGTCTGTGTATGAAAATGTGCTGCAGAAATACATGTTGTTGTTCATAAAATTATATCCTATCATTAAAAAAGTAGCCCTACATTGTCCTAAAACATTAAGATATTCACAGAGTTCAGTTTTTGCTTCTATCAATTTCTTATGTATTATGATATTAATTTATTTTATATTACTGTATTTTGTTGTCTAGAAGCATAACATCTTTTGATTTACTTTGAATTTTCCACTAACATCTTTATAATTAAACTGATTGCATTAACAATGTTACCTTAGAAATCTCCCATATCTATTTATACTGTACTGATCTTTATTAATTTACGTGTCTGACTTGCTCCTGCACAATTATTTAGATGGAAGTTTAAATGATCAATCCAGTTCATAAGTATGTCATTAGTAGTCTATAAATTACTCAGTTCCTACATGTATTATTATACACAATGTTATTTATTCCATTAAAAACTAAATGGTATTAGTCATTATTTGGTGCAATAATATTTTAAGGTCATTTATAAATTTCATCGCATTTCTGTACACTTTTTAGCAAGGAGTGTTTTTTTTTTTATTTTCTGTATCATTACTGTTATTATTTTTACAAGTACTGCGCTGGGGTCTCTAGAATACCAAGCAATAAGTAAGTAAAAGAAATCTTAACAGACCATGAGTTTTAATAAATATGAGCATGTAAGAAATGGTGTTTTTGTGTTTTTATCACAACAACTGGAAATAATTCTTCATTCAGTTTTGATGGTGTATAATAACTTATCTTTAAACATGGTAACTTTCAAAATTTTTGCTGATCATTCCCCATTTCTTCTTAAGTGTTATTATAACATTGCAATGGAAATAGATACAACAAATATATAATTATAAATAAGTTATGGAGTATAATTACAGTATATATTTAAATAACTTACATATTTCTTTTGCAGAGCATCATAACAACCCAACATCCTATAACAAAGAAGATATTCTGTTATACTCTCAGACAGTTAAAAAGAACACTTTCAGCAAACAAACCTGATTGATAAAGTACACTTATTCAGCATAGTATCAATTCACTTATTGGTTTATTAAAGCCCCAATGATAATTTATTCCCCAGGAAATAATCTCATAATGCCACATTACCACATATTATTTTTTATGACTTTCTGTAAAGGAGAGGCACCATGATGCCTTTTGAGCAGCTCAGCCGTGCGCCCCCGGAGGTTGGCGAGTGAAACGAGCAAGGGAGCCCCCTAGTATTTATTATTTTCCAGTCTTTCAGGAATCTCCCCAGTGTTCATTGACTTTTGAGTGAAGAGTTTATATATGCACATAATCACCTCCTTAGGCACTCAAGGATACATGTTATCTGGTCCTGGTGATTTGTTAGATTTCTGCATATTTAATCCAAGGAGTACTTCACCCTCTATAACTTCCAAATCATTAAGTATATCCTTAGTAGTTACTGTTGCTGCTGGGTGGTTATTTACTTCTTTACATATGAAAACTTCAGAAAAATGCAAATTTAGAGCATTTGCTATTTCACTGTTTTTATAAATTACCTCGCCCTTAGTTTTTCTAATATGCATCAGCTCCTCTTTAATCATTCTTTAACTACTAAAATGCTGAAATAATATCTCTGGGCCATCTTTCACTTTTCTGCAATTTTTTGAATTGCCTTTTAGATTTGCTAATATGTTTTTTAATGGTTGCTCTTATACGCCCTACTGTTAGCACTACAGTTATTAGTCGTTATATGACTTATAAAGATGTTTTCCTTCTTTTTATCTCCTTATTTAACCACTGCAGATTTTCTTTCTGCCTCCAAATGTCAGTATGAGCTTGATCTGGACCTATCACACTGCTCCTCTACTGTTTCTATGTTTAAAAGAGTATCCCAGTTTATCCTTTTCAAACTGTGTCATATCTGTTCAAAATCTACCCCATTAAAATTAAACCTAACAGTTTAGTCTTTGCATCTCTGCCTTATCAAAACACAGTGAAGTGTATTATATTATGGTCATTTGACTCTTAATGCTGTAATCACCATTCTGCCCTCAACTAAATTGGGGAGGTATATAATACACACCTAAAATATGGCCTCTATATCTAATACTTTTTAGTAAAATTCAGGCCTCCATACTATGATGTGCCTCATAATTCATATAAAGAGGACAACTGTTTATATTCTGTTTTACATAAGTGATAACCCACTCCCTTCTTTTATTTTTTGCCTAACTTTCCTAAAATCTGTGTAACCATCTACAGTATATTATACTAATCCCAATCTCTCAACTAGATTTCTGTTATTGCTGTAATATCGCAGTTATGCTCAGTTATATACAACCCCATCTCACTTGTTTTATTTTTGAAACTCCTAGTATTAAAGCAATTAAATTTTAATATATTACTTATTTTATTTGGCACTTCAACTAGGGTCTGGAAATTAATTTACCATGTGTATTTGTTATAACACTACTGTCCATTACTACATATAAAGATACAAACCTGGACTGTCCAAAACCTCATGCCTGCACTCAAATCCATTCCATTGTTTAAACAATCCTTGACTATTCTACTCATATGCTTGCCCAGTATGGGGGTTGCTCATCTGGTTCAAATGAAATTCATCATGGCAGAACAGAATGCAGGATTATAAGAAGTAATACACCAGGCATAAACAGTGGATGATATCCAAGGAAAACAAAATTTATTGAAAATATATACTTTTCTAGCTCTTTAAAAATGTAAACTGAGATAAAATATTCAGGTGTACCCAAGGGCCACAGGAAGGCAACAATTATCAATACACAGTGGCTTTTTTTACCCTTTGCTAAAATAAAAATAAAAAAAAACGAAAGAAAGAAATGACAACTTTGCATAGGTGAAAGCAGGCCAATTGCCCCACTTATACTCAGGGTACTTGTTATTCATTCTATACTATGCTATAATAAATGTAACTTAACATACAGGTTGGTCTGATATCAAAAGTTATCCTGCTGTTTCTGTGACTTAATGTGCAATATCATAATTAAACTTTAATAAAAACAACATTCTTCAAGATTTTTGTATAATGCTACATTTGCTACACATAGCTTACCATTTTACTATTTGTGAAGATCCTGGGCATGATTTATCTTGCTTAAGAATTTTTACACACAGATCTGTAAAGGAAAAAGTATTGTACAAACAAAATAGGTCATCTAAATTTGTATTCAGACTTTGGTTAAGGTAGAATCCTAATTATGAAATAAATAATAATAATACATTTTATTTATATAGCACATTTTCCATGCTCAAAGCACTTCACAGAAATTCAGACAGAACAACAGGGCATACATAAAATTGGATACAAAAACACTCTAAAAATATACTAAATATAGATAAATACAGAATATAGAAAGCATTGAAATAGAATAAAAGATAATGCACCAGAATAAAATACAAAAATGCAAATACTACAAACCCTAAACAAATAACACAATTTGTGATACTAAGACAAATCATACTAAGCAGCTGGACAGAAAGGTAAACTGAAAAAAGGGTCAGCATGTCAGGGTAAGTTAAATGTCTTCCTCAATTTCTTTTTTAAAAAGAATGAATTGAGCCAGTGGATCTAATTAATTTAGGGAGGTCATTCTAAATTCTGGCCACTATAGAATTGAAGGCTCTGTCGCCCATAGTGCACAGGTTAGTTTGGGGCACAACAAGATTACTACAGTCACTGGACCTTATTGGGAGAACAGGAGCATAGTGACAAACGAGGTCACATAGGGAGAAAGTGATGGCAGAGAAGAATGGGTGTTATGTGCTCACTGTTGTGGGTCTTTGTAAGGACTTTTGCAGTAGAGTTTTGAATCAACTGGAGCTGTTATAACAGATTAGAAGGGACATCTACCAGTAAGGAGTTACCGTAGTTGATGTGGGAAGTAATAAAGGCAAGAACACGTTTCTCAGCATTAGAAAAGGGGAGGAATTACCAAACACAGGATATGTTGCAGAGGCAGAAGTTTCTTATTGTGTTTTTTTGTGTGTAGAATAAGAAAGAGAGGAATCAAAAATGACACCAAGTTTCCTAGCAAAACAAGACAGTCTGATGACATCATCACCAAGAGTGATTGTAAAGGAGCTAATTTTCTTAAGATGAGCTTTAGTGCTACATAGCATGACTTTATTTTTTTGCAGTTTAATTGTAAGAAGAGTTATATTCCATCCAGGCTTTAATATTACTGTGGTAAGCTGTGAGTTGAGCAAACTCTGATGAACTTTCACTTTTAACACTGAAATAGATCCGAGTATCATCTGCATAAAACGATAAAATATAAGTGTCTGAAAGACCACAAGGAAAAATTTATTTTATCATTTAGACTAGCAGAATACCCGCGCTTCGCAGTGTAGAAGTAGTGTGTTAAACAAGTTATGAAAAAGAAAAGGAAATATTTTAAAAATAACGTAACATGATTGTTAATGTAATTGTTTTGTCATTGATATGAGTGTTGTTGTCATATCTATATACTGTATATATATATATATAGCAAAATACCCGCGTTTGGCAGCGGAGAAGTAAAAACAAAAGGAAACATTTTAATAATAACGTAACATGATTGACAATGTAATTGTTTTGTCATTGTCATGAGTGTTGCTGGCATATATATATATATATATATATATATATATATATATATATATATA
>JANRMT010062854.1:28578175-28603469 GCA_026402145.1 Polypterus bichir lapradei | reverse complement strand
TCTTTTTCATAACTTCTTTAACACAGTACTTCTCCGCTGCGAAGCGCGGGTATTCTGCTAGTATTATATATGTGTGAAAAAATATCAAGACATTTAAAATTTACTGATGCATTAAGTATTAAATTCACATCATTTATAATGACCAGCTATACAAACATTGTCCTAAAGATGTCTAGTAATACTGAATAATAGTTTTAATGCCTGGTTTAGGTTAACATATCTTATCATAAAATAAACTGTTAGCAATATTGATTTCTCTTATTGCTTCTGGTTGCATATCTTAATTTAAATTAAGCTACTGTTAAAAAAAAAAATTCCCATGGTAACCAATATCTTCTTAAATTTTAAACATTTTAATTCTAACATCAATTTCATACTAAAAAAAACAAAAATAATGTTTCCTTTGCAGTGATCTAATTCTACATTTAAAAAATATGGATGTTGAAATAATATTAGGATTTAAACTTAATAAAATGATCAATACCATGCACATAGTAGAAAAACACTCAGATTGCATATTAATGTTGGGAACTAGCAACAGAAGAAGTAAAATTATCATTTATTATAACCAAACTTACTGATTTTATAGTTGTAGCATTTTATATTTTTTATAACTTCAAAAAATTTGTTTTTTTTAAATATCAAATATTTTTGTAACAATGAGTCACATTTAAAAATAATATCAATAATAATAATGTAATTATATTAATTAGCAGGCTAAATTAAATAAAATAAACTTTTTAACAACAGTTTGCAAAATCATGTAGTTAAAATTAATTCACTATGGTATACAAGTCCATTTTAAATGCAGATGAATTGACTTGGAATCGCCAAAGGACAGAGAGCATAAATGAAGCGATGTCTGCAGAAGTGGGTAAAAGTATCGCCTTATATTCACATTCACAGCACTTTATAAAAATATAATTTTATTGCAGACATCCTGTAGATTATAGCTAAAGATTTTCCTACACCTAAGGTAATAAAATTTTAGAAATTAACAAACCTAACAAAGGTATACAAAACCTTTATCTTTATTAATGTAGCACACATAAGCTTTCTTCTTGACTCTTTCAATGTAGCACACTGACCCTTAGCAGTGGGTAAAAATCAAGGTGCAATATCTTGTGAATGATGTATTTCGGATACTGGTCTTCTGTCTTTTTATTTTTTTTTTCAAATGGTATTAGACTTTCAATAGTTCTTCACTGGCTTATACTGCAAAATATTAACTGGCAATCTTAAACTAGAAGTGCAAATGCTCAATAAAAAAATCTGTTATATATATTTCTCTTCTGGTTCGTCCTGCTTCCTCTTTAAACCCAGTCCCCCCAACACGCAGCCCACACGGTATTTCTCGATTCCTATTTGTCCTCTTCCAAACCCTTCTCCATGCTGCCTGCATCTCCCATACACCCCCAAGCCGCTTTTCTCGATTCCTATTCCTCTTTCGGACTACCGAATTCCCCGCTCCTCTCTCATGACCCCATTGGTGTCACGTCACCGCCCAATATTTAGCCTGACCGCGTGACCTTTCACTTCAGCCATGTGTGCGCCTGGGAGTCTTTTCCATAGCCTGCTACAGGAAGGTACTCTCTCAACCATTGGCATTGGTTTCGCTCCTTGCTATTTTCGTTATACTGCAACGGTTGTTTCCTAAGCCTTTGTTCTAAAATGAACGGCAGTATCTTCTCTGTCGACGGGTTTTTGTATAACGTCGTCTCTATTCCGGGATCCGGCAACTGCCTGTTTCTATCAGTGGGTTATTTCTTGACACAAACGGTTGACGAAGGCAATGCATCTCACTACAACATAGGGCAGTAGATTTCATTGCATCACATTGGGACAGATTTGTCTTCCTGTTGTTCGTTCCAACGTAAGTCGAGTTATCACAACAAGTCACGAGTACTATCAATACATGCCAACATCTGGAGTTTACGGTGGTGATTCTCTACATATTAACAACAAAGTTCTTGATCTAATGCAGGGTGAAAAAGTGACCTTCAAGAGTGCAGATACAGCAGTCAGTGACAATCCTAATGATGAACTAACATACCCACAGGAGTTTTGAACACACCCTCACACTAACTGGCATGTCTCCCCATATCCTTCATCTCAAGGTGGAAGCCGTAGTTATACTCCTCCGAAATATTATGCCATCAAAAGGTCTTTGCAACGGGACAAGACTCATCATTACCCGAATACATACAAATATTGAGTGCAAACTGATCGCTATCCAAAATTCTGAAATGAATCTTCATTCCCAGAATCTCTCTCCTTCCTCCCAACAATCTCCCTTTTAAATTTAAACACACACAATTCCCACTCAGACTCACCCTCTCCATGACTATCAACAAGTCCCCAGGACAAACGTTTGCAAAGATTTGTGTTCAACTACAACAACCAGTCTTCAGCCACGGTCAGTTGTACATGGCTTTTCTAGGTTTAGATCTTTCGACTCATTATCTGTCGTCTCCAGCAAAACACCTATTCACAACTGTGTCTTTCAAGAAGTATTTCTTTCTTCTTGATTTCTGAATTCCTTTCTTACCATTTTCCATTCCAATTCTTACACCGCTGTATGCTACAGCGGGCGTCGGCTAGTATTAATAAAACCAACAACAGCAAGCAGTCACCATTTTAATAAGAGTCAAGACAAGTCAAGTTGGGGAGAATGCACTGGTACAGTGCGTTGCCGCACCCACTACACGATGAAACAACTCGGGATTGCAGTTGGCAACCCCCCAGGCAGACGTGCGGTCCAGTTCCACCCTCCAGAAATGACACTCTATCTGCTGCAGCCAGGTGTTATGTGGGTGACCCACTTGGCTTGGTCCAGCCACTCGGATCCCCAACAATGAGGATCTTACGAGCTGGATCACCCTCAGGCAAATGCGGAACATGGCTGTAGTGCCGTAACTGATGCTCCCTCACAATCTAGGTAACATGCCTCATTCGGGACTCCGTCAGTAACCGCTCATTCAAAACAAAGTCAAACCAATGTCACTGGGCTGGGATCTGAACACTTAAATATAAACTTAAAAAAATAAAATACATTTGGGCACAGCTATCTGCAGCTAATTGAGGACTGTTATTTTGTTTCTTATTTGGTAAAAACAAACAGTGATACTCTATTTTACAGATATAAGGTGAATTAACATATGTTGACAAATTTCAGTGAGGTTGAGTACAAACTGCAGCAGGTACGGGTGTGTTTGTATTGAAATACAGTAAGTACAGGTGCATCTGTGTTTCATTTTAAGGACATGCGCAAAACTCCAATTGCAAGACAATTGCAACTAGACAAACATTCAAAAATAATTAAAATCAAAGAAGTAATTGCTCCTTTTCACCTGTTTTGGATGTTTTTCTGTAACATTTTTCAGCATGGGGTGTTGCACCCTCCACACTAAGAGTAAAGGTATGTTATGTACAGTACAGGCCAAAAGTTTGGACACACCTCCTCATTCAATGTGTTTTCTTTATTTTCATGACCATTTACAGCACTCCATCACTCTCCTTCTTGGTCAAATAGCCCTTACACAGCCTGGAGGAGTGTTTGGGGTCATTGTCCTGTTGAAAAATAAATGATTGTCCAACTAACCTGACTTCTGCACAACACAACTGCTGGTCCCAACCCCATTGATAAAGCAAGAAATTCCACTAAATAACCCTGATAAGGCACACCTGTGAAGTGAAAACCATTTCAGGTGACTACCTGTTGAAGCTCATCGAGAGAATGCCAAGAGTGTGCAAAGCAGTAATCAGAGCAAAGGGTGACTATTTTGAAGAAACTAGAATATAAAACATGTTTTCAGTTATTTCACCTTTTTTGTTAAGTACATAACTCCACATGTGTTCATTCATAGTTTTGATGCCTTCAGTCATGAAAATAAAGAAAACACATTGAATGAGGAGGTGTGTCCAAACTTTTGGCCTGTACTGTATGTCAATCTCAGTTTTGGAGGAGGGCAATTGTAGGACAGTAGCTGGGAGCACGCAACAGGCAGGTGTTAAAGTTGTACAAATACAAGTAAAATCTATAGCCTGCATTTTTCATTTTTTGTTGGCAACAGCAAAGTTACAAAGCTTCACTTTCAGCAAGGGATTGTGAGAATAGTTAATTTACTTAAAATATTGCCCAATTTAATAACACATGAAAATCCTACTTGCCCCTTCAAGAAAAAAAAATCTTTCATTATTGCCACCTTGATCCAATTATGTGGATCCAGTAATAAAAAAACATTACTGGCTCCTGCATTGAGAGCATAATGTTGCTGACCATTTAGCAGTGTCTTGCATCATTTTTAAGTTGCAGGGTCTCACAGCTGAATGAGGGAATTATATATAATAATGGCATGAATAACTGACTAAAACAAGCACCATATACATTCATGATAAAGAAAAATAGACTTTGCATTCATCCTCTGGCTGTAATGGATATAGATATGTGGTCTTGCTTATCCAGTTCAGTGATTCATGGAGTCACTGCCTATCCCTGCAGCACCAGGCTACATTGAAAACATTGATTTATATGGGAACAGATCAATTTAAAACATACAGCTTTAGGATGTGAGGAAAAAAAAACTAAGTACCACGCAAACATGAAGAAAACTCCTCACAGATAACTGAAGCCACAGGTATAGTAAGTAAACACTGGGACACTGGGTTTCGAGCTAAGAGTCACTCTATTTACCACTGTTATTTGGTATAAAGCCTACCTTAAATTCCACATCCTCACCAACCCAAAAAAATTCTAATTATTTTTAATTAAACATGGCAGGGTAAACTTCCAATCCTCATCATGAACAAAATTAAGGTACCAATATCACAACCTAGAAGCAATCACATTACATGCACAAGAAACTGATTACTGAGGGTGTTGCCCATCTTCCCAAGGCATCTTAATTATGCACAAGTCTACCAATTAACCCTCCTTCACTTCAATTTTCATATAAAACTGGCACTCCACCCTAATCTCTCCAGCAAGTTCAACAGAAATCATTATTCAGCTTCACTAATGAAACATGATATAAAGGACTGTGTAATTTTAACTGAATTGAAGTATAAAAGGATTGTTTTTAGGCTGCTGAAAAAGGAAAGAACCACTGTTGATGTTTTTTTTTTTTTTTGCTGAATAAATACCTTAGAATATGTTTAAAAGAAGAGGTCAGGAATTATCCTAAATGGTCTAATCTTTACTATGGTGCAACTTGCTGCTTTTGCTACCAGTTGCTGTACCTTAAAGATGAAAGAATAACTACCTACCCTGCCAGTATTTTGTAGAAATTAAGTACTTGCCACTTATTATGCCAGTCTAATAAATTAAAGAGAGAATTTAGTGTTACATCTTGATAGATTAAACACATGCTTTAGGTAGTGCCCATAGGATTAATAGAATATTGCACTTCTCAAATAGAAAGCATCCCTCATTCTCAAGTTTAAGGGCTTTACCTTTACAAGACTTTATTTTACAGGTCACTAATTATCTTAATTAGTAACACCTATTGTAATTGCACACAGCAGAGCAACTATTCGTAGTGAATTCTAAAAGCTTGTTTTTTGTTTTTAAATTTTGATCATCGTTTTAACCTTTTGTTGCCCAATTCTAGTTCAAACAAACTTCATAGCAAGTACAGTGAACAGTATGTTCAATTTACACTTATCTGTCAATAAACATATGCAAAGTACAAAGTTATAATTAATACAGAAAGAATTTCTTGAAATGAAAAATCAAACATAAACCATGGTATGAGGGCACAATACTAATAGTATTACCTTCCACATATTTAGTCCCATAGGCTCGTTCTGGAAACAGTCCTCTTAGGTATGTGATAGATGAAATGGCTACTGCCAGAAGTCTTTTCACAAGCATTAGAGACTGCTGCTGCGTTTCAACCACTGGTGGGAAAACCACTGTATTCTAAAGAAAAAATTTAACTTAAAACATAAAACCAATAAAGCATTTTATGTACATATGCTTCATCATCTGCACTTTAAAGTTTTGATAAAACCGACTTTAAAAATGATAGGAAGCTAAAATTAGACTCAAGATTGTGTATGTTCAAACGGATGTAAACAAAATAAACTGAGCAAAACTCAATACTAATACAACATAAACTTATTATTACTTGTTATTGTTATTATTTTTATTATCTAGACAAGCTAAATTCATCCACCCATCCATTTTATAATTTACTTATTCAATTTAAGAGTTGTGCTTATCTACTTCTACTCTCTCTCTCTCTATATATACTGTATATATAAAAACCTAAACCTAAAATGGCAATGGTTTTGTGCAACGATTTTATGTGACTTTTAATGTCACTTTTTTGTCACGCTTTAAATCGAGCTTATTTTAAATCCTACATACTGTATATATGTTTGGTATCATTCTTGTCAGAATTTATCGAACTTTAATGTGATGTTGTTAGATTTTCAGATTCTTATTCCGTTTTTAAATTATAAACTAAAAAATATCAAGAAATCACTTCCCACGAGATGAGACTTTGTGCCAAAAGATTTAACCACAAAGAGTAGATGACAAAGACCACTGCTGTATAGGCTTTTAAATGTTTGAAGCGCCGCACAAGATGCAGATCACGTGGCACGGCAGCAGCAAGCCTGCAGCTGATCGAGCAAAAAGGAGGTAAAAAAAAAAAAAACTATTTGTTTCCCATTGCATCACTGTTTAAGAGGGGGTTTCAGAGGAGTGACCGCGTCTCCTTGGGGTGCATTCAGACACCCTCTTCACAATGTGAGCTGCAGAGATGTGAAGTGGTTGGTGCGTAGCGCAGGCCGGGGTGGATGGCGAGTGAAGCGAGCAGGGTGGGACCTCTTAGTTCCACTTTAAAATTGCAAGACGCATGAGGCTAGGAAGGAACCAAGGAGCCAGTCCATCATAGGAGACAATTGCTCTTACACCTTCACTCACTAACTGTTGATCAATTTAGAGTCACAAATTAATTTAACACACATTTTTGAGATGTGTTAGCTAACTATAACAGTGATGAGAGGAATCGATACAGACATGTGGGGGAAGTAAAAATCTCCACATGGATTAAAAACGTACCACTCCACTTCACCCTAAGACAGAAAAAACAGTGCCTAAAGAAAAGCTTTATCAGAAGTGATGATTTGATTAACAAAGGGGAGGGACGATAATGATAAAAACACACAAGATAGTAGGGATGTCATAACAGCCAATACTTAAATATGTTCTGTATATATGTTGCATGCTAAGTACATTTGTGTGTGTGTCTTTGTCTTTTTTGGCACTGTATTATTGTCATTGTTCAGAAGGGAAATGCAAGCAATAATTTCATTGTACTATGTAAACTTAAACTTACCCTCTGATTGTTCTGGGACTTCTCATCAGAACTTTGAGCCATAGGTCAACCAGTATACTTAAATTCCTAAGCCCCAAAGTACAAGTAAAGACCCATTAACCCTTGGTACCTTTGACACAACCCGTTCTTCAATAAATGTGTCTAAGTGGGCCTCAAACTTGGGTCACAGACAAGTGCATATACTTGACTTTTTGCATCATCACCACCACTAGATATTATTACTTGCTCCTCTGTGGAAAGCCTCAGAGCTTGTCACTTTTAATTATTAGTGTTTCCCATTTATTAATTTAATTTTTGACCTGATCTTCTGCCAAATAAACTACTTCAATTAAATATATTGAGAACTAGTCTGCCTCGGTTCAGTCGGTTAGAACCTAGTTGTCTAGATCCCATTGAAATTGTTCTTTTTATTCTACTAGCCTGCTCGGGCAGTATGGTCAATTTTCAATTAGTTATCTACTGTTTTTTGGTTTGTTTTGATTTTGTCCCTAAGCTCATATATTTTGGGGGGAGGGGCGTTATTGAGTTACACCATTCCCTTCTTAATAGGCTTGCCTTTAGGTTTCTTGTGCACATATTTTGTTTCAGAAAAATTGATAAAAAAAAAACATGTCTGAATCTTAACCCATACCATATGAGAGCTCTGTACTTAAACTGAAGAAACTGAAGAATTCTCCCAATTACCTGCTCATGTTCCTTTCTATTTCTCTCTCTTATATAAGTGGTATTTTCTAAATCTGTAGGGCAAAACAACCCCTGATTAACACTTTCCCACAATAGTACTTATAGGAGCTCTCCAGTTACCAATGAGAGTTTTTCTTTTGCAACAAAAAAATGTACTGGACCTGTCTCCTGGTGTGATTATTCCTTACATCTTTTTGCCATGTTAGGAATCTGATAAAATTGACATTCACAGGTCCAAAATTTAAACCCAGTCCCTGGTAGCTATGAAGCAGCAGTTATATACAACTATGTCTCTAAACTGCCTACCTAATGAAACAATTATAAATTATATTTATAATTATAAATTATAATTATAAACAATGGACATGAATCCAAAAATGTAATACATCACAGTATATAGATAGATAGAAATTTTGACTATCATGGTGCAATAAGAGGATTACATTGTAACAGTGCCTGGTATTGCAAGGTTGTATAAAGACTTACCCCTGAATTTCTTTGTAGCTGCACTGTTGCCATTTTTATAATGTCACTTCTTTACAAAATCTGTAAAATTTAACAGCTTAATTTTTATTGTCACATTGTTGCAGTAAAATAGGAAATAAAAGTTATTCAACAATAAAAAAATTTAGTAATATTGTAGTATTGGTTAACTTAACTTTAATATATTTACTATGCTGGTATTAGCTCAAAGAAAACAAAAATATTTTTCATGTCATTCTACCCTTTCATTTATATGCCATTTGGAACAGATCTGCATAACTTTCTTTGCTTAATTTCTTAAATAGGCAGCTTACAGCATAATTGCTGAAAACGTATTCTGCATTCAAATTTTGGATATTTAACAATGTCATTGTGCATTATGCAGTGTAACACAAGACCAGTTAACTTATGACTCTGGAATAAAAACCACGCTTCTTTGCCAGACATGCTGCAAAAACATATAGATTCACAATTGCATTACCTGTTTTACATAATGAATGATTTTTAATGATTAATACAACCCTTAAGGATGGCACTGTGCTACAGTGGGTAAAGCTCCAGACATCAACATTTAAATCCTAGCCCACATAAAATGCATGAAAATATAGGAAAATAAGTTTGACAAATAACAACAGACCTTTTAGTCCACCAGGCCTGTGTTGTTATCTAAGTTGTCTAAATATCTAAGACTGATTCTTTTTAAAATCTGTCAAAGTTTCCACATCAACTACACGACTCCATTGTTTGTTCCAAACTCCAATGACTATTTTTTAAAGAAGTGTTTTTTGAATTCCGGATCACTTTCTTTGATCTTCCTTCTATGCTCAAGTAAAAGAGATTTTATTGGTTTAGCCTTTCACAGCTAGTCAAGCTCTTCAGTCTATTCTTTTACACTTTTACTTAGTTGCCCTCCTTTGCACATCTTTAAAAGCTGAACTATTTCCTTTGCCATGTGGTGACTAGAACATACAATTATTCCAGATGTGCCACAAAAACACATTATAGAATGACAGCAAAATGTCTAAAAAAACCGTATTCAACATTTTTTTACAAAATAAAATATAATTTTACTACTATATTGACATTCCACGTCCCAAGAGCCAGCTTCTGTATCCTAGGATCGGATCGCCAAGATCCCCGCCTTCGGGCACCACCCAACTCACACTGCACCCAACCTCCTTGGCCCCTCCCATAGGTGGTGAGCCCATGGGAAGGGGGACCCACGTTGCCTCTTTGGGCTGTGCCAGCCGAGCCCCATGGGTGCAGGCCCGGCCACCAGGCGCTCGCCATCGAGCCCCACCTCTAGGCCTGGCTCCAGAGGGGGGCCCCGGTGACCCACGTCCGGGCGAGGGAAAACGCTGTCTAAAGTTTTCATTCATCATAGAAGGTTTGGTGAACCGCTCTTTGTCTCATCCCTCACCTAGGACCAGTTTGTCTTGGGTGGCCCTACCAGGGGCATAAAGCCCCGGACAACAGAGCTCCTAGGATCATTGGGACACGCAAACCCCTCCACCACGATACAGTAAGGTGGGTATCGGGCTTTCCCTTAAAGATAACTCAGTCATCCGGGAGGGGCTCAGAGTAGAGCTGCTGCTCCTCCGCATCGAGAGGAGTCAGATGAGGTGGCTCGGGCATTTGATCAGGATGCCTCCTGGACGCCTCCCTGGTGAGGTGTTCCGGGCACGTCCAACCAGGAGGAGGCCCCGGGGAAGACCCAGGACACGCTGGAGGGACTATATCTCTCGGCTATCCTGGGAACATCTCGGGATTCCCCTGGAAGAGCTAGAAGAAGTGGCCGGAGAGAGGGAAGTCTGGGTATCTCTGCTCAAGCTGCTGCCCCCACGACCCGATCTCGGATAAGCGGAAGAGGATGGATGGATGGATGGATACTATATTGAGTTACTTATTTGTTGAGTCAACATAAACCCTAAGTTATTTTTGATGGTTGCTTCCTACGGGCGAGAGTCACCCATCTTGTGTTTGTAATTTATTTTTCTTTTGCCTGTACATAACACTTTACATTTTTCTACATTAAAATGCTTTTTCTATCTATCGCCTCACTTTTAGGGACAGTCCAGATGTTTTGGATTTTTTTAGGCATCTCTTACCTATTTACAATCCTTTCTATTTTGCTATCTGCTGCAATTTTTACATTTTGCTCTCTATATTAGAATCACAGTCATTAAAACAAATTATAAAAAGTAATCTTCAAATGAAAAACTTTTGAGGATCTGCATTGTTGATCTCATCCAATTTCGAGCATTCTCCTCTTATCTGCATTCTGCCACCTGCCATAACCAACTTGTCAAGGTTGTGCAGTTTGCAAATTTTGGTACTCTGGTTTTTCCTCCCACTTCCCAAAAAAAATGTATTTTGGGTTAATTGGCAATTCTAAATCGGCACTGTATTAGTGACTGTGAGAATAATGAGTGTGCCTAGCGATTCCACAGGTGTTTCCTGCCTTTAACTTGGCTTCCTGACCCTAAGTTAGATAAAATGTTATGACACTGGATTGTGCACTACTAGAAATACTAATATAGAAAATGGTTGAACACATTAGACTAGGAAGATTACCTGATTCAGATACCAAATTCCCAGCCTTGCCTAATGGCACTTTGAAAAGAGATCTAGCCCTCATTAAAAAGCAGTAAATGACCTTCAATGGAAGGTCTGGAACAATTTCTCTTTCTGGTTCATTTTGCCCACAATAACCACAACTGCTGGAAGCCAAGCAAAAGTGCAGTCATATTTTTATCTTCAAAGATATTCCACTTATGTTTCTGATAGTGACTGACTTGACAGTAACTTTATATTCTTATAATATGCTTTCACGTCAGTAATGCACTATAGATACAAAAAGGAACTCACAGACAAGGACAGCTTTCAAGCTGATTTTAAGGAGTGAATGAACTCATCCATGTTCTATTCAATGACAAGCATTTCCATAACTGAATTTTAAAAAATAATGTAGTAGTGATTAATGAATATTTTTGAATATATACTGTATATGTGTGTGTGCATATATTTTAAAATATGAAGATAGTGTAACACGAAAACCAAGCCTGACAAAAAACATATCTGACTTCATATATGGACGTAGCATTATAAAGTACTGTATGCTTAAAATACCCATTACAATTCTTGTGACAGAACTGATAGTAACCAGTGTTAAAGACAGTAGTGACCAAACAGGCACATATTTGACAAGTTTTAACGTAAGCCCCATTTGGAAGATGTTTATACAGTACTTAGAATTAAACCAGTCTTTAGCACTAATTCAAAACCTGGAATTATACCGTTATGTTGTCGTGTTGTTCATTTAGATTTATTTTGAAACGTGTTTAGACCACTCCAATTTAATTATTATTATTAGTAGTACAAGTAGTCCTACTATTATTGTGGTCATTTTACCAAAATGAAAAACTGTAAATACGAGTGTTATGGATGTACATCGATCTTGTCGTTATTCCAAAAAGCACGAATGTCACCTACAATGTATGTCGAGAAGAAAAAAATCGAAAAGAACAAAGTGCATTAGTTACAATGCCATTTAACAAGTATTCAAAACCTTCGCTGTGTCCAGTATCAAATATCATGCTATTAAAACAAGTTAGTTTAAACAAAAGCATCGAGTACTGTGATGCTGAATCCTTTGATAGATGTGTATATTAAACATACGTAAAACAAGCGTCCAAAAATACATAATATTTCATTTGTAAAAATAAATTCTAAACGTAATTTAGACCACTACTTCCCTTACTCGGCGGCGTCTCTCTTCCCAGCGCCAATTCATCGCCTACTCTTTGGTGCATTCCCCACTATTCCCGCCATGATAGCTAACCAATAGGACTCCGGGAAAAGCGCGCTCGTGACCTTACGTCGTTATGTCAATTAGCAAGCGTGTACTGTCAAGAATGCGCTTGCGAATTTGCGTCTGTACATCCGCCGTGTAGTGCAGTACTGTAATGTAGTTCCATTTTGTGATTTCTTCCGAGGCTCTCGCAGCTTCCCTTTCAAGAAGTTCCGTCCACACTGATATATCTACATTGTGTACCCCAATTTATTATTGTATTGACACGTCTTAAATTGTGAGCGACAGAGAATGACCGTGGTGGCTGTGCACCATGATGTAGTAGTTGGTTTCTTTCTTTATGCTTGATTCACCTGAATTAATATTTTGGCTCCACTTCCACTACAAGTTAAATGTTTTGCTGTTATTAGGTAGATAATTAAAATGGTAAAAGTAAATGGCAAGCTGAAAACGCCAGAACGTAGCATTGTAACGTCCATGGTCCAGACCTGAGAGGATGAAGGTTTCTAGTTGCCAGAGCACTCTCCGAAATGAGCGGGGCTGTTCGGACAAACGTGGCGCACAGTAAAACAGCTCACGAGAGCGTGGAGCACACCTGTAGAAAACTTTTCACCTGCTGCTAAAGACCATCGGCATGTTAGTCAGGAGCTGCGGCAACCATCGCCTGGGATCTCGGCTCAGCTTGTTGTACAAGGTTAAAGTGTGGCAGATGGTGCTGCCACTGACCACAGGTGAGCGGTATGTGGCGGAGCTGGGCAAAGTTCAAAGAGTTCTAATTCATTCCTCCGTCTCTTACAACCCCGAGTCGTTACAATATTAAGATGTTCAAGTCACATTGCATTATTTTACTGTATATAATATGTGACAATGCATATTACTACTTTAAAATTAATGTGGAAATGTACGCGGCTCCGAATGTACATCCACCTCCGTAAAAGACCAAATGTCTTGTATGTGGCTGTGCATCTGTGTGTCCGTCCGGTTTTAATATCTCTCTTATGTTCAATTCGGTATGGGATTCGTAAAAGCAGCGCGAAATAGAACTTTGTGCCCAGGGGCAAAATTGGCTTTACAGAAGCTCTTTAAATGCATAAATAGATAGATAAAGTAAATAAATAAATATAGTTGGTCTGAACACACACTAGAATTACTATAACGTAATAAAATTAAAAGGAAAGAAAAGTTCTAGCTTGGCTGGCATAGTCACAGTGAGGCATTATGCAGACATTTTGCTTTTGGTATAAAGGTTCCCCAGTGCCAATATACTCATGTTTGTGTTGCACCATCTGTTCAAATGGAAAATGCAATGTACAGTATTTTATTATTACATGGATTACAAAATACAATAGATGGTTCAGTGCAAACATTTACAAAGGAGTACATCAAGATATATGTTGATTACTTGGATTTCAACCCTTGTTAGACAGGAAGCACAGCTAGTTGGCAAATATAGCATATGACCTAGGGCCACAAATAGTTATGTTGAAGAAATCAAAACAAAATTATTCTTTTTTTACTGGTGAAATCACACTGGTTACATTGGCCTTTATGTAACTTTAAAGTGTAACTCATTTAAGTTGATGTTAGTACAAAAAATAAATTACATTTAGAAAATTTGGGGAAACAGTTAAAGATAGTGCCTTACAGTTTTAGAAACCTTGATTTTGTGGAATTTACATGTCCTTGCCTTAGTTTTCGTGCAGCATCCCACCTATGTAGAAGTAATATTGGAAGATGGGTTAAGGTAAGGGACCAAGAATTAAGTTAACGTCCCTATTTGACATAATTTGTCTTCTTTACATTTTTTTATACAGTATGGCTTTCTGGAATTTTAGAGATCATGCCAGTAGTTTGAAGTACCTTTGTACAAGATTCTCGCATTTGCTGTGTAACAACACAATAAGTTAGTACAACAAGAAATGGTCCTTTCATATAGCTATTACATACACCTATTTTGGCTATTTTATGGACACAGTGGATATTGTCTGTAGATAATATTTGGGTTTCTAAATGAAGTTTATTGTGTGACAACCTTTAATCTCAACAGTTGTACTGTATATACATTCAAAAGAAAACTAAAATAGAATCTAAAAATGTAATTTATAGCACAATAATAAAATATAACACAATTATCTGTAGCCAAAAAGTAGATTCCACTGAATAAAGGGAATATATGTTGTTTTGATTTATCTGATTATAATATCAATTATCGACAACCTAAGGCTTACACAATAAACCATTAAGGAAATTTTCTCACAAATTATACATTTCCCTTTATATTATACCAAATAGTCATTGCTAGCAAGAGATTACTGAGATTATTAAAAACATTTTTCTATACAAGGAAAACTATACCACCTCCTAGATATTTCAGATATTCCTCTGAGGATGTAAGTACAGTATATACTGTATAATACTGAGCTTGAAACATCTATGAGTGGAAATAATAATTAATGGTAAAAAAAATCATATGCAGTTGATTTTCTATGCAGAAGTCCAACATGTTTTGAAATACCAATACTACAGAGGTTAAGTATTTAGTGTTTACTGTACATCACACCACTGAGATCTAATTAGAAATCTCATGCTATTATATACTCACATGGTAAAATATATACAGTACCAGCACTTGCACAGCACAGCATCTAGTGTTAAAGTATGTGAGTCATATCTTAAGTTTTGGGTAGGAGGTTCTTTGGAGAATTTGGTGATAAAAGAGATGTATCTTTATGAAAATTATTACTGAACAGAATACACATTCTTTCCATTGATTCCCCTCCCTCTTAAGGATTTTGTCTATTAAAAAGGTACATGGATTTACGGGAGTTTAGCAGTACCTGAACTAAAAAGAAAAGTAAAAATCATAAGAAATTCATTTACAGTGTAGGAAAGAGTGTGATTTATCATGCCCAGCTAGAGGGACACCAATAAATGTTGGAAAGATTATTTTTTAACTTGGTTAATTTTCAGTGTTGCCTTTGGTAATACCGGTAATTAATCAAATAATTTGGCAAGGCTCCTACTTTATTTACCTTTCTCTGGCCTTTCAGACTTATATCAAGGTAACTGAGGCACACTCATTTTAAGAAAAAGAATAATACAATTTCAGTAACTGCATATACTGTATATGTTGACATATAAGACAGGACACAGACAGACTAGATGGACAAACATATAACATAGAGAAGCTTGCTGTTTACTAGTTATTTGAATCTCTAATTTATCTTGGCACAAATAATCAGTTTTAGGATATGAAGAAGATGATGTCCAATGATGATGTCTGATGTTGGATGTGGAGTTGTTGCTGCTACAGATTTAAGTGGAGGATTCTTCCTGCATTGGAGTGCACTCTTTCTCTTTGCTGTGTGATCCTGTGATATGCAGTGCTTTCTTCATTTAGGCCCTTTGCTGTATCATCTGTAATTTCACAGAGAAAAGTGTTACTCTTTGCTGAAGTTTTCTTCTTGAAGTGATGGCTGCTTCTCATTCTTTAGACTGGCTCACTGTTTAGTTTGGCAAACTGGACCTTGGTTCTCAGGTTCACAAAAAAAGTTTGTTGGTGTTGGTATTCCAAGGAAGAGCAACTCATGGCTTTTTTAGTTTCAGAGAGCAGATTTTAGAGATTATCACTCATTTTCGAGAGTAAGAGCAGAGCTCCCGTATAAGCAAACAGGTGAGAAGGTTTTACAAACGAGAGATTATGTTTCACAAATATGTTAGAATAATTTCAGGAGGCAACAGAAAGATCTGATCATAGTGACTCAAACTATATGTTTATCTTAATTATTAAAAAGATTTTGATGAGTTATCATATGAGAGGTTGGTGATTAAACTGCAAGAACTAGGAATTTAAGTGTCTTAAAAGGTGCAAAGATGGATTAAATCAGAAAGCAAAGGGTTATGGTAGAGGAACATTTTCCAAATTAGGTGATGTTAAAACTGATCAATGCTGAGGCTACTGTTCTTATAAATTTATATACATGATCTAATTAAGAATGAAATTATTACATTAGTCAAGTTTACAGATAATACTAAATTAAGAGGAATTGGAGAATAAGCTGCAGCTGACACTATTATTACACTTAGTTGAAACTTAGCTTGTGAATTTCTAGAAGCCATATTTTTGTCCACAACCAAATTTTGCAGAAACATTTAAGGAAACTAATAGGACGTTCAGTTACATAGCACACTGTGCTGAGGAGAGGTCAAAGGAGGTTATTATTGAACTGTACAATGCACTTGTGAAGCCTTGTCTGGGTATCATGTGCAATTTTGTTCTCTATATTACAAAAAATATAATCTGTTACCCTAAATCGTATGAAGTGAGATTGATGGACCTGAATCTATTTGTTTTAAAGAAATGAACATTTGATTACATATTTTGAAATGGAAGACGGGAAGATTTGTGTATTACCCACTACAGAAACTCCCTTCCATGCACTATACCCATTCTTTTTGAATCACGGAGTATCTGCCAGGGTCTGGGAGGTTTTAGTGCCATTGAGGTTTTAGTTTTCTCCTCCTGTTTCTCCTTAAGAAATTTTTGTTCCCATTTATTAGTTGAGTCTCTTTTTATTTGCCAACCTGAGCAATACCATACTTCTGTTACTAGTCAAGTGTAAGAATATAATAAGTTTTACAAATGAGTGAAGACCATTCAATTTGTCAGACTTGTATAGTTGGCTAACAGCCAAGTTGTTCCAATATGTTATACAGATATTTTTTAAAAGTTTTCAAGGCCTCTACTTCAACTACATGAGATATCTGAGCATAATGTCCGTTAATTTTTATTCAAATATTTTTACAATGTAACCTAACTCTTTTTTGTCTTTTTAAATGCTTCTGCACATTAACTAGACAATGAGAATGTCAAGGTATCATATAACTTTTACATTTTTGGGAGTTTACATCCATCTTGTGTTAATGTTTCTTCTGACTGTATGTCACACCTTTCAGTTTTCTCCATAAGCATGCATTTTCCATTTGTTTGCCTAGTTTCTTTCTTTGTATCAAGAAAGAAACTTTATATTGGATCTCTCTCTCTCTGTCTCTCTCTCTCTCTATATATATATATACATACACATATAAATATATAAATTGCAATTGATTTTATATTTTTATTGAGCTGCATTCAATGTATGCTGTCATTTTAGAATATAACAAGTATACTGAAATCAATGTCATTAATGCATAATATAAAAAGTGACTGTCCAAGCACAAAACCTTGAGGGACTATACTGATGACCTCACCCTATGCAAAGCTTCTGCTTATCTGTACTTTTTGTCTCTAGCCATTTACCGAACTTGAAATCCAGTTTTACAAGTAAGCTCTGATGCTAGTGGCTTCTGGTTTCAAAATGTTCAATCCAGAACTGTATCAAAGGAATCTGAATTCAGTGAAGTACCTGCCTACTTCCCAAACAAATTCAAGGAACAACCAGGATCTAAGGAAGGTTTATTCTATTTTTACCATCAATAAAACTGTTTTTGCTTGCTTATCTCTGGATGATTCTACACTTCCTCTTAACTGCTTTTGCTTTTCAGCTGGCATTAATAAAACTCACAAATTCTATGAAAAAGGTTATAGTCTGGCTATGTTTGTACCCCTTATAATGTTATATATTATATATATAATATCCATCCATCCATCCATTATCCAACCCACTACATACTAACTACAGGGTCACGGGGTCTGCTGGAGCCAATCCCAGCCAACACAGGGCGCAAGGCAGGAAACAAATCCCAGGCAGGGTGCCAGCCCACTGCAGATATATATAATATATAAGACAATAATATATATTATATTATATATTAGTTATTTCTATGCATTGACCTTGGCAACAAAAAATCTTCAGATAACCACCTGTTCATGGACATTAATATCCTTTGTGTATTATAAATGCTGTCTCTTTGTACTAGGAAAGGAAAAGCCTCAGTGCAAAACTCTATGATGTAGGCTAGACACTTACAGTATATTCCTGCTCTGCCTCTGCATCCTGATTCTTCTAAGTTCACAGGGCTGCTGGGTTACCACATGGAGATCCTTAATTAGATATTTTAGCAACTGCTCCATCCCCTTGTTGTACACTTTTGATTCTTCAGGCAGGTTTTCCATTAGACATATTAGGAACAGTATTGTGGTTAGAGCAATTCCACAGCAGCTCTGTTTCTTCCTGAGTTGTCTTAAAAGACTTTAACTTTCCATGTAAAAAAGACAACATAAAAATATCAGAGAAAAATAATTAATTTTCTCTCTACAAAACTAGACAATAAAACTTCTGCCAAAAATGCTACTTGTCAAATAGGACCACTGCCTTGACATGGCTCCAGGCCAGAAGAAAGTGTGTAAGAGCCAATAAACCTTATTTAAAAAGTGCTTTGCTAAAATCAAAATGAACAAGGACTGAAGAAACACACAAATAACACAAAAGTGTACACTGAATTGAAAGAGGAGTAAAACCCTGATGTCCTACTAGGTAAATCTAAATACAAGATTGGGTTTCTGATTACTAGCAGAGGTGGCTCATCCACTTGCCTTTCACAATACATTAAATGTTGCATCCCTCACCTCATGATTTTCTCTCTGTCCTCTGGTATTTCATCCACCCCATCATGGAGCATTTACCCCCAACTCATTTCTCAGTTGCAGACTCATACACTCAAGAAGAACTATCTTGTGATATGCGAGAGGTCCCTTGCCTTCCACCATCTCATATGTCCTTTACCTTTGGGAAGCACAGCACCTTCAGAATTTGTTTGGTTACCTACCCACTGCCATAGGTAGCAAACCAATACCTGGCTTCCCTTTTTACCTCCATGTTTGCTAGTTGATGCTCCAATAGCATCCTGAAAGTCCTTCTCTGCCCCTATCTCCCTCACACAACTAAGTACTTGGAGGATTTGCTTTAGATACATCTATTACAAACAAGCATCTGTTTAATTTACAAATACCAAATACCATCCATCAGATTACGTACCAGCTCAGTTTTATTTGAATCAGTGCAGTTTCATTGTTCTTTATTGATATTTTTAACTTTTCTGGATAAACTCTGCAGCTCCTGTTTTATCAGTTTATATATTTACAGTGATGAAGTCCTAGTATTATTTCTTCACTGCAAAACACATGTGATTGCTGTTTTACAATTATTCTTCAGTGATATCACTAATAAAACTCAAAGTAAGAATAGGGAAACAAATAATATTTTCAGAAGTTAATGAGGCCAGGTGGCTGAGGACTTAGGATTCAACAGACATCACTGAGCCTGACCAAATTATTTAAATTTCCTCTGCTCCATAGTGTATGCATCTTAAAACTGTTGTATATGTGATGTGATTTGGAAGGGAGATAAATAGGCACTGTGTATAGTTTGCTTATTGATAAAGAATTTTAAGTTGTTTAATGATTTTAGTTAATCTCCACTTTTAATGGATTTTATGTCTATAAAGTAATGAATGTGGTTTTGAACAAGTGAGGAAATACATAATTAGGCTACAAAATAACCCAAATCTTTGCTATAAATGAAAGTCTTATCAAATTCTTTTATAAGAGAATAATTAAATATACTGTATGCACCAATTAATGAAGCCTGTCTAGTCTAATTTAAGGCTATAATGGGGTAGAGCCAATGGCAGATGGATACAAGACAGGAAACAGTCTACTGTAGGACAGATAATACAAAATACACTCACACATAGAGCGCCTGTTTAGAATAATAAGCCAAACTGGGATGTATGAGGTAAAACTTATAGATTTTGGCAGAATGTGCACAGTGCCCAGGCTAAAATTTGAACCAGGGTCTCTGAGTCTATGAAGCAGCACTGTAAAACGCTGCCAAACCATACTTGAAATGAAGTTACCTGAAGAATTTCACATAAAAATGGAATAATTTAAAACTGCAAAAAAATGAAAGCTAACCTTCATAAGAGGTAATATTTGTTTGCACTGGAATTACAGGCTTTACAAAAAAACACCAGTAACGTGGCATAATAAACTTTTTTTTTAATTTTATTGATTTTATTGTAATCATTCCATACAAATAGATCAATTTTTACAAAAAATAGGATTGAAAACAAATCAACCCCCACCCCTGAGAAAGACAGCATGGCCAACGGTGTAAAACTTAAAGCTAGTAAAAATAAATAAATTGTTGAGTTTAATAAGCGGATAAAGATAAATGGAGAAGAAAAAGAAATGGGAAGAGAATCTGCTTCCTCAGTGCTTTAAGAGCTTAATCTAAAATGCTACTGATTAGATCCTGCCAGGTTTTGAAAAAGTTCTGCACAGATCCTCTAAGTGAAAATTTGATTTTTTTCCAGTTTCAAATAATATAAAACATCAGTTACCCACTGACTTAAAAGAGGAGATTTAGAATTCTTCCAGTTTAGCAAGATACTGTAAGTCTGTGTGCCAATAGTGTAGTAAAGGCAATTACAGTTTGTTTGTCCTTCTCAACTTTACGCTCATCTGGAAGAACAGCAAACACAGCTGTTAATGGGAATGGAGGGACTGTGACACCAAGGCTGCCTGAAAGGCATTTAAAAATTTTTGTCCAGAATAATTGTATGCTTTGCGCATATGGAGCTCGAGTGAATTCTCTGCATTGCTACCTGTGGCATAATAAACTTTATATTGTTTCCAAATAAATTATTAACCAGCAACCTCTTTTGCAACATTGAACTAGATTAGGTTCACCCAGCAATGGTCAATAAATTCTGCATGGCAAAGAAAGTATGACTTTCCATGAATGTAGTGAATCACATTCATTATAGTAATTTATTTTCCAGTTGGCAAAGCTTAGAGCACACTGAACATATTCTGCATTCTTGGGACAAACTAGAGAAAATCAATTGAGCAAACTTTCATTATAAAGGATGACCTGAAATTCTTAATAGAGCTATTTTTATCTTTTGAATAATGTCTTTTATTTTTAAGAAACATGTGGATAGTGCTTATAGAAATTCTTTGGTTTTGAGTGAGATAGTTTCTAATATGCCATCATGTGACACATGCTGCAATGGTAATATGTCTCCTTCCTTGCAACAAATGCTTCCAGGATATCCTTTAGGTACAAGCAACGCTGATTTGCTCTACGGATGTTTGAAAAAAAGAATGAGCAATGTTGGGCATTCTTTCAGAATATTCATACAAATATGTGTGTACAGCATATACATCTAAACCATAACACTAGTATACCTATATTTTTTAAACTTATTTTTCATTACAGGATTGTTGGAGAAGAAGCCAACCTCAGTATAGGTCAGGATCAAAGCAGGAACCAGACTTGAATGGAATCCCAGTGCAGGCACAGTCACACTCAGCAATCAACTTTAATCTAAAAAAAATATATATATATATATATATATATATATATATATAGGTGTTATCATAAGTCTTTTGTGTTACAATATTTTAAAATGTTTATCACATACTGTATGTGAAAACATGGACTGTTATTAACTGTGCAACAAAAACTACAGAAAAGTGGTGGAAGAATGTGTGGAATAATATAAAGTGCATTTTAAAGTATGAACTTCAGAAAGTTAGTGCTACTTTTAACACTTCAAGAATATAAACTACTGTAAGTAGACATCAGTGTGTATAGGCAAGGACAGGAATTGTTTAGTTCTAAACTTAATTTAGTACAGACTGAAAACAGAACTCGTTCTTCTGCATTACATTAGCATCCCAAAGATGTACATGGTAAGCTGAACGGCAACTCTAAACTGAACTTTTGTGAGTATGCTGATGGTCTGATGCACAGATGCTGCCAAGGTAGGCTCCAGCCTTTTAAGACCCTGGATTAGATAAAGCAGGCTGCAGAATGAATGGATAGATTTAACACATCATACTGAAATGATTGAAAAATGTTATGTTACATTTTGTAAAATGCAACCAGAAATATCTTTAAATTGTACAATTTGCTTCCAACGAACACAGATTTGCCTTAAACAGTTTCACGGATTAGAAAACAGGGAGGTGAATTTTTATCCAAAAGAGCTGCAGCCGCAAGTAATAACCGAGAGACGCTCGCCATTCACTATCACCTAAAAGTTCAGCCTGAGTCCACAGGCTAAGGAATTCCTAAATAAAGAGGCGACTTCGAATTTGCGAGTCTATGACTGGTGCGCTTCTATGTACGTATTTGACATCCTTGAGTGCGATTGGTTTTCGTAGTTGTCACTTCAGTGTGACGAATTTGTCCAGTTATGTCATCGTTGCAGTTCGCCATTTTAGACAGTCAAGAAACTGAGGCGAGGCGATTTGTGATAGTGTAGCAGAGGGGTAATTTGTAAAACCCCTTTGTTGAGGTTTTTATAAGAACCTTCTGGCGTTGTATTGTAAACAGAAAAAAGATGTCCTCGGAAAACCAAGAAACGGAGACACAGCAGGAATCCGGGGAAGAAAAACAGGTATGAAATGCAAACACGTCGGGAGTTTCCTTCATTATTCTCGGTCTGTTGATGCTCATTTTTCTTTCTAAATATATAAAACAGCAAACAATGTGCATGATATAATTTAAGGTTTGTATGTTGCTTTATACTTTTATTTCTGGAAATTTCTTATTTGGTTACATCTTACTGAGTGTTTCCGCGGAAATCCCGCCCTCTTCTCAAGGCTTTCCCCGTTGTAACTGGCTAGCACCCTGTCTGTCACGTAGCCAGCGCTTTGTGATTGGCTACGGGAAATCCGTCTTCGTGAGGCCCAGAACCTTTCCGGTTCTAATGATGCGAGCAACATAAATAGGGAAAATATGAAATGGTTAATCAGTATGTAATGAAACTTAAAAAGTTAAATTGAATAACAACGTGTGTATGTGTATTGGTTGACTATTATATTTGAGCATATGACTGTGACAGGAGTTAAATAATGTTTTGGAAACTTAACGTGTAAGGGAGTAGTCGCCACAGGTTATTAAAGTAGGCAGAGTCGTTACTCGTATTCAGCACTTTATTGTGCAGTAGATGTATGAACCGTAGTGTCCAGTTAATCTGATATCATCATATCTTTTGACTTTTTATCGCAGTTTGCCTAATCGTCGAGAGAATAATCGCTGGGTTGCGATATTCGCGTAAAATTGACATTTAACCTAGAGGCCATTCGCTTAAGCAATGTGAATTATGTAAAAGAGCAAGTAAAAAATAACGTGTCGGTGAAGAGTAGCGATGGAGTATTGTTCATGTGTTCTTCAGTGTAGATTATTTTTTGTTAAATATTTTTTTCGCAGTGTATAATTTATTACTTCCCAATACAGTCTGTGTGCGTACATTTATTTATACGTGTATTTATAATTTATATTTATACACTCCAGTTGTGTTCCAACCTTGTGCTGGATGTTGTTTAATAAACGTAAAGCTCTGCAACCCTCTATGGGACTAAGCAAGTTATGGACGGAGTTGTAAAAGTACTCAAGAATGATACTTGAGTAAAAGTAGAAGCACTTTGTCAATTTTTTACTTTCACAGAAGTAAGAAATATTACAGTTAAAAAAGTATCTGCTTTCAAAAGTACTCAAGTACCAAAAGTAAATGCACATTTTATAATAATGGGAAGGTGCAAGACTTTGTTTAGCGAGCACAATACATTTATTTTAAAAAACACAATATTTTTGCCTTTGATCAGCATATAACCTCAGTCAGAGTACCAGTGAGTGTGGATATGACTTGCACAGTGCCTCCCCTATTGGGATACCCGGCAGCAGGAGATGAGGCATCCCTAGTCCAGAGAGAAGAAGAGATAAGAATGAAAAATTACTTGAACAGCCCACAACCTTATCACTTGCATAGATGCACAATATAAAAAGAAAAAAATGAGTGAAAATCAACACAAGTTGGGTTTATTATACTTTACTGAAGTAAAGGTAGATTTTAGAAAGATGAGTATTACATTAAGTAATATTACAATAGTTTCAGAATTGGTTCATCATTAACACAAATTCTAATATTATCTATCTATCTATCTAATAAAGAAGCTGTGCAGTTGGGGATTTGTGGACCGGCACAGTTTGTCCTGGATGTACTGTGTGCAAGGTATTAAATAGCTGTATAGATGGTGTCAACCCATAGTAGGGCCCATAACCACACACACACACAGTCGTTTTTTGAATCTCAAAAGGTATATGCAGGTTAGGAAGGAAAAAAAAAATTCAAATTCGGGAAAAGGTGCAGGATTTGAAGTCAGGATCTAGTATAGAAGATGTGGAGGCAAAAAACCCTCTTTGCTTTTGTGTTGTCCTCTTAAATTTATGGTTCTTTTTATTCCTAAACTGTCTTTTAGCACAAATTGTTTCATACACTGAATTAGCGTACTTCAGTACCCAGATTTATTTCTTTCCTGAAATTAATACTTATAATACCAATTAATAAACCAATGCACATACCTTTTGAAAATAATTAGTGTGGGTTGATTTGGAAATGCTGATAATCGAGTAATTTATGTTCAGTTCAAAAATAACTTGATGAACAAGCAGTTTGTCCCAGTGATGTCTTATTTTTAAGTTAAGCTTTGTTTTAATTTCAGACTGGACTAGTAAGGCTATTGTCTTTAAATGAGCTTTAACTGTGCTGCTACTGTAGCACTGTTACAACTACGCAGGTATATATTTTTAAGTGTTGTGGTCCAGATGCTATCTTCAGAATTACACACAAATATAATTCGATTTAATTATTCTTGAAAGCTTGGATTTCTTTCCTGCACAGATTAAACACTTCAGGAAATCTAACTGATATGCAAGTGCTGTGTGTTTAACAAGGATTATTTTGTACAGCTGGTGTCCTGTATCTACTGTACAACAAAAAAACAATTGTGTGTTTTTCCACAGCTGCATACACTGCACTTCCCATTTGTATGAGAAGAAAATTCCAGTCGCTTTCTTTTTTACTTCCAGCCACATTATAGTTGTACAACATTTTGTATTTTATGTTGGGTCCCTTATTACATTTTCTGCTGCCTAACCTTCAAGTCCAGTACTTG
>JANRMT010062854.1:28445425-28578165 GCA_026402145.1 Polypterus bichir lapradei | reverse complement strand
GTACTTGTAAAAAGCCATACTATGGAACTAATATTGATTATGAGTACCTAGTGGGCAAAATCAGAAAAATATGAATACCAGCAAATAGTATCACTACTGTTGACAGTTATCCCCATAGACATGTTAGTGTTGTGTAGAAAAGTGGAATACTTGAACGAGAACTCCCACATGGACATGGCAGAGTGTGGAACTGGAACTAGGGATGCCAGATCTATTAGGCAGAGCATTGTTATCTACTACATCCCCCATTCCACCCAAAGCTAACTTTAAATCATTATAAACTCTAGTAATATGTTGTTTTTGTGGCCTGGATGAACTAGAAAAAAAAACTAGAACTACCACAGGGAAAGGAAAAGACACAGTTGTAAATAGACTGTTAGTTTAAATGAAGACTCCACATAGAAATTTATGTTTTTTACCCTTTGTTTGTAGCAATGGCCGAGAAAAATATTCCCTTTCATGGAGAAAGAATATAGCAAAGTTTCTGATATAATTGACTTTTACCAGGAACCAACAAGGGTAAATGCTAAATAATTATGTCCATATATCAGCTATCCAATTGTATATTCACAATGTCCAAAATGCAAGTATTCTTTTGCTAAAATATCGCCATTACACTTTTGGAAATTGAGAGTTTTACAGGAAAGTGACACACAGTCAAGTAAATTTTAAGTTTTGAATTGAACACTTGCCATACTCCCTCATTCATTGGTCAAAAGCCCTGTCTTCAAGTCCAAAGCTCAAATTCATTTGAACGTAAATATCGCCTAAATATCTGGAACTTCAGAAGAACCAGATTGAAAATCATTATGATAGTATCATAAAACAAGGGTAAAAACACACAAGCAATATACATAAATCCATGCAACATAATGTGTAATTTTTTAATTGACACTAGAACCTAGAAGCTGGGAAATAACAGCTTATTTAATTAAGATAGGACTCATATTAAAAGTAGAAGTTGTTTGCAATGAATACCTGCAGCAACAGAAGGCCCTAAAGACTGAACTTGAGAACTACTGTGTTAGGTGGTGAACTTAGGTGGTGAACTGCTTGTTCATTTGTCATTTGTATCTCATTGTTAATAGACAGCTGGTTAAGAAAGCAAGAAGTGTTAAAAAAACAGAATGCATCTGTTTGTGACTAAGAGAAGCAATTAAGGATTGGGAAATGTAACAAGCGAGTTAATTAAAATGGAGTACAAAAATGTTGCATGAGAAATATTTGCTTCAGCAGCAGTAATTGGCTTTGAATTAAGAATGTCAATTGAAACAGAAATCTACAGCCACTGCAACCCTCCAGGAAGTGACCATGAGAACCCATGATGTAGTATATGTTACAGCATGTGCATATACTTTAAGTAGTACAGACATGTGCTGTTTAGTAATAGGAAGTGCAGTAAACCTGAGAATTTCTGCTGTAGTATATGGCACATGCAGTATGCACATGCACTACCAGTAACCTAGCAGTATATTGCTTAATAAAAGAATTACAGTAAAGTGAAATATAGTTGGGAGTGAGTGCAGGGGGTGTTTTCCTTTCATTCATTTATATAAAGTTCTCGCTGGTTCTTTTTCATTAATTGTCTTGACTCACTGAGAATCTTGTCCACTTGTCCTCGCACAGGATTGTTAATGAACCTCAGGATAAAAACATAAATTTGAGAAATGGATAGTTACCATCCCTCAGCGAGTCAGAGGGACTATTCCATGGAGGCAGTTTTAGACCCATTCCTGAATTTCATAGTTTGGATATGGGGCAATGGCATCACTATCATACATAAATACCAATGCAGCAGTCTGAGCAACTTAAAAAGTCACTTTGCTCTGATACAGTGACTGTCATCATGTAGACTACAGTTTACAAACCCCACTTAATGAACCACTAATATCAACCTGGATTTCTAATGTAAGATTTTAGTTAACATTGACTATCTTATTAGCTACCTAAATTAACTCATCCATAAACCATAATCAATGATATTAACTATCTCTGACTGTATACAGTCATATTATGAAAGGTTGGTTGATGCAAGCAAGCCCGGTATTTTGTTTTCTCTGTCTTTCATGTAATCGGCACCTACATTGGCACTACTGTTGAGTGAAGTTTGGCAAGCTTTGCAGTTCATTCATGGTAATTTATTAGTGTGTATTATTATTTAGAAGAAATGTAACTTCCATGCTTCAGTGGTATGTTTAATAGTAGCCAGACACAAAACAAAGTGATACATTTTATTACCATTTTATGAAAATAGGATAGAATCATCATGCCAAACCTGAGTTTGAACATAATTGTAGTAATACTTCTTAAATTGTTAAAGAAATATTGTAAGCCCTGCCCCTTATTCCACTATATGTTTTAGAAGTTTCTGGATTTCAGATTGGTGGCCTTAACTACACAGGTCATCAGCCTCTTAAAAAGCCCATTAAATGAGATCTGGTGAACAAAAAAATAAAAAATAAAAAAACTTGGGTCTGTATACAGCTTACTCTAACCTGATTTGCTGGATTCTGGGCTTTTTAACTAATAAGACTACAAGTAGGGTACTGAAGCCTGTTTATCTGATAACCATACTACATCCACTAGATCAACTCAAGAATGCTGTTTATGTCCTCTTTTGTTAAAATTTTCAGTAAAATGGCTGCAGAAGCTAACACAAAGACAGATGCATCTTAAAAATTGTGGTTGAGTCTGTAGTAGTAAGGTTATGACAGGACAAGGTGGACCTATTGTTGAGTCTGTTCAATTTTGCAATTGCAGTTGTTACTTTATACTCTTCAACATCTCTAAAACCAAGGATATAGCTGTAGATTGTACATGTTCCCCTCCTCCTACTGTCTCAGCAATTATAACAGGGCAGAGTGTGGACACTGTAACGCAATACAAATTTCTAGAACAATCTTGGATAGCAGGCTGACCCTTAATCTTAATATAGAACAAACCTTTCTTTTCTGTCTAAGGGACTCCGTGGTTTCAAAGTGTCCAACACTAATGACACTTATTTTTTATTGAGTCCATTTTCACATTTGCTTTTATATGAACTAAGAACAAACACGGTCGTAACACTGACAGAAATAGTAGTAAACTATAATACCCACTATTCTTAAGGCTGAGTTTGATTAGCTGTGCAGAACTAGGTTCACAAGGACAACATATTTAACAAATTTTCATTCCCAGAGCATTTTGCATACCTTTTAAGGATTGTGCTGAATTCTGAAATATATTGTATTCTGTTCTTACTTGTTAAAAATCATGCAGGGGTATCTGCTGATTATAACAAGGTTGTCATTTTTGTCTCATGGCTTACTTTTTTGTGTCTTGTGTAACAATGTCTTAAATTTGTATGTTCTTGCAGCAAGCAGATTCCCCTCTAGAACAATAAGTCTAGATTAGCCAACCTACCTTCTTACCTGCCAAGGTTTGATCCACCTGCACTTTACACCTCCTCGCTGTTTCTGTGTGACTTTCCTCCCACATCATAAAGATGTATGTGCGTGTTATGTTAATTGCCTCCATGTTAATTTGTATGTGAGTGTGCCCTGGAGTGGAGAAATGCCTGCAGAATCGTTTTGTAGCTTGCTTTATGTTGCCGTAATAATATTTATTTTACTGTACTGCTACAGTTCCTGCATGTAGGCCAGTAATGAACATGTTATAAAATGGCTTGACAGGTAATATAAATTTTCTATAGCTATTTTGATGTTTGTGTGTAAAGCTTTTAATATTCATTATTTTAAAACATCAGCAACAAACCATGAAAATGCGTCAACAAACTAATTTGTACATCTTATTCTGCTTTTTTTATATACAGTGTATGTTAATCTTTTATAATATAGAGAGATTCACTAGACATTGTAGTATAATACACTTTTTTCTGTTTCTGCTTAGTATGGATTATTTCTTATAATTCCAATACCAGACAAGTTTGAAATTAACAGTTGGCAAAATACACCCATTTTAAGGATGACATGGGGAGAAAATGCAAATTCCACACTAGGAGTGGGCTGTATGGCCAAAGATTTATATTGCGATGAAATTAAAAAGGATCATGATTACTATATTTTATAAAATATAAATTATAAATGTGTGTGTGCATCTACTTTTCAGATTGTAACCAGCTTAGGTGCTTCTGTTTGCCCATTTTCATTGGTTAAAAGTGGGTAGTTCTACTGTGACATTTCTTTTCATAAAGAAATTAATGAATTCCAAAATATGTGTATTGCGCAAAATAATAAAATGAGAAGAACTGAACAAAAAATACATTAACATATAATGCATATGGTTCTTAAGGCTGTGACTCTTGGAAAATGTGTACTGTATAGATCAGTGTTCTCCCTAGCATCTTTTAGCCGGGCGCTCCGCCCGGCTAATTTAGTTGAGCGCCTGGCTGTCATCTCGCATTACATTGGCGGAGCAGTTTAATTACAGTAGCAAAGAGTATGGAGAGGTGGGCAGGCGAGAGGAGGCTGTACATGCTAATAGCGGGAGCGGAGCGGCACTTCACAAGCAAAGACAGTGTGGAGGTGGGCGGGCGAGAGGGGAACTGATAAAATAAAAAAAATACTCGTGGAACCAGCCTATCAGATATCAGAAAAATGGCGTCAGGAAGTGACATCTCTGTTCTCAGTGTCAGTGCAGTCTGTGTAGTGCTGCTAAGTTTATGTCGAAAATAAAGTTGACATTTCCACTTTACTCTTGATGTTTATCTCGAGATTAAAGTCGACATGTTGACTTTATTCTCGTAGTTTGTCATTAAAGTAGAACATCGTAAACTAAACTAAACTTCATCTAAAAATGAATATTTAATTTACTAGATTTTCTCTAACCCCGTCATAAATTATATAGAGCATGAAATGCTTTGTGTTATCGTGTGTTGATTGGTTATATGGAGAAAGAAAAAGGAAGGATAGGAATTGGGGTTTTGGTACGTCAGATAGAGACAGCACACATGCAATAAAAAAAGCCCGCTCAGAAGAACATCCATTGAATTCTGTTTTCGTGTCTCCAACCACCAGATCACGAACCCAACATTTAAACAATATTTAAGTTAAACCTGTGCGATACCCATTCATACATACAGTTTTTTGGAGCCTCGTCACACCTGCCATAAAGTTCTCTACATTGAATGTACACCTGGGGACCCCTTACAGCGAGGGAGCAGCACTACCGCCACACTACCGTGCATGTTTAATACCTGCTTTAATGCATTACATAATGAAAATTATATCAAGTATGTATCTTAGCATTGTAAATGTTCAGAGAGCAGGAACATCATGAAGTGAATGTATTCTGTGCAGCGATCCCTCCCAGTGCCTCCTCAGTGCAAGAGGAAGTCCGGTTAAGAAGTGCGTAGTGATTAACAACTCGGTCGGGGAACACTTAAAACAAAGCATTTAATGCCTTACATTACCTTATGACGGGGTTTGAGAAAATCTAGTAAATTAAACATTGATTTTAAGATGAAGTTTAGTTTACGACATTCTACTTTAATGACAAAATAAACTATGAGAATAAAGTGGAAATGTTGACTTTAATCTCGACATAAACAGCGAGAATAAAGTGGAAATGTCGAGAATAAAGTCAACATGTCGACTTTATTCTCGACATATAGTTTTTTTTCTTCAATGTGCCCGTATGTTTTTTTTTTTTTTCTTTCTTTCTTCACCGTGGCCCTAATACGCTTCTGTAGTTTTGTTAAAGTGACCCATCTGCCATTCCTTTTTTTGTACATATCTTGCCCTGCCGTAGTGCAAGTGTGCATTGGATATCCAACAGGCGCACACTTTCCCACTCAAAAGTCTTTCATAGGTACTTTTAAATTTTTCCAAACATTTTACCAACATGAGCAAAAAAGTATTCAGAAAACAACACTGCTCAGTTATTTCAGAAAAGAGACGCCACAAACTAATGAAGGTGCAGCGTCAACTCCTCATGTGGCAATTTCAGACAAAGACATTGCAGAGGCTGGTCCATCAGGTTAAATCTCTTCAGCACACACACTGCCAACTGATAAATCTAAGCACCGCTTTTCCGGCATAAACAAACAATGGTTTAAAGATTTTGATTGGCTAATGGTCAAAGAATGTGGTATGTGGTGCTCATTGTGCATGAAATAGTCAAACAAACATCCCCTAAGGAGGGAGTTGCTTTGGGTAAATGTGCCATGCACAAGAATTCGAAAGGAAAGCTTGCTGGACCATGAAAAAAGTAAAACGCACATTGAGTCTTCTGCTGACCTTTTATGAAAGCGTGTACTAGAGCAAACTGGAATCGGTCAAATTGAAAGATCTGTATCTGTGTTAAATAACTTGCAGAGAGATGCCTTTGTGGGAGCTTTAAAATACATGTATTGGTTGGCAAAAAATGAGTTGCCACATACAATGTTGTTTGAAAAGCTGTTGGAACACTGTAAAGAAATGGGTTGTTCCTTTTCTAGGAAGAAAACAAAAAATATTTAACTGAAGACACCTTCTGCATTTGCAAGTTGGCTTTGAAGAATATTTCTTAATTTTTTTCATTGTTTTCACTTTTCTTCCTGACAGTGACAATACTTGGGCCTCTTGGTTTATGTCATAACAATTGCTATTTAAACTTTTTGTTAGGATTGCAGGATCCTGAATTGGATACTTCTTAAATTTAATAAAAAGTACTCTGGCACGTGTCAAGCCTTAAAAGAGGAAGTCATATTGAGCATTGGAAAATAATTAATAATAATTAACTAACCACCAAGTTTCCCCACCCGGCTACTTTTTCATGCCACCCGGCTGGAAAAAAATTTCTGGGGAGAACATTGTAGATTATACAGTAAAAAAAGAAACAAACAAGATTGATAATAAAAATAAGTATTAAAGTAGCTATTCTTCCCAATTCCTTTGTTTTCCCAGCCATTGAACATAAACAAGCGAGCCTACCTAGACCTTAATATTGCATTTCTAAAAATTTTTATGAGCATGAAGAAAAATTATACATTTTCTTTTGTTTGTCTTTATATTTATATCTACATTGACAGAGTACTGCCTGATCTCAATTACTGAAATTAAGTGATCTCAAGAGCATACTTTTCTAAATTTTCTTTTTACAGAAATCTAATCATGAAGATATGTAGCATTTCAACATACATAGATCAAAATATGTAAAAAATAATAATGCTTATTGTTGCTTAAGTATAACTTTATACTTTTTCTCTTACTATTGTAAAAACTCTGTGGTTCCTAAAGCACATGATTATTTTGCTTAATGATTAATCTAGGATAACCTTATTACCTGAATTTGTAAAGATTTTTTTTTTTTTTTTTTAAATGCATCGCATTTGAAACAGTTGATCCAAAGTGAAAAAGATTTTGTGGCACAGCAAACAACACATGGGTATTGCTGCTGGTAAATTGGCTTTTTTTAATAAATAAGCACAATTTCTACTGCAGTTTAGATTGCAAATGTGCTGACTGTACAGCTCAGCAAAATCCTGGTTTTAACCTTAAGACGGTATCAATATAAGTACATCTTAATTAAAATGGTTCTGGGCTCTTTCCACATTCTGAAGTCAGTATGGACAGGCCAATGAACATCCAACTGCCCTCACGTCACAGGGAAGGATCACCATGTGCAAGTTATCCTGAATGCTGCTTATGAAGTGTGGGGCTTTGTAAAGATTTTTTCCTGTTTCTTCTATTTGCCTTTTATGTCTGAAACCGAGTACTTTTAAGTAGGAGATGTTCTGAGAGAATTCGTTTGTGTGTTGCACAGAACCTTTTGCACAGGATTTGTGATGGATTATTAATGTGCACTTAAATGGTAATTACTGATTAAGACATCAAATAGGTTGCTTTTGAAAAAGTGAAAAATTGCAGATGAACATAACAGTTTTTATTTATATAGCACCTTTCTTATGCTCCAAGTGCTTTAACATCAAGAATTTAAATTAAAGGAAGTTATTTCCTGCATATTTTCAGCCCTGCTTGTCACTATTTTTTTAAATAATAAATGTTTAAATGTGATAATGGCAGCAACAAGTATTGGGAATTAAAAAAAAATGCTGATTGTGCAATTATTGCCACTTCAGAACAAAGCGCAAAGCTGTACCAAAGTTGGCATTGTAAACATGAACTGTTATTGAAAAGTTTAATTTCTAATTACTTAATGCTCTGCTGTTGCAAAAATATAAAATATTGGTTTACAAATACATCACACATTCATATACCTGTTTGAGTGTTTTGGACAAATTAGCCATTATTTTAATCAATAAAATAGTTGATAGATTATTCACCAATCATTTGTGGCAAACCTAAACAAAAGTGGTTGGAGCCCTACTGCTCAGACTGTACAGCTCAACTCTGCTGTCCACGATTATTACTATAGCATTCAATTTCTACAGTACAAACATTTATATAAATTAATGTGCTGAAACAAACACACTATCAGTTTTAAGACATGTAAACTATATACTTCTAAATTGCATGTAAAAATTTAAATTTAGCTACAGCAAGTTGAAGCCTGCCTGGACTATGCTCCTTTTTTCTTAACCTGCTATTCATGTAGTTGTCATGTGGATATAAGGGCTGCCTCGCATGCTGCATCTTTCTTTGTTTTTCATCTTCACAGCTGTACCAGCATATGCTGTGTTACAGTGCACGATGGGCAGTATAAATCGTGTGGATCAAGAATCGGCTTTCTGCCCCGTTATGTGGAGGCAACAAAAGAAATACTACAAAAAGATATTTTGTCATCTGGTGGAACAGTGCATTTGGAATTCATTTGTGTTATGCAAACAAAAAGCTGGCAAAACTGTATCTCATGCAAACTTTACATGCCAGCTTGTAGAACAAATCATTGCTGCACATCCACCATCCACACTACCACTAAAGAGAAGCCATCAACCCAGCACATCGCGGGTCAGTCCAGAGTGTCTTATTAGTAGACATTTTATTGATTATATAGCTCCAACAGAAAAAAAAACCAGAATCCATCTTGTACTTGTGCAGTGTGCTGTTCATAAACTGATAAATCTGAAAAGGAAATCCAAAAGAAACACACTATTATTTTCTCGACTGTGAGGTTGGATTGTGTCTTTCATTGTGCTTTAAAATTTACCACACAGAGGACTCGTTTTGAGATTATATACTGTTTTGGCATCATTAGTAGTATTATTATAACTGTTATTAGTTTAATTAGTATTGTTCATTTTATATAATTATTTTTATTTATCATTACTATTATTTGTATCGTTATTATACTTTTCAGATTTAATAAAAATGTAATTTTTCTTGCCAAAAAAATGGAGCGCTTTTTATATGTTTTTCTTGGAATAAAATGCAACACTAAGGAGGTTAATGTGGATCCACATACACAGCACATGGTGTGCGTCTACTAATGGTTTTGTGAACACCTCTTCCAACTGCATGCTGTTTAATCTCCCATCCATGTACTGGCATACATTCTTAGCTTCAGGTGGATTACCTGTTCTGAAGTATAAGTAGTATGACTGCTGGTAATGATGGACTACTACTAACCACTGCCCCACTTTGCTGCCCTATGAATAATATTGTGTAGTGTTGTTTCATGTGCTGCTAGAATGGCTTCAATGTTTTTTTTTTGTTTTTTTTTTGTCAATTAAAAGCATGATATGCATATGTTTTTTTAAAGACTGATATTTTAAGAATGCTACTAAAAGAACAAATCTAACATTAGATGAAGGATCCATTATCTGTACAGATTTAAACTCCGCTTCACCATATTTTCTGAAATATTGCAATTTAAATAAAGAAACTTAATTTATTTATGTGTGGCTGAAATTTTATACCAAAATACAAACCGTGTACTTCTTGACAGCATAAGTAGTTTTGAATGTAAATGGATAGGTCAACATTGTGAAGGCTCAAGTTTAAAAGGCAAAAGTAACTAATCTGTATAATTGGTCTGGAGCACAAAGATAATGCGTTTTTTTTAAATAATAGTTGTTTACTTGCTATTACCTTTATTTTGACAAGCTAGAATATATACTGTACATTTGTATTTGATGGATTATTTATTTATTTTTTTTAATTATTCAGCTTTATTTAACACAAGTGCAACAGAATCTATATATGTCTCACATTTGCAGGTTAGGTTGGATTAGGCTGCTGTCATATTTGTATTTTTCAGATTAAGTACTTTTTAAATATACTGTAGTTGCACTTTGCTTACCTAATGTTATTTATTTAGCAGTAGGAGGTGATGGAATGCCAGCTGTCAGTATGATCAAATGATGATGAAACAAAATAAAAACCTATATACTCCAGCTTTGTTAAGCCCTGGGTTCTTACTAATTAAGCTAAACGATTTTTGTAGACTTTTTTTTGTGTTCTACTCTAATTTACTTTTAATTGCAACCCTAGTCAGACTGAAATTGGATGTTCCTCCTTTAATTTGACCCTCCTTTTAGCTCACTAAAAGTAAAGCATCAACTCTAGGTGGTCCATTACCATTTCCAAAATAAATTGTTTTGGATTATATGCAGTCTGTCAGGTTGGCAGGTTCAGATGATGGGCTTTTTAATGTCTTGGAGGCAGTTATCAGCAGTTCTTTTTCACATGTTTGATTGAATACCTCTGCTAAATCTGCCATCATCAACCTTTTGTTAAAACAAGGAGAAAACCCCATTAACTATTCACATGTAATCATTTTGATGAATTTCTATGTTAAACTGCTTCTCAAGGTTTGGGAATGCTGCCTTCACTTCATAATTTTTTAATTAATTCATCCAGGCCAAACTTGTTTTATTTGCTCTTGCCAGACAATAGATAACATTAAACATCCTATTGATGTGGCACCCAAGTTTCTTTAGACATCTGCCCTTATTTTACTTGGATGCTGAAAAGGCATTAGACCAAATGAATTGGTATTTTCCCTCATTTATGCTACAACACTTTTGGATTTTCAAAGGAGCCAGACAAGGTTGCCATTTTCATTATCCTCCTTTTTTTCATTCGTTCTGTTGAGCCTGTTGCCATTGCTATTCTTTTGTCAAACATTATCCTTATCACCTTGCATTCATTGCAAAGTCTCTAGTTATTCTGATGACATCTGCCCCCTCTGAAATTCAACTTAATCTTTTAAATATCCATCTCTTTTGACCAGTTACAAAATCATCTGATCCCAGTTCAGTCTTCTTCTGAGTATGCTTAACAGTTTCATTCTTCTCTACCATTCTTATTTCCAAAGTCCATTAATTATCTGGTTAATATCTCACTTTCCATCTTGATATTGCTTCATCAGACATATACTCTAAATTCACCATTCAAAATTTCAAAGACTATCTTGCATGTTGGTCTCTGTGCCCCATCATTTTAGTCGAGGTTGGCCATTGTGAAAAAAGAACAAGTCACTTGGTTTAATTTTGTAAGTGCCATGGTTCCTCTTCTCTCTGAGTACATTTTGGTCTGTAGCCTGATCTGTCTTATTAACCATTTCTTTTCAATAGCAAAAAAATCCTCTACTGAACATTCCATCCTGATTAGTGATAGATTTAACTATGGGATTGCCTTACCAAATTTATAACTTTTACTTTGGGCATTAATGCTTAGATGTATTGGGCACATGTTGGAATTCTCTGATAGCCCCAAGTATTGGCTCCTGACTGAAGCTAACCTTGTTTCTCCTAGATCTATCTCTTTCTCTCACATATTTTACCTCTCTGAAACTGCGCTCACTCAACTGGATTCAGTGGTCTTCTACATGCTATGTGGTGGAACGTGGAGACAAATGTGCAGTAGAACTCTGTCCAGTGTTTCACCCAGATTCACCCTTCTTCCGCAGTTCAGTCTTTCTTGATAATGTTGGGGGCGTGGCTATATGCAGACAATTCATTTTGTTTCCTGGTTTAGGAACGTTGTGTTGTTGTCACAATTGATGATTGATTTTTTTTGACAATGCAGGACTCTGATCATTCCAGTCGCTGGTCTCCTGGGTTTTCTATAACATAGATAGATACTTTATTAATCCCAAGGGGAAATTTTACATAATCCAGCAGCAGCATAATGATACAAAAAACAATATTAAATTAAAGAGTAATAAAAATGCACGTAAATACAGACAATAACTTTGAATAATGTTAACGTTTACCCCCCGGGTGGAATTGAAGAGTCGCATAGTGTGGGGGAGGAACGATCTCCTCAGTCTGTCAGTGGAGCAGGACAGTGACAGCAGTCTATTGCTGAAGCTACTCTTCTGCCTGGAGATGGCACTGTTCAGTGGATGCAGTGGATTCTCCATGATTGACAGGAGCCTGCTCAGCGCCCGTCGCTCTGCCACGGATGTCAACCTTTCCAGCTCCATGCCTACAATAGAGCCTGCCTTCCTCACCAGTTTGTCCAGGCGTGAGGCCTCCTCCTTGTTTATGCTGCCTCCCCAGCACACCACCACGTAGAAGAGGGCACTCGCCACAACCGTCTGGTAGAACATCTGCAGCATCTTATTGCAGATGTTGAAGGATGCCAACCTTCTAAGGAAGTATAGTCAGCTCTGTCCTTTCTTGCACAGAGCATCAGTATTGGCAGTCCAGTCCAATTTATCATCCAGCTGCACTCTGTGGTGTTATGGGTCCACAGCTCGCTCAGCAAAGGCCATTTTTTAAATAATCACTGCACTCACGGCGGCTTAGTGAGGGGGCGTAGTGGCCATAGCAAGCAACGGGGCGATCTGCGGTGTGGGAGTTTCTCACCGAGTGCACAGGTGAGGGACTGCCCACATCCGTGATTGTTCCTGTGGCTAATATGCTGCAGCTGCTGTGGCCCCTCGTATTATAAAAGAAGCGCGAGTCAGATAGAGGGAGATCGAAAAAAACAAAACGAAAAGAGCGAGAGAAGGAAACAGAGGTTGAAGCAGGAAGCAGTAAGGAGATAGAGCAAATCGGTGCAGTTGTAAGCGAGTGAGCGCTTGCAGGCAGCTGAAGGCAGCCTGAGTGTTTGGCCAACACCTGGGAGAAGTTGTGGTCGCTCCTGCAGAGTTTGTTTTGAAGGGCGGGAGTGACCGGGAAGGTGCAGTACTCTCTGCGGAAGGTAGCGGGAGTCGGGACTTGGGACGTGGTGTCCCCAACGTGAGAGCCTTGGCCATTAGGGGGTTCCCAAGTCACTGTCAGGGGGAGCCGACCGCAGCCAAGGATCGGAAAGGCGATGGACAGTAGCAGGAGGAGTAGGCAGAAGGTCAGCTGCAGAGAGAGCATCTCACTTGTTGCGAGGCTCAGATGGGTGAAGCAGGTGAGACACAAACACTAACAGAAAAGGAGCACCGGGCTTGTTGTTTTTAAGACTGCTTCCGTAAGAACATTTTAACCTGGAATTTAAAGGATTGTTTTTTTCTATTATTTTTACCTTCACGTTTGGTTTTATGGATTATTTATTTATTGAACTTTGAATGAAAGCACTGCACTTTATTGAACACTGTTTTTTGTTGACTCTTTTAATAAAAGCACCTTGCACATTTATACCATCCCCTTGCTCAATTGTTATTGCCTCAACTGTCTAGCTCATCGGTGACATTACCGACGGTGTTGGGTTCAAGGGCTTCCAAATAGCAGATGGGAGCGTGGAGCCAAACCCACATCGTCACACACTCCCAGGTATTTATAGGTCTGTACCCTCTGCACACAGTCTCCTCTGATGATCACGGGGTCCATGAGGGGCCTGGGCCTCCTAAAATCCACCACCAGTTCCTTGGTCTTGCTGGTGTTTAGGTGTAAGTGGTTTGAGTCACACCATTTAACAAAGTCCTTGATTAGCTTCCTATACTCCTCCTCCTGCCCACTCCTGATGCAGCCCACAACAGCAGTGTCGTCAGCGAACTTTTGCATGTGGCAGGACTCCGAGTTGTATTGGAAGTCTGATGTATATAGGCTGAACAGGACTGGAGAAAGTACAGTCCCCTGCGATGCTCCTGTGTTGCTGACCACAATGTCAGACCTGCAGTTCCCGAGACGCACAAGATGTCTGTAAGATAGCCCACGATCCATGCCACCAGGTGTAAATCTACTCCCATCTCTGTCAGCTTGTCCCTAAGGAGCAGAGGTTGGATGGTGTTGAAGGCGCTAGTGAAGTCCAGAAACATAATTCTTACAGCACCACTGCCTCTGTCCTAGTGGGAGAGGGATCGGTGTAGCATATAGATGATGGCATCCTCCGCTCCCACCTTCTCCTGGTATGCGAACTGCAGAGGGTCAAGGGCGCGACTGACCTGTGGCCTCAGGTGGTGAAGCAGCAGCCACTCCATGGTCTTCATCACATGTGACGTCAGAGCGACAGGCCGGAAGTCATTCAGCTCACTAGGACGTGATACCTTTGGGACTGGGGTGATACAAGATGTTTTCCAAAGCCTCTGGACTCTTCCCCTGTTCCAGGCTTAGGTTGAAGATGTGCTGTAGAGGACTCTTCAGTTCCAGTGCACAGGCCTTCAGCAGTCGTGGCGGTACTCCATCTGGACCCGCTGCTTTGCTGGCACAAAGTCTCCACAGCTCTCTGCTCACCTGCGCTGCTGTAATTTGTGGGTGGGGATGTCTCTCCTATGCTGGTATCAGCAGAAGGATGGTTGGAGGATGCAGTACTCCGAGGTGAGAGTGGGTTAGGGTGGTCAAACCTGTTAAAGAAGTTGTTCATTTGGTTTGCTCTCTCCACATCTCTCTCGATGGTGGCGCCCCACTTCGAGCTGCAGCCAGTGATGATCTTCATCCCAGCCCACACTTTCTTCGTGTTGTTATTCTGCAACTTCTGCTCCAGCTTTCTCCTGTACTGCTTCTTCGCCACCCTGAGCTGGACTTGGCGTTCCTTCTGCACGCGCTTGAGCTCATGCTGATCACTGCCTTTAAAAGCCCTTTTCTTCTGGTTCAAAAGGCCCTTGATGTCACTTGTAATCCATGGTTTGTTGTTGGCATAGCAGTGTACTGTTCTTACTGGAACTACAATGTCCATACAGAAATTGATGTAATCAGTAGTGCAGTCAACAACCTCCTCAATGTTCTCACTATGTGACCCCTGCAGTATATCCCAATCTGTAGTTCCAAAGCATTCTCTCAGAGCCTACTCTGCCTCAGGGGACCACTTCCTGAATGAGTGTGTGGTTGTAGGTAGCTCTCTCACTCTTGGTTTGTAGTAAGGCTAAAGCAGAACCAGGTTATGATCTGCTTTCCCAAGCACAGGCAGCGAGGTGGCGCTGTATGCGTCTTTAACGTTTGCATACAGTAGGTCAATAGACCTATTTCCCTGGGTGTTACAATCCACATACTGGGAGAAGGCAGGTAATGTTTTGTCCAGCGTCACATGGTTAAAATCTCCAGCGATTAGCACAAGCGCCTTGGGCTGCTGTGTTTGTAACTTGGCAACCGCGGAATGGATGACGTCTCTCGCTATCTCCGCGTTCGCTCGAGGGGGGATGTAAACAATAACAACAATCATTTGTCCAAACTCTCTGGGCAAGTAATAGGGACGCAAACTTATGGCCAACAGTTTGATGTCCCTGCAGCAAGTGGAGATTTTAACGTTGACATGTCCAGAGTTGCACCATCTTGTATTGACATAGAGCGACACCCCCTCCTTTCTGCTTCCCGCAGGTACTTGTGTCGCTGTCTGCTCTAACTGTGCTAAACACGGGTAGCTCCACGTTAGCATCTGGGATGTTAGTTGTTAGCCACTGTGGTCCCCGGCCGGGACGCCCAGGAGGACGTGAGGAGGGCTTGGGCCTCCTCCAGACCGTGAGGGGGCGTCCGTCCTGGTTCTGTTGGGGACCACGGGTCGAGGGCATGGAAGCCCTACCCTGTAGGGGCCCGTGGTCACCGCCAGGCGGCGCCCCGATGCCGGTTTATCCCATGTGGTCCTCGGCCGGGGCTGGAGCCCGGTCGGGACGCCTTGGACGACCAGAGGAGGGCGTGTGCCTCCTCCAGACCGAGTGGGGGCGTCCGTCCTGGTTATGCAGGGGGCCTCGGGTACAGGGCTTGGAAGCCCAGCCCTGTAGGGACCCGTGGCCACCGCCAGGCGGCGCCCCAGTGCCTAATTATCCCGGGAGCCCGGCACTTCCGCCACACCAGGAAGTGCCGGGGGGAAGATGACAGGGGACACACGGACGGCTTCCGGGTGCGCAGCCGGCACTTCCGCCACACAGGGGTGTGGCCAACGTTAAGTGCCGGGAAGCAGCTGGAGCCCATCCGGGTTCCCATAAAAGGGGCCGCCTCTCTCCAATCAGGAGATGGAAGTCGGGAGGCAGCAGACTGAACTGGAGAGAGAGGACGGGAGGCGGCCAGGAAGGCACAGAGACTGTGGGCCCTGGACATTGGGGAAATCGGTGCGGAAGGCACTGGGGTTCGTGAGTGCACGTGATTTGGACATATGTAAATAGTGTATATATTGAATAAACAGTGTGTGGGGTGCAAAAATGTTGTCCGTCTGTCTGTGCCGGGGCCAGCGTTCACACCACGTTTCACTAAAACACAGCAAACTGCATTCTCTGTAGATCCTGACATTTTTCATCAGTGCAGCCAGTTCGTCGATCTTATTTGGTAGTGAGTTCATATTTCCCAGGATCACAGAAGGCACCGAAGGCTTGTAGCGCCACTTTCTTGCTAGACGCTTGGCTTTTATCTTAGTACCGGCTCTGCTGCCTTGATACTGCCTTCTTACCTCGTCGGGTAAATAGGGAACCACAACGGCGTGCGCATTTGTTCTCAGTGCTTGAAGTTGACTACTTGAATAGATGAGTCTCGGTTTGTAAAAATCCATCTCCAAGTAGTATAAAGTGTCCTGGGAACAAGTCCACATAAAAGAAAGTGGTAGGAGTTAACAGTGAAATAAAGAAAAATAGAGAAAAAGGTAGAAAGATAAAGACTTTAAAAATAAAGTCATACACAGCTGCTGGAAAGGCTGCCACTCGCATCGGCGCCTGAGTCAGACATGCTTTCCCTCTTAGCTTGCAATATTATTTGTCACCTTATTAAATTAGTACAAATTTTTAGCACAAAAATTATTTTAATTTTGTATTGGATAAAGCAGCATATGGAAATAAGTGGGTGAGTAAAACATCCCAACTGGCTTGGGAACACCTGAGAATTCTCCAGGAAAAGCTGGAACCTGTAGCTGGAGACAGGGAAGTCTGGACTAACCTGCTTTGCCTGCTGCTGCAATGGCCTTCACCAGGAGAAGCAGTTTCAGATGATGATATGAAATACAATAAACCGCTTTGCAACACATTTAGCACTGTATTGTGAAAAGCTAGAATTGTTCCTAAAAATACAGTCTGGGACTGAGTGGTGCAGCATGTAATGGAAATTTAAGAAGATAAAACCAATATCTTCTTTTATTAGAATCCAATTTTGAATTGTACTGATTATTTTTTTCGTTAAGTGAATAAATGTAGTCTTGCACTGAAAACGTTTTGACTTAACGAAATTGTAATTTTGTTTTAGAACCTCACAGTTCATTGTTGAATGTAATGTTTATAAACATTTGTTTAATCACAATTTATTTAGTCGAGCATAGACTTGCTATTGTTTTGATGACAATGATTGCTTAGAAATAAAAATAGCCATGCATTTCTCAATTAAATTAAATATGACAACTCAGTTCAAAGTTTGATCTTAAATAAGTAAGAAACTGCACTAGTTTTATTATATTCCTTCTAAATTTTAATGCTCTACTAATATCTTGGGCATACTTGGATAAAAAATACCATCTACTTGTATAGTTTTTATTGGTGACACATTGAACAATAAAACTTTTAAAATATTAAATGTAAAGCAAGGCACTTATGTGATTACAGTTTAGTATCCTGTCAGCTCATGTACATTAAAGTAAAAATGTGTAAGCAAGAGTGATATTGACATCTTCCTTCAATAATAATTTCTTCTGTCTTTTAGTGTAAATACTTGCTGTAAAACTGTTGCTTATAAATGAATAATTTTTACAGTTTCATTTTGTATATGTACAGCTTTTTAATTCATGCTCAGGGCTTTTAGCGTATGGTTATAAAAATGTGCTTCTTTCTAAATTTGAAAGGATAAAGTCTGTGCATTGTAATAGATTTGGCTATGGCATCTGACAGTCACTGACAGTTCCTGCTACTGTACTCCATTATAGCCAATAGAAAGGTTAAAGCCATAATACATTAAATTGTTGAGGTGGCACCACAATATTTACTTTTTAATGTTTAAATTGTAAACAAGGAAAAGATTTGCATCCCCATCAGCCGGTTATTTAGGAAAGCTGCATAGAAGGTGTTGGTCTCATCTTGCTTCTTTAGTGTTTTTTTTTCTTTATTTTCATTATTATTCTTCTATGTTTAAACTGTAACTTTATAAAAATAGCATACTGATATGTGCAATGTGACAAAAACTAATATGATGGACCAGCAATCCATTTTCCCCTCTTATAAATTAGACAGATGGCTAATGTTGCTTTTTATTATGTAAGGCAAGTGAGTCTAGTGCATTCATTGGCTACTATTGATATTTGATGGTTTCTGCCTCTAAGATGGGGGGGGCGGGGCTGTATGTTCTGCCCTAGTTTTAACAATGTTCTAATTCCAAGAAGCAGGCACAAGGGAACGATCTTCTTCACCTATGTACACAAGTCATTGGAACTGTAAGAGTTTTAAAACCAGTATTAGACAGTTTTTTTTTATATTACCATCTATTATTTGTTATATCATTAGCATATTCTTTGTTTTCTTGTTTGGACTGCAGATGATGATTAATAATTTTGTAAAACCATGGAAACATTAAATACAGGGAAAAAGTAAACACACCATGGTATAGTGAGCATAGCCTGCTATATCAGCAACTTGTTGACTAGCTGAAATTAGCTTGTGACTGTATTCACAGAACATTGCTGATATCCAAAATGAGGCCCTTTCGCTTGTAATTGACACACTGGAGGGTGGACACACGTTGGTCCTTTGAGTTGTGTTCAGCTGGGGGCCATGGGCAAAGGCCCGACTACCAGGCACTCACCGACGAGTCCAGCCATGCCTGGCTACAGGCCAGTGCTCTGCTGTTCCTTTTCCGGAAGAGGTTACTGGGTCCTTGATTTGACTTTTCATGAGTAATTCTACTGCACTTACTCTGCTGCCTGACTTATCACCCATGGCAAACTGGTCCTCCTAATGGGGCAATTGCCCTAAACAACATAGGCTTACTTGGATACACAAGCCCTCCAGATCATCTCAAAAATACACACACAGGACAAAGCCATACCATGCTAGGAGTGCACTTTATACATCCAGAAATCTGAAGGAGCATGGGTATCCTCTCATCAGTTGATGACTGTCAAAAAGTTGTATAAAAAAATAATGTAATTTTTTAGTGAACCAAGCAGTAAAATCTTGAATGTCTGATGTGGTGTTTTTCTCTATATTTTGTTCATATCATTACATATCCTAAACTTATTTAATTCAATTTAGGGTTGGGGAAAACTGCATTCAAAGCAGGAACTAACTGTAGAAAGAGGCTCATACTTGAATTGGGCCAGTTTAAAGTTGACAGTCAGCTGATACAGACGTCTTTTGGGACACTGGAGGGAAACAGTGGTGCTTATAGAGTAACTTGCACAGATATATAATAAGAATGTGCAGATGTATTAAATACAAACTATCTGGGCTAGAGTTCAAACCCAGTGCTCTGGATATGCGACACTACAACAATAACAACAGCACCATTCCATCCTGTATATTTTGATATGCTGTATTGACCAGGCCAAGGGGACTCCCACGTAACACCTGGCTGTGACAGATAGATGGTCATTTCCAGATGGTGGGACTGCACCGCGTGTCTGCCTGGGGGGTTGTCAGCCAGGATCCCAAGCTGTTTCGTCGTGTTGTGGTTACAGTAACGCGCTGTACCAGTGCGTGCTCCCCGACCTGACCTGACCTGACCTGTATTGACTGCATTATTCCAGTTTTACAGAGGTTTTTGATTAAATTCAAAGCAACAGCATCCTAGCCCTCAATATTTCCAATACAAATGAAATAATTCATTGTGGATGCTTGAAGGTACAGACTGAAACAAGGCTCACTCTTCATGTCTGCAGCTATAGAAGAAGTTGTCTGATCCTTCATAGTGGTTGATTTATAAATGACTGAGCTGTACTGGACCTAGAATTGTGAGGTCAGATCACCTTGAAAAGGGGTGGACAGTGGCAGTGGCTGCACTTTTAAAGACCCCTGTAGGAAAGTGATTTATGAACAAAAAGTAATTTGTTATTATTGTCATATAGACAATATCTTGACTGGAAGCAGCAACGCGTAGTATGGTAATCCAAACAAGTCATTCAGAATGTTGTGAGGTCTTTACAGAAAATAACAAAACCTGAGTTAAAATCATTTGAACTTATCTTTTTTGTTTTTTTTAAATGCTGGAGAAATAAAGCTGCTGCCATTATATAAAGTTACATCCACTGCAGGACCAAACTGCCCTCACATTGTTTTGTCTAGCTAACAGTACTATAACATCAAAATCCAGACCATGTTTCAAGAAACAGTATATATTTTGTATTTCATGAGACATCAGATTGACAGGCCAGTTTTACTAGTTTATTTAAACTGCAGAATTGTGTAAATTGCAGTTATGTGTTCAGTTTTCCAGTAAACTGTATGGTTTTCTGTTCTTGTTTATTTCTTTTTTTATTTGGTACTTTAAGAACTAAACACAAATAAAAATTTCAGTATACTTGGAAAGTACAAAGTGAAATAACAGTATGTCACAAGGCAGACTGCTCCTACACACTTACCTGTAACTGCCTTCTGAACAAGCACAGCAGCTGTCCAGGGTTTCAGGTGTTCAGAATCGGAGTCCCCGGTTTGTGTCAGGTACAAGAGTTTGTCTTGGCACATTTCAGGATTGTTGAATACAAAATATCACACAGGTGCAAAAAAAAAGAGGATTAACTTTACAGACATAGTCACTCTGGACAGCATGTGGGACAATTAGACATTACAGGGTATACAAGACACTGTATTAACATTTTGAAGTATAGTGCACTGTATTTGTAACACACATGGCAAAAGGCAAACGATGTATGAAAGTATAGTCTTGGAAAATATTTGCTAAAACATGATGTCAGTCCTTAAATGAGATTCTACAGGCAAGAAATGATTTAATATTCTCCCCAGATTATCTGTTTGTTTGGATTATGAAGATTGGAGTGGCCTTATAACATTTTCAGTATTTGAGTTGACCTTCCCCACCAAGTCTCCTTTTTTCTGCTTGGGCCCAGTCAACACTGGGATGTGTAGTGTTGCCTTTTAAACAGTGCCATCCTCTTGATTGCTGAAAAAATCCTGGAAGAAGTATAGGGTGTAGTGAAACAAGAAATAGATAACTGAGATGAAGAACACAGGCAGCTCCGTTCAGAAGGTAGAATTCACAGTTTGTCAGGCCAGTTTTTCCCCTCACATATAATTACAGTGATTTGTAAGGGAATTATTGAGTACTATTCTGTGCAAGCTACTACATATCATTTCTCCTTATTCATCACATTGTTAAAATTCTGGTTTGTCTCTAATAATAGTTTGTTCCCAAACCACACTCCTAAACCCCCGCACTGTAATAGCAGTATTACATGACCCACTAATGTAAGCAGTGCTGATTAAGCTTGCTGGCTGCCCTAAATTAACTTGAGGCAAAGTAAGAAAGCGGCTCACCTCCGATAGTTTACTGTACCATCAAAAAATTAAGGTTGTTTTTTGGGGATATAAAGTAACACATAGCATAAGAATTATTTGGTTTTTTTATTTTGTAAAATGTCAAAGTTTGAGCTGAACATATTTTTGAAGCCTTTTCAATTAGGTCTGGGCGATAAAATGATAAAGATAATTATCGTGAAATAACTTTTTCTTAATAGAAATATAAGACATGGTTGGTACAACGTTGATAGAACTCATCCCATCCATGTTTTGACAGATAACATGAAAAGCTAAACCAATCATGTGGCTGGAATAGAGTTACAGCCATGTCCAGTTACGTTGATGCACATAGTACTGAACGTAGGATTGGCAGCTGGCAGCATCACAAATGTTTCAGCAGCCATGCATTCCGGTATGTCAGGAGTGGGTGTGACATAAAGAGAAAATGACAACAGAAAATGTTCATGAAAACTTGGGGGGGGAATCAGCATTCCTGAAGAAGATACCCCTGTGGACACAGCTCAAAAGTTGAGGACACTGTTGAAAAGAAGGGTCAGAGGAGTTCGATAGTGTGGAGATATTTTTTTTTTTAGTCAGACAAGAAACAGAATAGAATGCCCTGCAAATTGTGTTGAAAGCATGTTCCCACAAAGACGGGTAATACCGCTAATCTTTTGTACCATCTGAAGCAGTGCCATCCTTTAGAGCCCGCACAATGCAAGACTTTGTAGTCCCAGACCCAAGTAATTGCTGCACTAATGGGGATTTCTTATGCCTTTCTTTTTTGCCTTGGAGTAGATGTGTGTGTGGGACCTTTTTTTCCCCCATCATGCACCCACCAGCTCTTGCACATACTTGGCCTAATTTGTCCTGCTCCCTCCCTATACCCTAACAGTTTTGTCCTCCTCCTGCCCACAGAAACGCATTGCTTCCATTAAGGGCAAAAATTAATGTTGTACAAGGAGGTGGCTGAAGGTTCCCCTCTTTGGCCCAGTTATCCTTTTCACTCTTTTTAAAACTATTCTGCTTCATCAGTATTTAATACGGATCTTCCGAATCTTTCTTCTTTTAGTGTTAGTTGTTACATTTGACAGATTTGGCAAGAATGTCAGTATAGTTTTGACACTTTGCTACTGACATGCATGGCACTTTAAACCTGAGGTGCCTGACTAGTGTCCAGTGTATGTTAGCACATTTATCACAGCAAGCAAATATCACTTGGTTGCCATCACTATCGATAACAATTGAAAATGACTACCAAATGTCAGACGTCCATTTATTAAGTTTTGCAGTCTTGTACTCTCCTTTTTTTAGTGCTTTTTCCACCACTGTGGATGTAACACTGTCTCTGGGCTCTGCAACCTTGAGAAGGCAAGACAGTATATGCGTGCATCCTAACTTCTTAGGTAAATGACTTGTATGAAATGATAGATAAAATGAGTATATGTTCTGTTTTAAATTCAATTTTAACTTTCCCAGACTCTGGCTCCAACCCTCTCTCCATGGGTGTTGACTTCCCACTCCTGCCCATAATTCTGAAGATCAGATCCCCAACGCAAGCAATTGCATTGGGCCCCACGAGCTGACTACAATTGAGTGAATATGTCGGTTTTATTTATGTTCTGATTTGTTTACATTTGAAAGCTGCTTGAATTTGAAGTGAGGATATACGCAGAATGTATTTATTCATAGGTTTGTTTCCCAACCATTTAAAACAGTTTGAATCTATACAAAGAAAAGTATAGAGAGAGATTTTTTTTGAGATTTTATTTTGTATTAATACCTATTTAATTTTTACTTTCTGGGTACATCATAATGCAATAATAATGTTACAAATATGACATTTAAAAATGAAATCCGTATTGGAAAGTGCTTGTTTTAAAGTCAGCAGTATTTATTAATGGTAACTACCTTTTTCCTTTCTTCACACAGGACACTCAGGAAAAAGAATCCAATCCTGTCAAAGCTGAAGAAGCAAAATTGAAAGCCAAATACCCCAATCTTGGACAGAAACCTGGTGGTTCAGATTTCCTCATGAAGAGATTACAAAAAGGGGTAAGGTGTAATTCTGATTTATCTTCTGCAGAAAAAAACACCATTGTGTTCAATGTTGTATTAGTAATATTTAAAGTTTTCCCCATGTAGAGTGCGTTCTTATCTCTCAATTTCAGTGTTGTAGGGAAGCCACACTATGTACAGTGGATTCACAAAGTATTCAGACCGTTTATTTGCAGCACACTTCATTGTGTTGTAGGTTTAATTTTAAATGTGTACATTTTTACTGGATGCACTGTCTTAGTGGCGACACAGTTTGTGTCTCTTGTGTATTTTGTCTTATTTATCTTTAATAGAACTTGTGAATGCTTTATTGTTAATTGAACTAGATTTATAAATCATAACTTATAAACAAAGGTGCAGATTGCTACAGTTTTTCCAAATACAAACTTTGTGACTACCTGTGCCAAGTGCACAATTGGCCTGCTGGAGAGCTGCGTAGCAGCCAACCTGATAACAAACACGATAGACATACTGCTGAATCTAAAGTCTGTGGCCTCATGTTTCGGTCACAGGGAACTTCTCAGTACACCCTTTAACTGGTACAAATCCTCAGAGCAAGCAAACATAGCGAAAAAGGACAGTTACAGTGTCAGATGAAGAAGAAACGTTTCGATTAACCACTTCCAACAATTGTATAGGGAACATACAAAGTATTCAAAATAAATCAGTTGAAGTTCATGCCTATTTGTAACAGAAACTGACCCCAACTCTGCTGTTGACCTAGTAGGAGTCACTCTAGTTAGAATGGATCAGGGTCTTAACTCAGTAAGCGTAAAAGTGATAAAGTGTTCATTTATGTTAACGAGAAATACCACAACCCATCAGACATCACAACAAAACACCAGGGATATACAAATGACATTGAAATATTAGGAATTAATCTTAGACCATATTTTTTGCCCAGAGAAATCTTTTAGGTCAGACCCTTTACTGTTTGCATTCCCTTGTCTGCAGACACACAACCATTTGACAGCACCATTCAGAATCTTGTTTATTTAGTTGAGGAGCAGTTGCCAGATGTGGCCAATTTGATTACCGGAGACTTTAATCTTTGCAAGCTAGAGGAATATTTACCAGAGTATCATCAATATGTTCTGTGTCCTATATAGAGCAGTGCCTGCCTTGATTGATGCTATGGCAACATAAACAAAGTTTATTGGGCAAAAGCATTACCTGGTCATGGTTTGGGTGGAGGCTTTGATCTAAATAATATTACAACTCACTTCAATGTAACAGTCAAGGCTGCAACAGATCTTAGCAAAGAAATCAGAAATTAAATGGCAGACAGTTGAATCCAGTAGAAGCACTTCACGGGTGTTTTGAATGAATTATTTGGGACATTCTGATGGTTGGAACCAATGTCAGTGATGCAGCAACAGTCACAATTCTCTCCAAAAAAAGTATTAAAATATATCCCAATAATAAACCTTGGGTCACTTTGCAGCTGAAAAACCTTCTTAACCAGAAAAAACACCTGTTTCAATCTGGAATCAATAGAGAGGAAAGGAAATTGTTACAAAAGGTACATTAGATTAGAAAACAGAATAGAAGCATATTTCAAGGTTTTAAAGCACCTAATTCCAGAGTTTAACCCTCATCCAGTTTGCCTTTTATGCAAGAAGTCAGGTGGAAGATGCGCTTTTGGTTTGCTAAATAATATCCTTGACATCTGGAATATAGGAAAGGCTTTGTTAAGATTGTGTTAATAGATTTTAGCAGTGCACGTAATGCTGTCCAGCTGCATCTGTTAGTAAACAAATTATTGGGACTGTGGACAAACTTAACACTTATTATCTAGCTTTTCAATTTTCTTATAAATTGCACCCAGCAAATTAGTTTTAACAACATTGTCTCCCCCCCTACCAATGGCTAATAGTGAAATGCCCTGAGGCTGCGTGTTGTGTCCTGTACTGTACACTTTTAGAGCAAACTAGTGCCTGGCTTGGTTACCAACCAAAACCTTCTATAAATATGCAGGCAACACGGCACTGGTCTTAAATGCTGATACTCTGTCCAGTCAGCATTTAGACAGAAATGTAAAAGACTTAACTACACTGTTCTGTAAAAATTTCCATGTAATGTAAATAACTAAAGAGATGGTAATTAATATTAGGAAAATAAAGACAGAGCTCCGACGTGTAGAAAATAATGGCAAACTAATAGAATGAGTCACATCCTACAAATATCTAGGGGTGAAGATTGATAATCCGATAAGATTTAATGAAAGCACTTTGGGTACAGCTAAAAAATTAATCAAAAGATTTTTTTTTGCATAAATTGAACAACTTTAGTGTTCTGTGTTTTACTTGCCTGTTGTAAAGTGTTCTTTCTTTTGGTTTAATTTGCATCTTTGAAAACTTGTGCCCAAGGCGAAGTCAAACTCCAGCGCCTGATTAAGGCAGAGAGTAGGGTTATTGGGGTGTAACGAAAAACTACAGTATATGAAGTCCTGGTTCTTGAAAAGCTTCACCAAATTTTCAATGATCCTACATTCCCAATTAATATGTCCAGTCTAGCTATGTATGGATTATTCAAGACGTCGCCTGAAAACAACTAGGGCACGAAGGTGGTGTTAAGTGGAGTTGCACTATCACAACATTATATATGATATTTCATAAATATTACATTTTTTTAATTGGCAGGTTTGATTTCACAATGGTCATATTAAAGTTGGGACAAATGTACTGTAAAATATGAGAGAGAAATCTGGAAAATTAAAGCATGAATAGAGAATTTTGAACTTTGACTTCTCCATTAAATATTACTCTTCAGAACTTATTAACCAGCTAGTGCCTCTTCTAACACAAATGGAAACATAAATCTCACAGCAGCCTGACAAAACTTGCTGATAACTTGTTTTTGAATAGCATCTTTTTACAAAAGAGGTTTAATAGAGATGGAATAAATGAAAGTGTAGGTTTTGTTATTAGGCATATAATTATTTTTGTTTCATCAGAATTAGAATTAAAGAAGGTCAGGTCAGAATTAAAGAAAGTTAAGATTTGATTGAAATTTCTTTGCATTAAACAACTATATCAAGTCTGTAGTTTGATAATGCCACCAAACTGTTACTTCATTTTTATTTCTTCCAAGATATTTTGCCAAGTGTTTCATTCAGCAATTTTCAAATGCTATTTGCTTAGTGTTTGATTTCTGAATTCTTTTCAGCAAGTGAAATGTTTGCTCCAGGGGATTTAAATCCAAGTGTCTGACTTGGAATGTTCAAGACTTCCCAGTTTTTCCTGCAATAAATACCTTAGGTGTATTGGCAGTTTGTTTTCGGTCATTTAATTAGTGCATTGTGAAATGCTGACAAAGGATGAGAGGGAAATTTTCTGTTTTTGCAGTCATTAAATACAGCAGCAAAAGGATAAGTAAGTCAGTGCTAAAGAAATGGCTGTGCATACCCAGCCCTTGACTTTACTTAACAGAAGAAGGGATACACTTTTGATCACCTTTTGTTCCGTGTGCCTTGTGCAGACCTTTCCACCAATTTGGAGATTCTGTTCTTCATTACCTTTTGTTCCTTAACTTTATGGGTTCATGTGTGTTCTTTTATAGCAAACTGGCTGTGCTATCCATCAAAGATGGCTTGAAATCTAAGTAATCAATGTAGACCACCATATTAATCTTTATAGTGCACCATTCCTTGTATATGTCTCTGTTATATGCATTTTGTTACATGATTTGTAAAAGCTAGCTTAATAGTTATGATGCACTGTCTGTTGAAATGACCGCTGCAATGCATATTATTACATTTTTGTCAGTAGTGTTGTTAGGCACCACTACCCACAAGCTAGACAGCCTCTTTTCTCCTTACTTGGTGGGTCTTTTCTACTTCTTGATTTATTCGACTCTCAAGTGAATGTGCAGAATGACTTTTATTATTGGAGTGGTGGGCAGTGTAAGCAAGGTAGTTAAATATCTGCTCTTGATATTTGTGTAATTTAATTTCATATGGAAAAAGAAGAGATGGGCACATTAGACTTGGTTAAAACTGCAGATGGCCCTGAATACTTTACCTATTGAAGTCAGTTAATGGTTACATTTCAGACATTGAATAAAAGCACTCACTGGTTCCTGGATGCTTACAGTCCAAGAAGTGCAGCCCAGTCACAATTTTCCTATAAACAAAGAAGGCGAGAGAAAACTATAAAAGAACAAGTCTTTAGTTTTCGAGGCAACATTTTAAAAACTTGCATAATTTCATTTTAAAAGGCATAAAAGGGAGATCAACCTACTGGTCAGTGCACCCACCTACTTGTAAGCAGAAAAAGCAGCCAAGCTACAAACCAAGCCATCGATGCTTGTAAATGTTAAAGTTGGAAGACATCACTGACAGCTGTTGTATATTATGATAAACGATGCTTATTGTGTTCCCATTATTGTGTACTTAATCTAAGAAAGTTCTGAATCTTTATTTTTTTCTTTTGTGTGCCTGTACTAATTGCTCCAGTTCCTCAGTCACAGGATTGCTCTCTGCTTTGTTTGCTCATTGTCTGACTATATCCTTAACATTGCTTCCATGCCTGTGTTGTGAAAGGTGCCAGTGTAGGAATACTTACTGTATTTATAAATTCTCATTGTGCATGTCATTAGAGTGGGCAAAATGAAGAGAAAGAGTTCCACAACCCATTTTACCTGGGGCATGTCAGGTACCTTTGCTACTTAAAATACTTGATTCAGTTTTGCAGTTTTAATTTATGGCATTAATATGCAGTTTAAAAAGAGAGATATTTTGAAATCTTGTCTTCTCTATACAGTGCATTGTGATTGGAGGGGTATGGGTTGAGGCTTAGGTACTAATGATTTTGTAATTTTCTAAATTGTTTTTATCTTCAAATTGGCTAAACATTCAAATGTTTTTATTTACATCCCTAGTTCTTATTAACTGGCTTATGTAATGCAGTCTGAAGATGGCCACACTCCACTTTTCAGTAGCAACTAGAGAAATACTGTAGAATACTGCACATTCGTATGAAAGGTTAACACTAGCTTAGTAAAAAAGGCAGATATATCTTTTTTGAAAATTTAATGATTTTAACCTTAGTATTTGAAATTGAATACACTGAGATTTCCCTTACCTTTACTTTTGTGGCAGCCAATTTCAGTTAATGTTAAGATACTAGCACAAGCTAATTGCTAATTGTGGTTTTTTTTTTCTTCACAGCAAAAATACTTTGACTCAGGAGACTATAACATGGCCAAAGCAAAAATGAAGAATAAGCAGCTTCCCACTGCCGGGCCAGACAAGAACTTGGTGACGGGCGATCATATTCCAACGCCGCAAGACCTCCCACAGAGAAAATCATCGCTGGTTACCAGCAAACTTGCTGGCTAGCAAAAGCACAAACCTCCTATCCTCCATTTTCTCCCTTTCCATGATACAAATCCATTATGCTACCTTTCTCACCTTGTATACCTGGTCTTGCTTCACAAAGGCACAGAAGAATGAAAAGTCATATGGGGCCTAAAAGTTAACTTTTTCTTTGACCTGGACTGTTAAGGTTCAGGTGTGCTAGAATACTTTAAAAAAAACAAACTTAAGTGCGTGCGAGTGTGTAGGGTCATTTACTTCCTTGGTACAGTGAGAAGACACCTTGGTCTTATTCACAGACCACTTATATTTCTGTTTATTAGTATTACTATGAACACATTTCTTCCATTGCTTGATTACATGTATCCGTTTTACTGTCAACGCATGCATCTCTAGGGCTCAGTGCCCTGAATTATATCCTGGCATAATTGCCGTGTGTGTGAGGGGTTTCTTTTTTTTTATTTTTTTTTTTTTTTTGTCCCACTGCATTAAAATGTAGACCTGTACAGTTTGCGGATAATGGCTGTTAGCTTGACTGTTTTTCATTATATAAAGGATTAGGTCATATCTTAATCTCAGAACTGCAGTAAGCAGTCATTTTGGGTAACACGAAGTGATCCATGCCAGTCATTACACTATTTTCTTTCATGGGCTAACCACAATGTCTTTCCCACATTCTGTTCATTTTTTTTTTAAATAATGGTATTGGAATGGATTGTCATTTATTACTCTGCAGCAAGGTCGTTCCCTAGTTATTGCTGCTTTTCAAATAGACAATCTAGAGCCATCCAAAATGAGCACTGCATGAGAGAGAGTTTACAGTACTCTGTCTTGCTTTTCAATAGGGCTTTGAGAAATAGAAAAAAAATCTTCTTGTTAGTTTATTGTTACTTTGTGAGCTTTTATTTTAAATTACATTAATGTAAAGCATGCATTTGCCACATTTGTAGGTGTAAAAATAAGTAAAAAGTGAACATAAATTGATCATCCCTTGCTACTCACAAAAAGAATGGCAGACAATATATATATTTTTTTTCTTGGTTATCCCTATACAAGATGTATATAAGTTTTTTGTTTTTTTTTTCTTGTTTCAGAAAAGTATCCAGCTCATTGCAATTCAGAGTTGGCATTGGTTCTAAATATCAGTTCACCAATTAATATGAGACATATGATTGTGCTTTTTATGGGGAAAAAATGCTTCAGCCAGATGTTTCACCTTACAAGGAATGAATATGTTTAGTGCTATTTTGGGTTAATTTGTGCATCATGTTTAAGTGGATTTAATGAGTTTATAGCTTCTGCTTGGTTTGTTTTCCTCCTTTTTTTGGTGTATGCAGGGACCTATGCCTATAAACACATCTTGCTGCCTTCTGTTTACTGTTCTTCTGCAGGATGATGTGAACTGCCCGGTAGCAAATTATTCAGACTGAGGTCGCTTTCAGTAGGACCTCTTGGAAACATTATTATTCATGAATCTTTTAGCAACCAGAATGGAGCTGATCAATTCTGGATAATACAATGTTAAAGATTGCAAAAACTCCCTCGTAATTTGACTTTAAAGAATGACCTGTTTTGCAGTTTTGTTTTGTTTTTTTTTTTTTCCTCAGTGATTCTTAGGATTTAAATTTAAATAGCATAAGGGACATTGAAACATATTCATGTACATAGAAAGATACGTTGAATTGGTCAGTTCTGTCAGTTATGTAAAGAATTGAACAAACCCAAGCTTTATTTCTATCTGCTGCATATGAAACGTGAACAATTGCACTAATCCCAACATACCAGTGGATACTTAATTATTGTATGTATAAAATGTTACTTGACTTTCTTTGACTTTTTGTCAGTTTTTATTAAAAAGAAGCTTGTAGTTAATTGTATCCAAAAACAAATGTATCTTCTGTGTCATATGTGTGCTGTAGTCTCTAGTATTTAGCTGAATTGGTTTGTTCATGGACAGAAAACTATAAAAGCCTACTTTAAGGTTTTCAGAATTGCTTTGAAGTTTCTGTTTTACTGGAATTTGAGTCAAACAAAAAAATCAGTTGATCAAGTGCAAGTTAAAAATTGTCCAGGTTTATATCCAGGGAAACAGTAAGGTGTAAAACATTTTTTCAGTTGATGATTTTATTAGACCATGAAGCTTAATGTAATAATGGAAGAAATTGTGTGTGTGTGTGTGTGCTTGAATGTATGTAAAATATACTGTGTATATATGATATTTACACAGTGTATATATATTATTTTGTTTTTTACACACCTATGGCACTGTTGAATATTTAGAGTGCAATTCATCTCCAAACAATTGTTGCACTTTTTGGACTGCAAAGCATAAACAAGATAGTCAAATATTGTGAGATGTCCACTGGCTCTGCAAAAACTTAAAGTATACTTTTCTTTCTCTGGGAGCGTGAAAGAGTAATGGCGTGCTTTTAATGGACCTGAATGTGTTTAATCATAGTAACCAATTTGCCAAAAAATAAACCAAATCCCCTTTGGGATTCTGCTGCAGTTTTTTCCCTATCCAAAATTGGCTTACAAGTCTGAAAGCCCCCTCTTCTGTCTGTACAGCAGGGTACATTGTGACAACAATTATTTTTTTTCTTTCTGAATATAAATTAATTTTCAGAGTAGCTTAGTATTCTGCAGAAGTAGAGCTAAAGCTCAACTAAAGGACTGTAAAAGAACCCTAGGCTGGACATTTGGCAGTGGTGCTAAATCTTGGGTCTCTCTGTTGAGGCATTGAAGGGGCTGGTGGTGGGGCTTTGCTGTGGGAAGTATAGTGTGTGTGACTGTAAATGCTGGGTAAGGGTATTTTTTTTTCCCACTTGTGGTTTTTAAATCTTTTTTTTTTTTTGTACATTGTAATACTTAATAATGCAGAGTTGAAATGTAAATATCTGATAATGAGTCTGTGTAGAAGGCAAATTTTACAAGATTCCTTTATTTGGATGGTGATTTCTTCCCAAAACATTTTTTAAATAGATACAAATAAATGCTTCTGTTGTCCATAATTTTAAATAAAGATAATCAAATTTTCTGCTCTGCCTCAAACCTAGAAGGGATCGCTTGAGCTAATATGAATGAAATGCACACTGCTTATACAACGGAATGTGGATTTTAGAAAGTATTCTTGGGAATAAGTGATGATTAAAAGTGGAGAATTTGAAAGGGCATTTTTGTAAAAGTAGACTGACAAGGCACCATAGCACATACATGAAGGTGAGAATCGTTTCCTTTTAGTATCTTTTCTAAAGAGACTGTGCATAGCATATGTGTGTGTGTGTGTCTTGAATCAGAGTGGTACGTTAGCACTCCAAAACTGTTGTCATTCTTGTACATGAATCTAGCAGGTTAACGTTTCATTGCCATTGGTCTCCTTTTTAATGCTAATTATTTTTTTAAAAAGGCAGTTATTTGGAATTTTTACATTTTTGCCACAAATGCAGAAATTTGAAATTCTGTATACCAGTGATAAGTATGAGCCCAGTAACCCTGATGTACTGTATTCATTAGCAGAGATCTACAATGTTATTTTCATATCTGTTATAACTTATGCCATAAACATGTGTTTTGACAGAATGACTATCCAGAAGGCAGTAGCAAACAACGTCCTATTTGTCAGCCTGCTACCAGTGCCAGCTCTGTGAGAGAGCTTGTGTCTGGTCACAGTCTGCTGACAGGGCACTTACACATATGCCACCTGTAAAAACACAATGTGCACAGACTGGAAATCGAATTACTTTATCTCATATTTTGTACAGCATCTTGAATTTGCTTTGATCCCAGACACTTTGTAAATAGTTTCCTTTTTTTCATTTGTAATTAATATGCAACATCTTCCTCAATCCATTTACTCTTCTGTTAATTTTGTTTGATAAGATGTTGGCTTCCTTTTTATTTTTTGTACACTACTATATTACCACTCTGACTGACTTGTGCTGCAGGTCAGATTCTAGAAGATTTCATGTTAATGCTGCTGGTTTAGTTAGCAACTTTTACATTTGAGAGAGAGAAAAAAAAAATCTTACGGGAAATTAGGCAAATTGCCTGTTTGCAAGGAGATCTGGTAGCGCTGGAATTGTACTTTTAAGGGGTGCAAGCCACTGAGCAGACTTCTGTGGGCAGAAAAAACAAGGGTTTAATGTCTTTTTTTGGTGCTTGTAGCTCCAGCTCATTTGTAACTTAAGAGATGTAGTTTTTTTCTATTTATTTAAATCTTTAAAATCAATTCAAGCTAGCATTAACTATAATCTTAAGTTAACAACAGACTTTAATGAAGATTGTCTCTTACTACTTTGCATGTGACTAGGTGTGAATTTTAGATGTGACAAAAGCTGTAGTTTGCCCATTATATGCGTCCTGAAGTTTTTAAAGCAACATCTTAATTTTTAACACACTCCAAAGTCATCTCTTTTCCTCTCATTAAATGAGAAGAAGCTTTAGCAGTTTGCTTGAAGAAGAGAGGCTTACACATGCACTGTAGTAAACCCTAATTCTCTTACGAGGACAAAGGAGCCAGACTGCTCTAGAGGCAAAGCCAAGTTTATGAGAAGAAGCAGAAATATTGTAGACAACTCAAGTAAAAGTAACATTTCACTTTCAAAATGTCTATTGTTATTTTGTTAGCTTATTGTCTAAGCAAAAAATTTTATTACACAAAACATAAATGGGAAGGAAAGGCAGATTAGCTAATCAGAGACATGTTTTCTGATGGTTTTAATGTTAAGCTCCTAAATTTATATGCTAAATTGCAGTACCAAAATAATTTTAAGAGGTGTTGACTGCGTCTTTGAAAATGCTAGTTTTGATAAAAGAGAATCTTCTGTGTAAAGATCTAGTAGTTTGTTATTGGATATTAGGCAGTCTTGCTTGTGCCGTTAAATTGTAAAATAAGCAGGTTTGATTCTAGGCCTCTGCTATCTTGTCGAGTTTTGTTCAGATGAAGGTTCTCTCTGCATTCTGAGGTTGGTATTCTACTTGCTATTGGAAATTTGACGGCCTTTACTGGGGTTTGTTTTTTTTTATTGTGATTTTTTTTTTTTTTTTATTATTATTATTATTATAATGCCACACAGCATTTTAAATGGAGAGAATCATTCCCTTTACCCTTTTCAGTCCACAAATTTGAACTGCAAAAACAAAATAAACAAGAACACAACTATGGACATTTTGAGAAAGCATATTACAATACAGAAGAACATTGAAGGAATCGCACAAGTTTGATTTGTAAAAAGCCTTGTTGATCTAGCCTTCAGAAAACTGTTCACAAAATGTGGATATACAGCTAAATTGATGTAAAAGTTTGCAAATTGTAAAACTTTACCCTCAATTCATGGGACTGTTGAAAGGTTGAGAATCTTGCAAACCTAAAGTAGATATTTTGATGTTTAAAAAAAAAAAAAAAAACTGATGTAAAAAGGCTGTTTCAAAATTGTAGGAACAGTTCAGAGGGGATTTTTGTCAGTGTTTCAAATAAAGATTTTTGATTAATTTAAGTTGTCCTTTTTTGACAAAATGTCAAAATGATTCAAGTTAAGTTAATCTAGGTGGGGGCGGGTATAAAAATGAAAAATTGTTTTATTGATTTGGGATATTAAACGGAATAAACCTCAAGAGTTGGACAGGTATACTAATTCAGCTCCCTCATATGAGTGTACATTCACATTGTGGGTGTGTAAAAATGGACTTGTTATTAGTTAAGACAGGAATTGCCTTACCTGACATCCAGTAACCGCCCAAGTTTTAATAGAGAATATTATGTTTACATTTCTGGAAATAACTTTTTTTTAATTATTAATTATTATTCTTTATCAGAGCTCAACTTTGACAAACATCCAAAGTTCAATTCAGAGTTGTGGGTTTTTGGAGTCTACGTTGGCAGCTGAAGTTATAAATCGGAAACCCACCCTCTATGACAAGGGTCTCCAACTCTGAACCTGTAAGGCTGCAGGTTTTCACTGTTTTCTTAATTAGTGACCCGTTTTTGCTGGTTAAATCTTTTTTCCTTAATTTTTTTTAAGCTGTCCCTTCAATTGTTTCTTTTTTCCTTAATTACTGGCACACAGTGAGCCAACATGTGAACAGCTAAGCTGTGGCCATCATACAGTAGCTGAAAGTAAAAAAAACTGATTTTTTTCACTAACATTGATCTGCTCAGGTCCAAAAAATGTTTTGATGCTGCTCTTAGAAAAAAGGAAATCGGCCATTTTGGCAACTTCTGCAGTGGCAGAATGAGAGCACCAACAAGCCATGGAATGAAATTAGTTTAACAAGAGTTGTCTTCTAATTTAGAAAACTGGTCCGAGTGTAAAGTTTCAAATTGATCTGTTGTGTCGCTTCACGTCTCATTTTTGTTTGGACAAAAAAAAAATCCGAGGACTTAAAAGGGCGATTGAAATAAACACAAAAGAAGTCAATTAACAACAGGAATTGATAACTACTAAAAGTGGCAAGAGGGAAATCCTGCGGACACCCCTGCTCCACAGGAAACACCTTCATTGCAGGGTCTGCTCCTGAACACTCTTGCACAGGCCAATTTAGAGATGGCAGATAACCTAAAGCTGTATCGTTGGATTGTGGGAGGAAAAGCACCACATTTGAAGACGTGGGGAGTGTGTGCAGCTTTCACACAGATGGAGGCTGGCTGGGTATGGGGTTTCAACTCCGGCTGCTGTAGTTCAGAGCGGACCCTAAGCACTGTGCCTATATGTTTATGGTTATTGTCGGATATCTTGAATATGAGTTAGAGCATATGGACATACTGAAGCCCCCTTTCTCTGGTTAAGGTTTGCAGGAGATGAAGGCCTGTCCTGGCAGAACTTGGAAAAACCAAGGCCATCGCAGGACTCCATCATGTGCACACCCACACTTGGGCCAGTTTAGGTAAAGCAACACATGTTCAGTAAGCGCTGTGTGTACCTTTTGCAGACTAAGCCATTGAGAATACTAATGGCTGCTATCGTCCACTAATGTATTACCCCTTAATGTTGATCAGCATAATTCATTCTTTATGCACCTGTCCAACAGTAAATATAAAATTAGGAAAAACACAGATACACAGTGTTGATAACAATAGCTAGAGCTGAACTAATTAATTAGGGGGAAGTTGAGGCTGACGGTCCATCCCAGTCTTGGTGTTGACTTCCAGGTCCATAATACTCAACTGTGATGTGAAGAAAGGCTGCAGACACATGACAGCTGTGCTCCATGAAGAGCAGTAGAGGTAAACCAGAAAACTGTCTTCATCAGAGAACAAATTACAGAAAGCACTACTTTATTGAAGAAACAATGAGTGTGTCTGTTGAGAAGAAACTTGAAGGGGCTTTCAGCCATCTCATCCTCCCACTTTAATCTTTTCACGTGTCCTGCCAGAAACCTAAGGTCAGTTGATGTCCTGCTCAGTCTTTGCACAGAAATCAAATTGAGTCCATTTCTTCATGGCAATTAAAAGTTACTTGGTATGCTGTATTAATCCTCGAGGAGTGTTGGTTAGCTTTAAATACATAACCACAAAATGCCAGTTCTGGCTGATAATGATTTTTATTATTTACTTTTGTATGTTTCGTTATATGTTGATAGATCAACATTATGTCATACCTTGGAGATTTCCAGAATGTTTCCCCGGATTATGCCTTTGGAAGCAGCCACCTGTGCATTCATGTGAAATGTCTCACTGGGAAGTTCGCACCTCCTCATAGCGTGTGAAAGCAGCAATCGCCACACTTGCACCAAAAGAGTAAGGGATTCCGTTTGTATCTTTGGAAAAGTGTGCTAAAACTAATATTTAGTTAAACCAGTGGTTCTCAACCTGGGGGCGGGGGGGGGCGCGAAGATGTGAAAAAAAGAAAACAATCAAAAATATGAAAAACACATCTATTGAAACCAAAACAAATTAGCTTAAACTACATTCTGATACTAGAAAAATAAATATAGAGTTAGATAAATGTCGATAAAAGTTAAGTAGGTATAATAAAATATGCATCTATGATATATCATTAATTGAAAAAGAACAAATTGGTATTAGTGGGCTCCTTTCAAAAAAACAGTAGGGGGGCGCAATTAAAACTCTTATGAAAACTCGGGTCGCAAATACGTAAAGGTTGAGAAACGCCGAGTTAAACGATAGAATGTTTTAATCACAAACTCCTAAAGGAGATATTAAAAAAAAATAGTTCAGCTGGCCCCAAGTAACTCATGGTTACTTTAATCCTTCCAAAATAAGAAATTTAGTATACAATGACATGGTTCCAGCCAGGCTTACACAGGTGAAAGAAGGCCCTGCTTGAAAGGCTCAATAATTTGAGGTGTAAACTTGACAAAGTTGATAGTGAATATTTTTAAAGCATGGAGCAAGAACTGTTCCAATTACGTTATGAAGGAAAAACAATTAAAAAGCTAAAATAAAGGGAGAGCAGAGAAGTGGAAAAGTGCCACAACATTGAGAGTGAGCTGCTGGGGGTCCATTTGTGTAGATTTCATCAATGAAATAATAAATGGGTACTGCTGGGAAAGGCAAACATGCAATAAACATTCAGCCAAAGTATTTTTTTTTTTCAGATGCGGGCTGCTCAAAGGCAGCAGCTAGAAGATGTGAGTACCGACTGGTGATTTAGGCAGTGGATGAGGGGAGACACCAAACAAGTTTCGTCTACCACCCCATGTGTACCAGAAAGGGGAGTGCGCTTTTTGTGTTTTATAATCCATATTTCTCTGTTGCTCATAATAGGAGTTAGCAGTACTGCATCTCGTGTCCGGCTAGTAGTGTACAAGTTACGCCTATCTGCTGGTTTAATGTGTTATCTGGTGAGAAGTTGAGCAAAATGACACTTTTTATCAGCTAACTAAAAAGATTACAATATGCAAGCTTTCAAAGCAACTCGGGCCCCTTCTTCAGGCAAGATGTATATCTAGAAAAGGAATATTTTTGTAATATTGCAACACTGTCTTGACTGCTACCCCAAGTCAACATGCCTTTCTAAAGCAGTTTTACTTGGGATCCATCCAGTGATCTTCACGTATCCCTAAAGCAGTTGGTTTTCATTTCAGCCATTTTATTGTAGGGAACCTGCTTAAACAATTTTAATTTGAACCTAACATTTAAAGTATAACTTCGGTATTTTTTCAAGTCAGTTGGGATCCTGAGGTGGTTCGTCATGTGGTGGTAATGACAAGGTGCTGTATCAGTGCATGCTCCCAACCTAACCTGTTTCTTTATAGTCCTGGTATGTATTAACTTGCCACATGAAATTATCTTCTAAAGTGATCATTTTTAATTTATAATATATATCTGTCTATTATAAAAGAAAATCTTGAGACAATACTATTAGCAAGAGATTTTTTCAAGTCCCTCCCTCCTCTCAACCATTTTCAACCACGCCCACGGTCCTCTCATCTCTCATTTACGTGAATGCTTTTGTCATACACAGTTCCTGCGCTCTTGGCTCTTATAAATTTACGTTTTCCTCCCTTTAAGTTCCCAATAAAAGAAGACGTATTATGTCCAAATCTTATTGAAGAATTTCATCCTGAAGGGTTATCAACAGAAGAAATGAGTACACGGGCAATCCTAGCACTGAGAAACAATGAAATCAAACGAATTAACACAAAAATTGTCAATTGGTTACATGACAATGACATATAAAATTTTAACAGGCGACAAGAAAGTAATGTAGTACATCTTCCGCGGATAACATTAGACACCAAAGGAGATCTTGATATGCCATTCATATTAAAACATTTACAGTTTCCCATTAGAATAGTTTTTGTTATGACAATTAACAAATCACAGGGACAAACATCCGAAAAAGTCGGTTTATTTATAAGAGAGAAAGAAACAATATTCACTCACAGGCAGTTATAAGTTGCGTCCAAACACAGAATCAAAATTCAATGCGATATTAACGAAAAGTTAATTTAAAAAATTGTTTTTACTGAAGTTTTACTGTAACAGAGTAAGTTTAAAAAGTATCTGCATGTTAATTTCAAAGCTAAACAGAACAAAACATATAACGCAACGAATTTCTCTAGTTCAGCATGAAACAATTTACTTTCAATTAATTACGTTTTACTGTTTTTTACTATGGTTAATTTACTCTCTATAATGTAAAATAGTTAGTTCTATTATGCATATGTAACAATTCCCATGAAAATAACAATCCGCTTCCCCATACGTGAGTGGCAGATCCGTGAAGTGGCAAAGTGCTTAGCGCCCGCCCGGGGGTTGGCAAGCGAAGTGAGCAAGTGGCAGAGTCCCTTAGTTTAAAACTATCCCGCTCTTGTGTTTATAAGGCAGCCAATGAGTACCACAGTGTGGTGTAGTCGTCAAGGCTTTGGATTTCAAACCCTGCGGTTCTGAATTCAAGTCTAACTACTGACACACTGTGCCCACGAGCAAGTCACTTCACCTGCCTGTGCTTCACATGGGGGGGGGGGGGGAACAAAAGAAATGTAACCAGTTACAAAGGCATTGGCCAAATAATAATAGCGGAGTCCCAATGTGAAGAAAGGTCTCAAAACTTGCCAGATATGTCCACTATGAAGCAGCAAAGGTCTTTTGATTTTAGAAAATGTGCTTTCCCCATTTCCAAGATGTGCTTGTGAGAACAAAAGTAAACGGATTAAATTTTATCAGAGATTCTTGGCACTGTTTTCTCAGGACAGTGATACATTTCTTGCTCACTTCACTTGTGTTGGTGGAGTTATGAAAACTTGTGCCATGCCATGAGCACACACAATAAAGAAAAAAAAAAGAACCAGAAAATGAAAAAAAATCAGTGTATGTGATAGAGCAGATTGACTTGCCACAAACTATAGTTGTCAATTTTTTTCATGCCGGATGAGTTCTTTTTGCTAAGGAGATGGGAATAAATTAACTAAGGACAATATTTTCGAGTGAAAACTCACCAACACTCACTGTCGGCTTTGGCAAATTCAGGTCCTTCAAGTATCTTGCCGCTGTTATTCATGGAGTTTCTCAGTGTCTAGTATTGTCCGTGTATAGATCTCCTAAATACAATGCGTCTTTCTTTGAGGAATTCTCAGGCTTGGTGTCAGTTGTAATTACGAACTATGACATGCTCCTAATAGTTGGTGACTTTAACTTTCATATCGATAATCAGTGTGACCCGAAAGTAAAAGAATTTATGAACCTCTTGGATTCTTTTGATTTGAGCCAGCACACTAATCAGCCTACACATAAAGCAGGTCATACATTAGACTTAGTAATTACCAAAGGATCAAAAGTTGATGTGAAGCAGATCATTGATATTGGTTTATCAGACCATTTTATTTTACTATTTACTATTTAATATAGAAATAATGATTAGCATATTGTTAAAAAACGCTTCTTTGATTCATCAGCAGCTTCCAAATTTACAAACCTTCTAAGCAACCAGTCCATTTGTAGTGGTTATTACAATAGTGAGGAGAACATAAATAGTAAGGTGGAAACTTTTAATACTAAGGTAAGAGCTGCTGCTGACATAGTCTCACCTAAAAAGACAGTTAAAAAATCTTCTAGCATTGTTATACCATGGAAGACGCAAAGAGTGTCTGATCTAAAGAGAACATGCCGGAGAGCTGAGTTTAAATGGAGAAAAACTAAACTGAGTATCCACTATGAGATATTGAAGGTTAAAATAACAGAACACAACAAAATAGTCTATTTTGAGAGGCGATGTCATTTCTCTAGAATTATAAATAACAATGCTAGTAATCCCAGACTCTTATTCTCTAAAATTTGATTGTCTGCTAAACCCACGTCACTCAATGTAATGCCTCCAGAATACTTTCAGTGAAACCTGTGAGGCTATTGCTGTATTTTTCAATCAAAAAATTAATGATTTTAGAAATAATATAGTATATCTCCCCAACACTGATCCTCTTAAGCCCCGGTACTCCATTATAAAAAATTAAATTCTTTCACTAGGATAGATTTACCTGATTTATATAAAATAATTTCTCAACAGAGAACCTCCACCTGCGTCCTTGACCCAATACCAACAAGTTTTTTCAAAGAAGTATCGGGCGTGCTAATTGATAATATTCTTGACATAGTAAACTCGTCATTATATACGGGGGTCTTCCCAGACTGTCTTAAGACACTGTAGTTAAACCCCTGCTCAAGAAAAATAATCTTGACTCCTCTGGTTTTGAAAATTTTAGACCTATTTCTAACCTGCCTTTAAGTAAAATTCTAGAGAAGGCAATCATTATGCAGCTAAATGATCACCTCAATAAACATGCTATCCTTGATAAGTTTCAGTCAGGTTTCAGAACAAATCACAGCACAGAAACTGCACTCGTTAAAGTAGTAAATGACTTGCGGGTAAATACAATACAATACAATACAGTTTATTTTTGTATAGCCCAAAATCACACAGGAAGTGCCACAATGGGCTTTAACAGGCCCTGCCTCTTGACAACCCCCCAGCCTTGACTCTCTAAATGCAGACAGAGGCTATTTATCTGTTCTCATCCTCTTAGATCTGAGTGCCGCATTTGACACCATTGGTTACAATATCCTTAGAAATCGCCTTAGTCAATGGGTGGGCCTCTCTAGCAGTGTCTTAAATTGTTTTGAATCCTACCTGGCAGGTAGAAAATTCTTTGTTAGTTGTGGGAATTATACTTCAAAGACACATGATATCCTATATGGTGTTCCACAAGGCTCTATCCTGGGTCTGCTGCTCTTTTCGATCTGCATGCTTCCGTTAGGTCAGATTATCTCAGGGCATAACGTGAGTTACCACAGTTATGCTGATGACACACAGCTGTACTTATCAATAGCACCTGATGACCCTGACTCTGTTGTTTCACTAACACAATGTCTTACTTGTGTTTCTAAATGGATGAGTAGTAATTTTCTCAAGCTAAATAAAGAGAAAACTGACATTTTAGTGATTGGCAATAATGGATATAATCAGGTTATTAGAAATAAACTTGATGCATTAGGATTAAAAGTCAAGATGGAGGTAAAGAATTTAGGGGTAACTGTTGACTCTGACCTGAATTTTAAATCGCATATTAATCAGATCACTAGGACGGCATTTTTTCACTTAAGAAATATAGCAAAAGTTAGACCTCTTATATCATTGAAAGATGCTGAGAAATTAGTTCATGCTTTTGTTTTCAGTCAACTAGATTACTGTAACATACTCCTCTCAGGACTACCTAAAAAAGACATCAATCAATTGCAACTAATGCAGAATGCAGCTGCTAGAATCCTAACTAGGAAAAGAAAATCCGAGCACATTTCTCCAATTCTGATGTTACTGCATTGGTTACCTGTGTCATTCAGAATTGACTTAAAATACTGCTTATGGTTTACAAAGCCTTAAATAATTTCGCTCCATCTTATATTTCGGAATGCCTGACACCTTACATTCCAAATCGTAACCTTAGATCTTCAAATGAGTGTCTGCTTAGAATTCCAAGAGCTTAACTTAAAAGAGGTGGTGAGGCGGCCTTCTTCTGTTATGCACCTAAAATCTGGAATAGCCTGCCAATAGGAATTTGCCAGGCTAATACAGTGGAGCACTTTAAAGAATTGTTAAAAACACATTACTTTAACATGGCTTTCTCATAACTTCATTTTAGTTTAAACCTGATGCTCTGCATATTCAATTAATTATCATAACTATTCATGGTGGCTCCAAAATCCATACTAAACAGGGAATCCATTCCCGGGCTCCCGATTACTGGGATTCCTGGACATTTTTAATTCCCGGGAATAAAGCTGCTGGAATTCCCGGGTGAGCAGGAATGGCCAAGCTCGCATATATAGCGTGTAAGAGTGTAAAAATCAATCAAGAAATAACAGAGTTATAGTTAAGTGGCACGGTTTTTTGGCCCACGGTGTAGTGTGTTGCTCATTAATTCATTCAACAACAGACCAGCAGCAGTCAGTCTCTCGGCTCCCACTAAGACTGAACACAGTGGACTGGGGGGTGTCTGCACTCTGCAGCTCATGAATGCTGGGACGGGGCAGAGTTCAATGACATCTGTGCTGTTGACAGCTTTGAACAGCAACTTGAAATTGCAATGTGTCAGTCTGTTGCATCCGCATTATTTGTGCCAAGAAACTTGCTATCACAGAATGATGACAAGAAACGGGATGCATCAGTAAAAGCTGAAATGGCGGTGTTTCAGAGCAATGGCAAGTGCGTTGTTTAGAACAAGTGTATCAGTACCTGATGACTGTGCCGCCTACTTCAGTGGAGGCAGAGCGTGCTTTCTCAGCGGCTGGCACACTCTGCTCAAAGGTGCGCTCTCATCTGGACGACCGCATGCTGGACACGTTGTGCTTTCTACACTCTTATTACCGCAACTACCTAGATACATGTACTTATATGACAGCATGAACTGCTTGTAGATAAGGTTAGTCTTTTATTGGTGTCAACATATTGCGTAGTTTTATTAAAAATAAGTGTTGGTCATTCTAAAACCATTCACATGTGAGATGCCCATGCACTGTGTCATCCCTGGGAGCCCCGGATTCCCAGGAATGACATGCAGGATTCCCATTCCCAGGAATGGATAAACCCATCCGGGAATGGATTCCCTAGTACTAACCCCTACTCTCTGTTCTTTATCCGGTTTTCTGTGGTGGCGATCTGCGCCACCACCATGTAAGCAAAGCACTGTGATGTCCCTATATTGATGGATTAAAGGCCAGATGTCCACGTGACCATCATCATCAAGTCCTTCCATGAGAACCCTGAATACAATGAGGACTGTTTTCATTTATGTTAGGTAGAATGCCTAGAGGTGGCTGGGCGGTCTCATGGTCTGGAACCCCTGCAGATTTTATTTTTTCTCCAGCCGCCTGGAGTTTTTTTTTTGTTTTTTCTGTCCTCCCTGGCCATCGGACCTTACTATTATTGTATGTTAACTAGTGTTCTCTTATTTTAATTCTTACTTTGTCTTTTTTTCTCTTTCTTCATCATGTAAAGAACTTTGAGCTACATTATTTGTATGAAAATGTGCTATATAAATAAATGTTGTTGTTGTAATACCAAGCAATCTGTTAAGAACACAGGGAGAATGTGCAGAAACATGCAGTCTACTTGAAGAACCTGGCGCTGTGAGACAGGAACAAAAGCTCTGTGCAACCACTTTGTCTGTTAAAGCACCTTACTAAACTTACTAAGCCTCGACCTGATTAAACTTGGGGGAACTGGCATTGCTAAAGCGGCCCTTGTGTGTGTGTGTGCCCTGCAATGAACTGGTGCCCTCTACAGGTGTTGTTCCTGCCTTGTGCCTGATGATTGCTGGGATAGGCTCCAGCTGCCCCACAAACATGCCCTGGATAAGCAGGTTACAAAGAAGGATGGGGGGACTATTATTATTATTGTGCCTATAGCAGAGACAAGTGTATAAATAGATTCATGGACTGAATACATTGAGGAAAGTAGTAATAATAATTATTATTAGTATTACTGGGCAACTCAGTGGCACAGTGGTAACACTGTTGTCGTACAGTGAAGGAGACTGGAGTTCACATGTTCTTCCTAAGTGCTCCAGTTTCCTCCTACAGTCAGAACACATCCAGGTAAGGTGGATTGGCATTGCTAAAGTGTCCCACATGGGTTTGTGTGTTTGCCCTATGATAGAGTGGCGCACCATCTAGGACAGTGTTGTTCCTGCCTTGCATCAGATGCTTGCTGCATAGGCTTCAACTGCCCCACGTCCCAACTCAGGATAAGTGTGTTAGGAAGATGGATGGATGAATGGACATCCATAATATCTGTTTAGATCTTGTCGCTTGACTACTTACTATGTACATGCTCGATATTCTATTCAATATGGTCTGAAGTGCCAACTAGATAGCTTAAACAGGACTCCAGCACCTCTGAGAAGTGGATGGGATAAAACAGAAATCTTTTTCTCAAGTACCATATGTACTCACATTTAAGTTCTCCCAGAGATAAGTCGGGGCTTGATTTTGCCATATAATCTCCGGTATTTTATAATGTCAGTCGTATATATCGAATGTGGAAAACTTTTGGTCCAAGAGATTATGATATGCTAATGCCCACCTGAGAGAGTAACCACAGAGCACACTGCCTTTTTTTCCTATGTATTGTGCCTACGTGACCACACGGTAATACCCAAACTATTCTGAAGCAACGTTTGCAGTGTTTTGTGTTTTTTGTATCTCACACGCTCATACACCTTTATAGTAAGACCATCTCTTATCTACAATGGAGCGTTAGATCAGAAGAAAATATGTAGCTGGTTTTAAATTAAACATCGTTGAAGTAGTGAAAGAAATTGGTAACTGCGCTGCTGCAACATTTTCGATGTGTCGGAGAAACTAGTGCAAGATTGGAGGAAGCAAGAAGATTTGAAAAAAAAATGTAAGTGTCGCATTCTTGAACGGGCGTATAAGTCAGGGTCTGATTTCATGATTGATTTTTCGGGTTTCAAGACCTGACTTATACGTGAATATATACAGTAATGATAAACAAAATTCCAGATGGTGTGCAATAACAGTCCCTGTTGCCACTGATGGTGACTGGAGTTCCTGACCTCCTCGTGTGACTAGGATTACATTGCACCCCTAAACAATAAGTAGTAGACACTGCTTTATGAACAGGTGGCTGGACCAGTTTAGTGATGCCAGTTAAACTAACATGCACACTTCAAGCATGGGGGGAGATTGCAAGTGTCCTGTAGTCAGTCACCAGGCTGGGACTTGAACCTTGGACCTTGCAGCTGTCATACAATAGGGCTAACTATGGCACCATCTCACCTACAACTCTAAATTAGAAAAGTTGGTAAGATCAACAGCTGGACAGGCTGGCATTCAGGCACGCAAACACACAGACGCTAAGTCATTTTAAACTGAGAAAGATATGAGTTTGTATCAGGTAACCAGAAATACAAACATTTTTGTAGTTACAAATATACATGGTTCAAAATATATAATACCCAGAATTATTACGGGATACGGACGGTCCTGCAGCTCGGACAAATCCATAGGCTGTCACCTGCCTGTCCTGAGAAGGGTGCGAGTCCATTAGGTCTGTGCTCATGCTTATCCTTCAAGCACTTGAAGAGTTCAGAAGTGTTCACAACTGAGAGATGATCATAGGATTTGAAGATGACTATTCATTTGGTGCCCACCAGCAGATGTTTTAGACTTATACATTTGATCCGACTGGTGGAGAAAACCAAAGAAAAAATCCACACTTGTGCATCAGTCTCATGTTTGTTGGTTTATGCATTTTGTCTCACCCATTTTCATGTCCTGTGACACAACAGCGACTGTATATGGCGGCACCCTGAATTACTTATTGGGCCACGGCTTAGGTGGTCAGTGCTGCAGCGGGATGCTGGACACATAAACCCACCTTCACTTCAATGAAATGCTGAGTGGAGACTCGCACCCCTCCACATGGTCAGGGAAATTAGACAAGATGCCACATCGAGAAGGTCACCTATGATGGAGGAAGACCACAGGACAAGACTTCAGTCTCATAGACTATATCCAGATGCTATTGCTTTTCCTCTAACTGTCTTTTCAGTAGCATGGTGGTGCAGTGGTTACAACTGCTGCCTCACAGTTTCAGAGGCTTAGGTTTGAATTGCTGCCTTTTAAACAAAATGATTTACAATTTGCATGTTCACTCTGTGTCTATGTGAAGAAAAAACAACTAAATATGTGTATGTGTGTGTTAAATTATGTAGTGAGTGTAAATTTATAGACAGGATCACCCATTGCTGTACTGACTCAAGGAATGAAACAATTACTAAGGTAACAGACACTTTAATCCAAAGCAACTTACAATGGAGGTCAAACTAATCGAGTAAACATCAGTCTAGGGGACTGTGTTGAAACTTTTACTACCATCTTCCCATGTAAAAATGGTGAATCTGTGCAAAATTTGCTAGAGATGGGTTAAATGCGGTGGACTTGCATACCAGACACACAAATGCACATTCAGCTATATATATTAGAACACACACACACACATCATATATATATGTGCCTAAAGAAATATATACTGTATATAAATATATAGGGCTGAAATGTTAAATAATGCCTCCCCTATCCACCATATACTGGGCATAAAAAGATACACTTTGTCCTATATGTATTGTTATACAAGCCTTGCAATACAATAGTCCACAAGGCTGTGCATTCTCATAGCAATGGACAGAATAATTAAATACCATACCATTTGTAAAGCCTGTGTAATCCTGAATATACTGTGCAAGGCAGAAACAGTCCCTGGACCAGTCTGCAGGATAAACACACACAGATGGGCTAATTTAGCGTTGCCATCCCACCCAACCTGTATGTCTTTGGACTGCAGAAGGAAACCAGAGCACCCAGAGGACGCCCACATAAACATGGGGAGAACATGCCAGCTCTACACAGACAGGACCTCGGGCTTCAGCCCTGGTTTCCTTGCTGCGAGGCAGCAGTGCTACCACTGTGTCACTGTACTGTCTAATAAATACATTATTTTGAGAAAAAAAAGTAAAGATTAGCTTTGAAACTAAAAACACACAAAATGGCCATTTAAAATCAAAAAATATATAAATTCTTCAATCCTTGTATATGAGCCCTAAACATCTCTTTATTCCTTTTTATGATTTCATGCCGGACAGTGGACCAGAATCTCCTCGAAGCCGTCCGAAAGTCTTTCTCCATGGCCTCTCCAAACTCCTCCCATGCTCGAGTTTTTGCCTCAGCAACAACCGAAGCCGCTTTCCGCTTGGCCTGCCGGTACCTATCAGCTGCCTCCAGAGACCCACAGGACAAAAAGGTCCTATAGGACTCCTTCTTCAGCTTGACGGCATCCCTCACCGCCGGTGTCCACCAATGGGTTTGGGGATTGCCGCCGCGACAGGCACGACCACCTTACGGCCACAGCTCCGGTCAGCCGCCTCAACAATAGAGGCACGGAACATTGCCCATTCGGACTCAATGTCCCCCACCTCCCTCGGGACGTGGTCAAAGTTCTGCCGAAGGTGGGAGTTGAAGCTACTTCTGACAGGGGACTCTGCCAGCCGTTCCCAGCAGACCCTCACAACACGTTTGGGCCTACCAGGTCTGACCGGCATCTTCCCCCACCATCGAAGCCAACTCACCACCAGGTGGTGATCATTTGACAGCTCCGCCCCTCTCTTCACCCGAGTGTCCAAGACATATGGCCGCAAGTCCGACGACACAACCACAAAGTCGATCATCGAACTGAGGCCTAGGGTGTCCTGGTGCCAAGTGCACATATGAACACCCTTATGCTTGAACATGGTGTTCGTTATGGACAATCCGTGGCGAGCACAGAAGTCCAATAACAAAACACCACTCGGGTTCAGATCGGGGGGGCCATTCCTCCCAATCACGCCCTTCCAGGTCTCACTGTCATTGCCCACGTGGGCATTGAAGTCTCCCAGCAAAACGAGGGAATCCCCAGAAGGTATGCCCTCTAGCACCACCTCCAGAGAATCCAAAAAGGGTGGATACTCCAAACTGCTGTTCGGCGCATACGCACAAACAACAGTCAGGACGCTTCCCCCCACCCGAAGGCGGAGGGAGGCCACCCTCTCGTCCACCGGGGTAAACCCCAACGCACAGGCTCCAAGTCGGGGGGCAGTAAGTATGCCCACACCTGCTCGGCGCCTCTCACCGGGGGCAACTCCAGAGTGGTAGAGAGTCCAGCCCCTCTCAAGGAGATTGGTTCCAGAGTCCAAGCTGTGCGTCGAGGTGAGTCCGACTATATCTAGCCGGAACCTCTCAACCTCACACACTAGCTCAGGCTCCTTCCCCTTCAAAGAGGTGACATTCCACGTCCCAAGAGCCAGTTTCTGTAGCTGAGGATCAGAACGCCAAGGTCCCCGCCTCCGGCCACCACCCAACTCACACTGCACCTGACCTCCTTGGCCCCTCCCATAGGTGGTGAGCCCATGGGAAGGAGGACCCACGTTACCTCTTCGGGCTGTGCCCGGCCGAGCCCCATGGGTGCAGGCCCGGCCACCAGGCGCTCGCCATCGAGCCCCACCCCCAGACCTGGCTCCAGAGGGGGGCCCCGTTGACCCGCGTCCGGGCAAGGGAAAACGTTGTCCACAGTTTTTATTCTTCATTGGAGGTTTGTTGAACCGTTCTTTGTCTCATCCCTCACCTAGGACCAGTTTGCCTTGGGTGGCCCTACCAGGGGCATAAAGCCCCGGACAACATAGCTCCTAGGATCATTGGGACACGCAAACCCCTCCACCACAATAAGGTGACGGTTCAAGGAGGGAAGCAGTACAGTGTCAACACCGTATATGGTGGGGATGGTGCACTGCTGACCTCGACTCGGGACATTGTGGGTCGGTGGGGGGAGTACTTCGAAGACCTCCTCAATCCCACTAACATGCCTTCCAATGAGGAAGCAGAGCCTGGGGACTCTGAGGTGGGCTCTCCCATCTCTGGGACTGAAGTCACCAAGGTGGTCAAAAAACTCCTTGGTGGTAGGGCCCCGGGGGTGGATGAGATACGCCCGGAGTTCCTTAAGGCTCTGGATGTTGTAGGACTGTCTTGGTTGACACGTCTCTGCAACATCGCATGGACATCGGGGACAGTGCCTCTGGATTGGCAGACTGGGGTGGTGGTCCCCCTTTTTAAAAAGGGGGACCGGAGGGTGTGTTCCAACTATAGAGGGATCACACTCCTCAGCCTCCCTGGAAAAGTCTATTCGGGGGTTCTGGAGAGGAGGGTCCGTCGGATAGTCGAACCTCGGATTCAGGAGGAACAGTGTGGTTTTCGTCCTGGTCGCGGAACAGTGGACCAGCTCTACACCCTTAGCAGAGGGTGCATGGGAGTTTGCCCAACCAGTCTACATGTGCTTTGTGGACTTGGAAAAGGCGTTCGACCGTGTCCCTCGGGGAGTCCTGTGGGGGGTGCTCCGGGAGTATGGGGTACTGGACCCCCTGATAAGAGCTGTTCAGTCCCTGTACAACCGGTGTCAGAGCTTGGTCCGCATTGCCGGCAGTAAGTCGAGCCCGTTTCCAGTGAGAGTTGGACTCCGCCAGGGCTGCCCTTTGTCACCGATTCTGTTCATAACTTTTATGGACAGAATTTCTAGGCGCAGCCAGGGTGTTGAAGGGGTCCGGTTTGGTGTACTCAGGATTGGGTCACTGCTTTTTGCAGATGATGTTGTCCTGTTTGCTTCATCAGGCCGTGATCTTCAGCTCTCTCTGGAGCGGTTCTCAGCTGAGTGTGAAGCGGCTGGGATGAGAATCAGCACCTCCAAATCCGAGACCATGGTCCTCAGCCGGAAAAGGGTGGAGTGCCCTCTCAGGGTTGGGGGCGAGATCCTGCCCCAAGTGGAGGAGTTTAAGTATCTCGGGGTCTTGTTCACGAGTGAGGGAAGAATGGAGCGTGAGATCGACAGGCGGATCGGTGCGGCATCCGCAGTGATGCGGGCTCTGCATCGGTCTGTCGTGGTGAAAAAAGAGCTGAGCCGTAAGGCAAAGCTCTCAATTTACCAGTCGATCTACGTTCCTACCCTCACCTATGGTCATGAGCTATGGGTAGTGACCGAAAGAACGAGATCGCGAATACAAGCGGCTGAAATGAGTTTCCTCCGCAGGGTGTCTGGGCTTTCCCTTAAAGATAGGGTGAGGAGCTCAGTCATCCGGGAGGGACTCAGAGTAGAGCCGCTGCTCCTCCGCATCGAGAGGAGTCAGATGAGGTGGCTCGGGCATCTGATCAGGATGCCTCCTGGACGCCTCCCTGGTGAGGTGTTCCGGGCACGTCCAACCGGGAGGAGGCCCCGGGGAAGACCCAGGACACGCTGGAGGGACTATGTCTCCCGGCTGGCCTGGGAACGCCTTGGGATTCTCCCTAAAGAGCTGGAAGAAGTGGCCGGGGAGAGGGAAGTCTGGGCTTCTCTCCTTAAGCTGCTACCCCCGCGACCCGACCTCGGATAAGCGGAAGAGGATGGATGGATGGATGGATGATTTCAAAATTAAATGTGAAGTGAATAACGGTCCCTGTTGCCACTGATGGTGTCTGGAGTTCCTGACCTCCTCATGTGACTAGGATTATATTGCACCCCTAAACAATATGTAGTAGACACTTCTTTATGAACAGGCGGCTGGACCAGTTTAGTGAGGCCAGTTAAACTAACACGCACACTTCAAGCATGGGGGGAACTTGCAAGTGTCCTGTAGTCAGTCACCAGGCTGGGACTTGAACCTTGGACCTTGCAACTGTTATACAATAGGGCTAACTATGACACCATCTCATCTACAACTCTAAATTAGAAAAGTAGGTAAAGTCATTAGCTGGACAGGCTGGCATTCAGGTACACAAACACACAGATGCTAAGTCATTTTTAACTGAGAAAGATATGAGCTTCTATCAGGTAACCAGAAATACAGAAATTTTTTTATAGTTACAAATGGTGGCCCCCCTTCTGAGGAGACAATAATGTACTGTATGTGTTTCAAAATGTATACCACCCAGAATTATTACGGGACACGGATGGGCCTGTCCTGAGAAGGGTGTGAGTCCATTAGGTCTGGCGCCTGCTTATCGTATAACATGCCAACTCAGTTCTTTCATTTCCTCCTGCCTGCTTCTCTAAATACACTGGAAGTGTCAAACTCTGCTCTGTAAACTAAAAGCTGTCTGCCCTTTCTAACCTTAATAAAATTCCAGAAATTAGGAAAATTGTACAAAATGGCATAATCAATATGGACACAACACAATATGTAAAATTCAGGAAATATTCCACACTAACATGTAGCGTTGAAATGCACATGTGCCGTTTTGATTCCTGGATACTTGTTGTGCGGTATGAAATGCAGTATGTAAGATTTAAAATTTTAAGTGGCTTTTTTACATTTGGAATGCCAGCTCATCAAGACAGTCATCCCCAGGCTGATGCAAGAGTCACTGCTGTTACAATATCTACAGACATATACAAAAGGCACTTTGAATGATTAATAAGTAGATAGATATGAAAGGCACTGCATAATAGATAAAATGACTATATTAATGACAGACTGAAGCAGCATTCTTTAAGAAGTAGGTATGTAAAAATGGCGCTATATGATATTTTCTAAAAGCATGATATACTGGGAAGACATAGAAAAGATGTTATATAATAGGTAACTAGATATGACATACACTATAACAGACAAAAATGGTACTATACTAAATATAAAATACTAGACATTAATCCCGTTGCAATAACGGGCGCTAGAACAGTAGTGCATAAACATTAGTAGGAACAGTCTATATTAAATGGCAAGGACCTTGACCTCATTCTGTTTGTTGTCTTAATTTTTTTTTGTCAAAAATATTTTTGCAAGAAGCCTAAAGTAAATTAATAATCAAAATAAAATAGAAACGTATATGACAATAGAGTAAGTATAATTAATATTGCCTTAGTGCAAAAATTTGTAACAATCTGTAATACACAATATCTGAAGAAGATATTTAGGAAAAAATTTCTATTTTTTTTACCTCATGAAATGTTTCTATAAAATTTAATTACAGACAACATATCTTGTAAATATTCTGTCTGAGTTTGGCAACAGTTTGCCTTGTTCAGGACCATCTACAACCTTGACAACAACATCTGGAAAACTTCTAACTCTTGATAATGCAACATATAACTGACCGTGGCTGAATACTGGTTCTGTCATGTAAATGCCAACTTTTTCTAAAGTTTGCTCTTCCGAATCTTTCTCTTTTAGCGTTTTTGTGACGCTCATTTTCTTTTTCTTCAATCGATCTATTTGCTATGTATTTTTCTTTGTCTTTCGGCCTTTCTTTTGTTGATGTTTACTTGTTGAGCTGACCGTTCTTCCAAGAGATGTTGCTTCCAGTGTGTGTGCTTTATTTGCCTATCGTGCGGCCGCGGCTAGGCCGTTGACTGTGTGCCCAGCTTCCAGTGTGTGCGCATTCACGGTGCTGTGCGCATGGGCGGGGCACGATACGATGCACGGAGGCTTGGTGCATGCGCACTTCACCAGAAGACACACACGGACACCTGGACGCACACAGGGGTTTGATTAAAGGGGATACTATATTAAATGCAAAAGGCACTAAACAGATAGGAAATGTACAATATAAAATAGATATATTCCAAGCCGTTGACTCTTGCATCAGTGAATGACAACAGCGCTGAGTCACTAACAGTAAAAACTGGCATTCCATATTCAAATAAGCTGCTTTAGCGCCAGTGGCACGGAGCTCCAGCCAGCCACAGGCACACAATTATCAGAAGCGCAATGTTTTAAATAGATGCTACCTTATTGATCACTCCGTAATAATCCACTTGCTCCATTAGCAACAAGTAATATGAAATCAGTGTAATAAAGTAACATAAAAATACAAACTATCATAGAAGCGTCAGAAGTATGCACATGCGGAACCGGTCAGATCATTAGGCGACACTGAAGGGCGGGCGGCGTTTATGTAAGTCAAGCGGCTCACACCAAAACCAACACCCGGTAGTAAGTACACCAAGAGGATGGCGTTTTCTTAAATCGAGGGACACATGCCCCGGACACCCCCTGGTCCTCAAATGCGGGCTACAGACACTAAGTGGCGCCGTTCATGTAACTGGGGCGACACGCGCTCCAGACCTTAACGTCCAACTGACATCGCTATAGACAGTGACGGGCGGCGTTTTGATAAATCAAGGGGGGCTACGTTTCAGACATCGAGGCCTGAGGCTCCATTTAGTCTTCAGCTGGCACTGTGCACACAATGTACAGTGCACGTGCACATTTATTGCAAGGTTGCAAGGTACCCGTAAATAAATACTGTGCCATTGCCAATGTGTCCGTTGTAAATGACAGGTCCAATGGGAGATTAAAGACAGTGTACTGATCATATAGTTAACTGTAACTCTAAAAGTGTTTACGACAAGAGCATCCTTGGAACACTTTTTTGAGTCCTGCGCCATGCTGCAGACAACCGGTCTCTCGAGTGTGAGGTAAGATGCCTACGAAAACACATGCAGTTCGTTTACATTTTATATTTTCTTTCACACATGAAACGTCGATGTGCTGCAAAATCTAAAGGAAGTCTCTACTAACAGGCTCTTTCAGTACAGTGAACCACAAGAGGGCAGTATACACTAATAATATAACTCGGCAATAGGAAGTCCTACACAAAAGAGTTACTAAGCAACTCCTATTAAATGACGCTTCCATTCGGGTATTTTCTTGTAGTTTTAAAACTAATCCGGCTATACATTTTCATTTTAGAACCTTTTAAGGAATAAAATATAAATAGTGCAAATGTGTTAAAAGTGAATTCGCTCCTGTCTTCGACTAGTTTGCTTACGATCTTAATCCATTTACCTTTGTGAACTACCCATGTATTTTCCGAAGTCCCTCCTTTCATCATTGGGTCGCCTTGAGACTGATTCGGTAACGTCATGTGCAATGTATGGTACATGGAAAGTCACAGAAACAGCTGATAAAACGTCACGCACCCACGGGAAGATCATGTAAACTTCCCAGATCTGTGTCCCGGCCAGTATAGGAATGGAACCCAAGTAATTTGCGCTGCGAAGCTGTGGCACTAAAAAACTGCGATACAATTCTATTAACTTTCCTTTCCTGTAGACATTTTACAACGATAGAAATATTTTCATATATTAAAGTTGCCTTTAAATTAACATAATCCTGTAAACAATAACGAAGATTTCAGAACGATATAATAAAATAATGCATCAAACAGTAAAAGAGATTATAGAAAGGTCCACAATAAAACAAAACTGCCATTTTACTCCTAGTTTGTGTCATTATCGCCCCGTATTTGTTTCCCCAGCCATTTCTTGATTTGATCATTCCGTTACTGGCGTGTGCTCCAAATTAAGAGTAGGGCTAGATCTGTATTCCAGTGCAAAACAACACAATGGTTGAATTTTTTATTTCACAGTGGAAAGTAACACTAAAAATCAAGGCTGAAGCTACTGATTCTTCGGGCTCTGGTTAATATGGTTGCAACATGATAAAAGCTTTTTATCTGGAGACAACTAGGTGACGAAATTAGAAGAAATCGGAATTAACGTCATCGTTATATTTATTCGTCCATCCATCTCTTTTTACCCGCTTGATGTGTCCAGAATCGTGGAAAGCTGGAGTCCCATCACATCAGCTCTGGGTGCAAAGCCATCACAGGGCACAATCTCACATACACGCCTTGACTTAGTCATGCAGGGCCATTTATGAAACAGATCCACCCATTCATTCTCCTATCCACTCAACCAGGAAAGAGCCGCGGGTAAACTGGAGCCTATCCCAGCAAGCCTTTTTGTTAATTATACAGGGCTATATGCATTGAGTTAGGGCTTTATTAAAAAAACGAGCCAATTAAAAGAGCACTGCGGTAATATGTGTGCGGTGTCTTATTTCAAAATTGCCAACTCCCACTATGCGACCCTATACAATTCTGTGAATACTGGAATACTGTGAATAAAAGCAAAAGATATGTGTCATCGTGCAAACCTCTCTCCAACCACCCCCCAGTCCTATTTCTATCCGGCCATTTCCTGTTTTTGTCGTATTAATAAAAAGAGTACTGCGAGACCTGAGTGTAAACACCAAACACATTACGTTTCAACTGGAAAAGGGATAGAAAATGTTTTCAAAACTTTGGAAGAAAAAAAAACTCCAGCATTTTCCAAAAAACTCCAGATCAAAACGTCGAGACCGATCTCTGTAATATCTCGAAACTACTCGCCTAGGAAGGAGGTGTCCGGAAGTGACGTCAAACGAGGTGTGGTTAATTCTTTATAAAACTTTGCCTCTCCCATTCGCTTCCGCCTCATTTGTAGCTGATCTTTGGAAGGAGTGTTTTTGAATCGTAGTAAGTACCGCAAATAAGGTAAAAATGAATCCTGCGCTTGCAACTATGAACCGCAGCCCCGCCACCAGCCTAGTCCAGATGCTATACTGCTCTGGATCGTCCGGTTTGAATGGCTTTTTTAAGCACGATGCACCGCATCTTGCGAAGGGGACTGACTTTACGGAAAGCACGCAAATGATGTCGGTGCAGCTGGATGAAGGCGAGCTAGACGATTGTTTGGATGAAGTGGATTCAGTCTCACAGCTTCACAAGTCCTCGTCGAAGAATTGCTTAAAAAGTCTCCTGTTCTCGGCTGAGAGCTCAAATGCGGATGGCTCTCTTCCAGCTTCTCCGGAGACGCCTTGCAGCCCAGTGGACAGCAGTCAGCCCGGATTTACGCCTGCTGCTGACGCCCAGCTGGCACAGGAAACACGGGAGCTTATTGCGGCCTACTTATTTCGATCGGCCGGATTACCCTGCACACGTATCAGTAATGGAAACAAATCTTTCGACACCCTTGTACGTGTTGGGGATTCTGTCATCGAGAAGCATAAATTTGCGTTTAACGGTGAGTATTGCTGTTAATCTGAAGCTGTTATTGAGTCGCCCCCTATATGGCCGTGAACAATGAAACCCGGATTGAATCGGTTACGGTTACGCTCGTCACACTGGCTTCCTGTTTTGAAGTGCGGATGGCAGGATGGTTGTTTAAACTGAATTTTCCAGAGTAACTGTGTTTACAGTCGCTGCTTTCTGCTGTTTAGGCGTACGGTGGTGTTCGTTTATTTTTTAAGCAGTGTGGTGTGTGTGTTTTTTAAAGGCAAATCGAAACCAGTTTAAGCCCGTCTGCAAATTGCTCCCTGGTGTTTGGTTGCTGATTGTTGCACTTCGGCGTTGAACTGCGTTTTAGCTACGCTGTAGCTCGAACTCCGTGTTTTGAACTCCTTTTCATGTATGCGTGACACAGATTAACGTGGCCTTTGCCTCGGAGCGAAGCGTGGTTACCTTGCTGGTTTTAGAGGGAGTGTCGCCGATTGTTGTACCTGCTCTGTTCAAGTAGAGCGAGGAATGCTGGTAGCCATGGCAGATATATTTACAGTAAGTAGGGCCGAGGACAGAGTCACCTTTTAGTGTGCACTGAGGCCACAGTGCTAGGCCCATTGATACCTGAGAGCACCGCGGTCATGGAATGTAAGGTATTTTTTTTAGTCCGTAAATAAACATCAAGGTTTTTATTAATTTTTGCAACGCTATACGTCGTGCTACAGCTTCACTAACATGCGCTTTGGTCTTTCTGGTTCCTGCGTCATTACTCCGGCTCTTTGCAGTGCTTCATTTGGATAAAAGCTCACTAAAGGGTGTGGATGAACACAGACGCCTGTGCTGGAGGCATTGGTATTGTCCCCACAGGACTACGTTGCTTTACGTTTTTAATACTTTTTTTTTTCCTTATTTCATGTAGTTTTTGTAAAGCGCTCTTCACTAACTGCTGGTAACGAGGGTTGTGGCGTGTTCTGTCGTAAAATTCCGCTTCAAATTAGTAAATATAGAATTAGTGCACATAAAGACACACAACATAGAAACTATTCATCCTGAAGGAAATTGCAGGGTACAAGCAGCAGAGAAGCTGGACACAGACATACACAAGATTTAACTAAATCTTCAATATACTAACATGGTGAAACTACACAAGAATTAGCCGTAAGTGAATATAAAGTGTAGGTATTTTTTAAGTGTAAAGTGGTTGAAATTGTTCATACTTCTCGGTTACAGTTTCAAAGTACAGGAAGTTAGTCATTGTCTTAAGAGACCAGCTCAATACCGTTCAGCACACCGAGGTGATGGTACCACATCAGCAGTGGGGTGACTCATAGAGACTGATGGCTTACCTCCATAGCACTCATTGGAGCAGCGCTTGTCACAGTCTGTTAGTAAATATGCTCCTCTGTTTAGCTTACAACTCGTACCCTGTCTGGCAACTTCTCCCACAGCGTGGCTCCCAAGGTTGTACCCGTCATTTTATTCTGTCTGTGTAGCCTGTTGGCATCACCTGCACTAATGGAATTTCTGAAACCGACTACCACACAGAAAAAGACATCAATCCATCTTAACTTCACACAGAGTTGAATAGTTCTTTAAAGTTAGTCACCATGCCGTAACTGCCCATTGTTTGAAAGTTTAAGTGTAAGATGTTTCAGTCTTGTTTCACTTTGAGTTAAGGTGCAAACAGGAAATTCTGCACTATTTTTGATCTGCATTTTTGGCAGCTTCTTGAGGGGTGTGCCATCAAGTAAACAATTGATAGCCCTTTCTGCCTTGGCGTCAACTGCACCCTTAGTTTCGTTTTTGGTCTCTGTGCACTTAGAATTGTCTTGAGTATTATACCTGCTTTGCAGCGGCCTCCATGGCTGCCGTCTCTCTTGTTTGCGAAGCGTGTTGCACAGTCTGCTTGGTCAAATTGTACCCAGCCCTGGCCTCATTGGGCCTGTGAACAAATTAGTCACCATGGAATTGTTAATGGATATGGGTTCAGTGTGACGCATGAATTTCCATGGTTGCTGGAGAGACCACATGGAGTGCTTTACTAAATGCTATCCCTTGCTATCATGCTTCTGAAAGAGTATAAAATCTTCACGAGTTTTAAATGTACTTTTTTTTTTCTTTTTCCAGGTATGCTCCGGAAGCTTAATATCTCCCAGGAGGGAGACATGGGATTCATGACCCCTGTTGCTGAAAGCATCTTCAGTGATGGAGTGATAAACTGGGGACGTGTTGTAAGCTTGGTAGCGTTTGGGGCAGTGGTAGCCAAGCACCTAAAGCAAGTCAACCTAGAACGCTGCATCAGGCCTTTGGCAGACCAGATTTCTACTTTCCTGCTTACACGCCAAAAGGATTGGATTGTGAATAACAGAGCTTGGGTACGTAGAGCACATTAGTTGTTGCTTTTTTATTGCTTTAGAGGGTCATTAGATTTTAGGATCTGTTCTGTGTTGGGGGTGGGGTTGCTTGTTTTGTATCATTCTTGTGGGTGATGCCTGGTTTTAAGTTACCATGGAAGTATCCGTTTCTGGCTTGGTACCCATTCCTGTAACCTAGTCTGAATTGCACATAGTGCTTAAAAACGTGTTTGAGAGGGCTATTCAAGGTGTGCTTTTTATTTATTCATTAAGCTGGCCAACCTTTGTGAATGAGCTGAACGTTTCCTGAACTGATCCCAGTCAGTGCTTGCTGTTACATGTTTTATGTATGTGACAGAGAAGTCTGCCATCTTCATTGTGTTTGTTCTTGTTCTTTCGGCAGTTGTCATATAGGTTAAACTTGACTCGCACTGTACAATTATTTCCTGGCTTTAGTAATACTTCTGCTTTTATATCGGATTAAACCAAATTTCAATTTGCAAGGCACTAAACTTTTTTTTTCCCTTTTCCGCACAGGAGGGCTTTGTAGAGTTCTTTCGCATTGAAGATCCAGAAGCAGGGATACGACAGGCATTGATCACCTTTGCTGGAATGGCAGGCCTTGGAGCTGGCATTGCTTATTTGATCCGATGAATGCGGATTCTACTTAAGGACTTGCAGCATTTGGTGTGTTTATCACTGCCAGCTTTAATCCTTTGGAAGGATGAAAGGACTGGCAGAGGAGGGCTGAAAAGCACATTCAGTGAGTTTTAGCCTCTTTGTCCTGCCAGTATGACTGTGTTGAGTGGCGTGAAGTTTTTTTTTTTTTTAACATAAACACAGTGCTTTTTGAGGGGGATATAGAGCAGGGATGTTGCTATGCTTTGGCAACTTGAAGACTTGATTGGCTCACTACATCTTGGACTGAAATGTCCTAGCGCATCTGGTGCTTTTTTTTTGTCTTGTAAAGTATTTATATATATATATAATATATTTTTGCTACTGTGACATCCCTGGTCTGGTTCCCCTCCAGACAAAACTAACCAATTGCTTAATACTTTTTGTATATAATTAAAAAATATTTTTCTATTTTATTCAAAAAAAAATTTTTTTTCACCTTAAATGTTGAAGCAAATCCCTGTCTGTGTCCTGCCATAATCACTTTCATTCCTCTAGTTCAAAATTAAGAGCACTTACTTTGTTCTATAGTTTCATTTTTGGTATATACAGTTACCATTTTTTGCTCCCACTCCCTCACCTTTGTTCACTTAAACATCGCAATCTGTTTAATTTTTTTTGATAGTGCTTTTAAATGTTCAACTGTTAGTAGATTTAACATAAGTGTCCTGGGATATCTATATATTTTTTCCCTATGCCCCAATTTTGCTATTTATATTAAATTAGCAAATTCTAACATTGGATGCCAGCTTCAAAAATCTCTGTGCCTGCTTATAATGTATTCTGTGAATAGGAAGCAGCATTGGGAATATTCTGGACGGTCAGTGCCTCTTGAAACGTGTTAAGGGGCTTAAATCAGTTTTTCTGAATGCAACAATGATTTGTCTGAAGTTGAGACATCATAATAAATCCATTTTTTTGGTTCCATTGATTGGTTGCTTTATTTGTGTTTTTGTAGTCCTCTCATACAGATGCATTTTTAAAATTTGTCAAGGTTTACTACTCTGAGTATATAACTGGTTTGTTCCCTGCATGTCCTACTGCTTGGGGCTCCACTTTTCAAAGAATCATTGTGTGCATAGCTGTTTGTGGCATGTGATTTGAATACCAAATAAATTCTGATTAAGCAGTAGATACTCAAGCTTTACTGCATGAATGAGTTCATAGTGGCCAGGGGCTCGGCAGCAGGATCAGTATAAGGGTTCTCAGGGGCCTCCATTTGAGGCCAGGCAGGTTGGTTTGACATAAATGCTACACTGGGGTTTAAAGGTGGTTTTTCTATACACGTTTCATTGATCATTCAGTTTTGGTACCGGTATGGGTAATATTGCACTGCATGAAACTGATAGTGTATCGGCATTCTTTGCAGTAGTTTGGAAAGAAAAAGGAGTCCAAGTAAAGAAAGCTACAAGGTATTCTCAAACTCTGGAGCATAAGAGACAGCATTACTGGGTATGAGACTGGTAACCAACCTGGAGGGAGTCCCAGTCCATCACTTTCAGAAACTCAAATGGAGCAATTGTAGTGTCATCAATACAGAAATATATATATCAAAGTTACAAAAAATATCTTGAGCATTCTTTTGGAAAACTAGGATGATCTTTGCCACTCAAGATGGTGCATAGGCAGAACATAGCAAAAGTAACAGTCCACATGAGAGAGGGGAATCTTAAACTTATGTGCAGTGCAGATGTTTGCAACATAAACACACAGCCCTCAGGAAACCACCATATTAGAGCCTTGCCATCTCCATTGTATGTAGCTGATGTGCAGAGTTGTTTGTAAAACAATCGGATAAATGAATGTTGAGCTAGGTTACATTTCAATTTTCTTAGTTTTTAATGAGTACAACAACATTCTTGCTGACAGTCTCTGTAAGAAACTGCTTTATGTAAAAGGGAGGTATAGCAGCAATAAATAAAAGGGCCATCTATTCATCCATGACAAGCATTATTACCACATCAAAGATCACATACAATACTGAGACAAGAATGCCTTAATTTCATATCTGAATTTCCCATGCACATTTTGTTTGTGGCTACTGTCTCATCACAAATTTATGAGGCGATGTACATTGAACTTAATATAACTGGTCAAGATGTGTAGCCTTAATAAACACAATCTGAATATCAAGAAGACAAAAGAACTGGTGGTGGATTTTAACTTGAGGCATAAGAATCTTGGCCTAATATTACCAAAGACCAATACTCAAATCTCTTAAAGGCAACTGTTAAAAATAACAGACGGGGATAGTATTTTTTTTATGCAACAGACGTAATATAGTATGTGGATTGTCATCCAAGATACCATGTGTATGAGACACCAACTGAGATCTTCACTTGGGACTTTTGTTGCTTTGGGACTCTTTGAGATTTCTATGAGACTGAAGGTGCAGCATACCCAACATTGAACTGACTCCCACCCCACATTAAAGAAAACAGTAAGAAACTGCAGGTTATAAAATATAAGACCTGGTTTCAGGTAGATAAAAAAGGACTCTGAAAACATAACATTCCCATTAGGAAAAAGACTGAAATAACCAACATGCTGTGTTGCAAGAAGAGTCAAAGTAAAATTTCTGGTGCTATCAAAAAGAAAATATCAGCTGCTGAACTTACTCGACATGCTGATGTGCTTTCTGCCAGTACCTTCTTAAAAAGTATGTCAGGTATTTGGACAAATTAGGTATGAGCTAACTAAGCAAGCTTGACGGACAGAATGGTCTCGGTTTTCAAACGTAAGATATGTTAAAAGTATCCTTTGGAACACAGGCAATTCGATATGCAACACAGATGGTGACTCAACAGTGTGCAGCTTACCAGGAGGAAGAGTTTCACTGAAAGAGTAGACCGGCTGGGGCAGGTGAAGAAGCAACTGCAAACAGGCATTTAAAATGTACCACAACAGTGTTGACTCATAAAGAACTCTATTCATTTCTTGAACCCATATGTTCCAGTATTGGTTGTGAGAACCTGAAGTCCAGCCTAGAAGCATCCCGAGGGTCATGGGAGGGAATCGTCGTTTGGTAATCCACAGTAATCTTTACTTATAAACGGAGGTCTAATGAGCTATCTTTCACAAGCCTTTGGTTGGACAGATTGGTGGAGAAGGGGTACAACTCTGAAGCAGGAAGTGCAGTGGTTCCCCTACATGAAAAAAAACATTGCAGACTGTTTTGCTCTGAATAAAAATCCGACTGGAAGGATGACCCTGAGATTTGGTAATGGTACAAATGCTATTAGGGGGGTTCCTAGTTTATAAGCTATTTCGGGTTGCCAATCACATTACACTAACAATGGAGAAATAGCTGGGGTGAGGAGCTGAATGTAGTGGGGCACCACTGGAGCTATCTGTATCCTTTAAATTCAAAAGTGGGAGACCAACAACCTACAAGAGGTCTGCATCCATTTCAAACAGCCAGGTGGGCCAAAATAGCAGACAGGTAGGTCAGAGCTTGGGTAGGGGAGTAGAACTGTTTGAGTAAGCCTTGGTACTGGATTCGTTTTGTAAATTGTGTGTCATGGTGGCACAGTGATTACAGCTGCTACCTTACAGTTCCAAGGTACTGGCTTTACATCTGGTCAGTGTGGAGTTTATACATGTTTCTTATATTTTGGTGTTTTTTCTTTCTGGAAAGTGTTTTTCATCTCACACCCCAAAGACATGTGTGTGTGTGTTAGGTTAAGTGCCTATGTTGGCCACATAAGTCTGTCTGGTTTTAAAAATGAAATAAGCAGGCTTAGAAAATGAAATGAATGTATTGTAAAGTGTTGACTCTTCCATCAGATAGGGATGACATCAGCATTGAGTCACCAACAGTATGAACGGGCTTCCACTATTTCAATGAGTAAAATGGCTGACTGCAAGCTGCATCATGTGGATAAGGAGTTAAAAACTATGGATTGACAGATTCATCTTCTCCTTATGCAACAGACATTCCAAACTCCAAGAAGAGAAGGCTTCTCTTCTTGACAGACATTAGGATTCCTCCAGAACTGAACCCAAAATACTGATTCCGCAACGATATTGAATTGGACCCCTGGCTGAGTCAGTTTTACACTAGCACCTGATCTTCCAACAAACACATTTCAGCTCTCCTATTGAAGGAGAAGATCATCATGATATTATTACATCATTGGTGACTTCATCGTTCATAATTTGAACTTTCTGCCATCTAAAGATAAACCTTTGTGTCCAGTTTTGTGGCACCCACGTGTCAGATATTCAAATAAGATAAGCCCCGTCTGCCCCTCTTCATTGAGAAGAAACACTACTTTTCCCTGAAGGCAAAACGAATTAGACAATCTACAAGTCTCCGAAGTTTAAACCCGAACAATATATTTGATCTCTTTTCGCTATTCCGTTATTTGACCAAGTAATAATTTCTGTTTGTTTGCGGTAATGTGATCTTTACTATCATTTTTTTGAGACTTCCGAATTTTCGTACTTCCATTATCTCTAACCTGCCCTGCATGTGTATCGTGCCAATGTTTTTGAATTCCTTATGACGTTCTACTTTGTCATCTACTCTTTGTCTTTTATTTCCGGCCCCGGGCGGGGTTAAATCTCTTGGCACAAAGTCTCGTCTCGCAGGACGTGAAAGTGTCTCTCTTCAAAAGATCACGTCTCTCATCGCAGGATAAAAAGTCTAGTCTCCCAAGATTTTTTTATTATAATAGGGAGACATCATATTTCACCTGCAATTACCTGCAAATTACTAACAGATTTAGTAATAAATACAGACAAACCAGTAATAACATAAATAACGTGGTTGTTGTAAAGTATGGTTGCAATGTCTCAGTACAATCCACGAGAATGATTAGTGTGGCCTTACTTAACATTAGAACTCTAACTATTAAGACATTTTACATTAATGATCTCCTTACCAATAAGAACAAAGATACAGTATATTGTCTTTGGCTCAGTACTGAAAGTGCTGCAGTACTAAAGGAAGCAACTTTGAACGTCAACTTATTTTCAAGGTCCAACAAGGCAAAAAAGCTGGGAGCGTGATGAATATTTTTTAAATTACATACGCAGTGAAAATATTAGCTTGAGGAATTTTATATCCTTTGAATATCTTTCTATCATTATTCCAAAAGTACCTCATTGTCTATTAGCTACCGTATTATCCACCAAAATATAATACCTCATCTATTACAGAATTTTCTGATTATCTTTAATTGTAGCTAATTATGAGTAGGCGATTTCAACTTTCAATTTGATAATTGGCATGATAAAGCAAAGACAGTTTACGGATCTAATCTTTGTCAACATATCACACAGCCAACACATAAGGCCAGTCATACATTAGATCTGGTCACTTCCAAAGGTTTTACCATTGAAGTGACTGGAACTTTAGATCTTGGAATATCAGATCATTTCTCTATATTTATATGCATATTTATGTCTCTGTTTGACTAACTATCTCTCACACCTTCACCACATTTACTTATTTGGTGATGCCTTTATCAATTTATGATACAACTAGTTACATTTCTTTTGGATTTCCAATTTGAGTACAGGCAAGTCAAATGATTTGCTTAAGGTCACTAGGTGTCAGTAGTAGGATTTGAACCCACAACCTCACAGTTTGAAGTCCAAAGTCTTAACTACACCACCGCACTGCCTGCATACAGATAACGTGTAATGAGCATGCTAGCGCAAAATGGCTGCCGTCGCATCATCCAGGTGGATGCTGCACATTAGTAGTGGTTGAAGGGGGTCCCCACTCACTATGAAAAGCACTATATAAATGGGAAGAATTGTTATTGAATTATTTTTTAATATATCGTTATTTTTTCCTATAATTGAAGAAAAACACAACACATTGTTAATTCAACAGCTGTTGTGTTTTTTGCTAGTGTCTTTAGCTGTCAGCCTGAGAGTACTGCCAATTCAGACATGGCCGCTAACGTAAATACTACGTTGGAAAATTTTAATTGTAAACTGAGAGCGGCAGCTGACAGACTAGCCCCAGAAAAACATGTCATAAAATCATCCACTGCGGTTTTACCCTGGAAAACTCCCAACAGTTCCAAAACCGAGAGGCAATGTCGTAAGGCTGAGACAAAATGGAGGAAGAGTAAATTAACCGTACACCATGGAGTTCTGAAGGATAATATACAGTAGCCGAATGCAACATAATGGTGTGGTACGTAAACTCAAATGAAAATTTACACAATCTGAGACTATTGTTTTCTACTATCAATCAGCTCTCACAATGGAACCCACTTTAGAGACGTCAAAAGCCAATTGTGATGCTTTTGCCGTATTTGTTACAGAAATAATTCTAGCTAATATAAGAATTTATACAATGGTAACAGTGAAATTAAACCTTGTGGAAACACAGCCTTATTACTGCAAACCGTTAAATGCCTTTGCTTTAATACATTTGTCTAAATTGCAGAAAATAATTACACAGCTTAAGTCGTCCACCTGTGCGGTTGATCCGACTCCAACAAGACTCTTTACAGACGTCTCAGAGGATTGAAGTGACAGTGTACTGGATAGCATTAACTGCTCCTTAGATATTTTCATTTTTTGAGCTTCTTTAAAGACTGCAACAGTTACACTTTTGCTTAAATATATTAGACTGCTGTGATATGAACCATTTCAAACCAATCTCCAACCTGCCTTTATTGAGTAAACTTATATAAACAGTCTTTCAGCAATTAATTGATTACTTAAACTAAACTCTATCCTTACTTAAAATAATTAAAGATATATGCAATAAGGCAGATGCTAACAATATCTCTGTTCTTGTCCTTTTAGATCTGAGTGCAGCTTTTAATAGCACAGATCGGGTCTTTCTCGTTAATCGCCTTAGAGAAGGGTTCTCCTTTCTGACAATGTACTACACTGGTTAAAATTGTATATATCAGGTAGAAAATATTTAGTAAGTTATGGGGACTACGTCAGTGATTCACAATATTGAATATGGTGCACCACAGGAGTCCATTCTTGGCCCATCGTTATTTTCACTCTACATGTTCCTCTTGGGTAATACTTTTTCAAAACAGCTTTGCTGATGACGCACAGCTTTACTTATAGCACCAGATGACACAGATTGTATTAGCCTTCTTATCCAATGTATTGCTAATATCACTGAATTACTGAGATCAGTTAAATGAGGACAAAATTGAACTTTTAATTATTGGTAGCATCAAAAAAGTGAGGACTTTAGAAATAAACTTAATCACTTGGGTTAAATATCAAGTCAGAAGTAGAAAGCATAGGTGTTTTAATTGTTAAATTACATTTAAAATCGCAGTAATCATATTACAAGGATTGCTTTCTTTCATTTTGCAAAAGTTAAATCTCTTCTGAAATGTCAGGATGCTAAAAATGACTTTGTGCTTTTGTTTTTAGCCAGCTAGATTACCGTAATATACTTTTGTCAGGATAACCTAAGAAAGACATGAATCAACTTCAGATACTTCAAATCGCGGCAGCAAGAAGCTAAACCAAGAAAAGAAAAACCGAGTCTGCCTCACCAGTTTTAGGTTAATTACAAAGCTGCCGATATCCTTTACAGTTGATTTTGAAATATAATTGATCATATATAAGGCTGTTAACAATCTCACTCCTGACAATATTTTGGAATGTCTCTCACTCTACATTCCCCCTCGCACTCTGAGATCCCGAGTACAAAAGAACTGGTGAGGAAGCTCTCAGAGGTGCTTACAAAATAGTGGACTGCCTTAATGATAGAGATATGGCAGGCTGGCTCGGTGGAAATCTTTAAAAAAACTTCTAAAGACCCTTTTTTGTTAATTTGGCCTTTTCTTCTGTATGCATGCTTTAAAAGATTAAAATTGGCAGTGGAATAATTTGTTTTAGTTTAATTTTATCAGCAACAAATCCATTTTCTCTTTTCCCATTCTCTACACCGCTGCACCCAGTCACTCTCTGCTGATGCTCATGATGCAGATGAAGATGGAGGCTGTACATGTTTGCAAGACTGGATACAGATGTCATTAGATAGACCTTCTCGTTAATGTTAAAATTCTAATGTTTTACATTCTTACTCTTTCATTGTTTCTCTTTTGCGATTCACTATTATAACTGCAGTACTATGCATGGTAAGGAACAACTTAAATTCATTTATGTTAGATAAAAGGTCTAGTGGTGGCTGGCGGTCTTTTTGGCATTGGGACTCCTGCAGATTTTTTTTCTTCTGTCTTCTTCGGCTATCCGAATTTGTCAGCAGAGTCATCTTTAGAGACTTTGAATACAATAATATAAGGACTCTCGATATTTATTAAATAAATATTTTACATAAGTCTGCATCGATTAATGTTTTTGTAATGTATTCAATTTAATGCTTACCTGAAGTTTAATTTGATTTTCTTTTCTTGCATGTATTTCTCTTGACCTTTTGTAAAGCACTTTCAGCTACATCCTGTGTACTTGTATGAAAATGTGCTATAGAAATACATTTTGTTGTTTGCTGCAGCTTCTGTGTCAGCTGCAGAAGCACCTATAAAAATGGCAAGTGCACCACAGTCACGCTGCCACCTTTCTAATGTAACTAAAATGGACAGAACTACTGAGGACAGTGAGCTATCTAAAAGAATGTTAGAATGACATGAACAAAAACATCCATGGGATATGGAAAGGTTGTGTTGGACAAGAGTTTCCTTACTGTTTGCCCGTCACAACACTGTGTCTTACTTTTCGGTGTCTGAAGACACCACTGCACTGCCAAAGCGCAGCGATGAAGCTGCTGTCATTTCTTGTCCTCATCCCCTGGTATTTTCCAGTAGACCTCTCAAGCAATGTCAAACACACAAATGCAAGAATAGGGAAGGACATTTTCTTAGCAGACCACAAGTGGTACCCAAAGAGATTGCTGACGTGCATGAAAGGATTTTTAAGGGTTTCCAGTGCATCACTTGTGACATCTGACGAACCTGCTGTGACTTGGAGACTCTTGTCTCCATGTAATTTCAGCAAAGCTACAGAAACATAAGCATTTCAAAAATAATGATAACATTGTATTAACTAACATATTTAATTCTTCGTCTTTCTTAAAAAAAAACGAGATGTCTGTTATCACACCTCAGTGCCCCAAGTTTATCACTTTGTTAATCTCATTTTAGTGGTCTAGCTCTTTTGCAGCCACTTTGTTTTTTTTTTTTTTGTGATGCCCTCAGAAGGAGACATGAGGCCATTATGTGAATGTGATGTTTGAGTAGAAAGTGAAATACGCCGATGGTGTTCAATATCTAATGGTCATGGTGGAGCGAGTGTGACCCTCTATCCCGAGTATCAGAGATGCCAGCTGCCTGTGTGACAGATGTCTCTCTTTAGTCACTCTTATGTGTGACAAATGGTAGGGATGTGTATGCATGCAGGACACTCAGTTACAGTGATCTATAAGTACTGTAGAGCAGTTGCTCCAAACAACATGGATGTCATATTTCATACTTCCCTCCAAGCATATTTACACTGCTGAAAAAATCCTTTAAATTTAACAAAATTGTTCAGACTATACCAGTATGTGGGGCATAGCATAGCAAATTGGCATAGCGGTCTCTCTTCTGCCTCACTGATCCAGGGGACTGGTTTCAATTTTCTTGGATGGTGTTTACTTCTCATTTCCAAGTAAGTTTTCCATGCACATGCCAGACAGGTTAACTGGAAATTCTATACAATTTTAACTCGGCCTTGCATGATTTTGTTGCACCAAACGCTGTGTAACCCTCAATTGGATTAAGCTGGCTTGAGAATGTCCTTTTATGCGAAGTATACCAATTAACCAGATGTCTAGTAGCTATCAAGCTGGATTTATTAAATCCCACTGCTACAATAGGGCACCTCATAACAAAGAAGTCACTCAGCTTGCCAAAGGGATGACAACTGCACAATAAATATATGATATGTAACTTGCTCTGCTAAAAAAGCATCAGCTAAATAAAGAAGCATAAGTATTTATATGTGGGAAGAGTCATGTCTAAGCCATTCACAAAGCATACGAGGTGTGATCAAAAATATGGTGATTATTTAAATAAAAAAATTATTATTACAGTAAAAGACACATTGCCATTAATCCCCCTCAGAATACTCCCCCTCGCTTCAAACACACTTATCCCATTGTTCTTGCCACTTTCTGAAGCAATTGTGGAAGTCCTCTTTCGTGAGTGTCTTTAGTTGCGCGGTTGTGGCTGCCTCGATGTTCTGCGCATCGATCAAGATCCAACATCAAGGCGATGATGATTTTGTTTTTTGACTTTTTGACTTTGATGGAATTGCACAAGCTAAGTTTGTACCCAGGAACACTATTAGGGCATTTAAGAAACAATGTGCATAGAAAATGATCTGAGAAATGGGAAAACGATTTCATCCACCATTATGACAATGTTCCATGCCACACATCGCTTCTGGTACTCGAAAGTTCTGTCAGATAAAAATATTAAAGTGTGTCCTTATCCACTTTGTTTCACTAGATCTGGCACCGTGTGACTTCTGGCTCTTCCCCAAAGTCAAAATGACCATGAAAAGTAAACGTTTTGAATCAATTCAGGACGTCAAGGCAGCCATGACAGCGCAACTAAAGACATTCATGAAAGAGGACTTCCAAACTGCTTCAGAAAGTGGCAAGAATGATGGGATATGATTGTTCGAAGTGATGGGGATAAATGGCAATGTGTCATTTACTGTAATTATTTTTTTCATTTAAACATTCACCGTATTTCTTGATCATACCTCGTATGGTACAGTATTCAGCTTTGGGAATTTGTGTTCAAACTGCTACCCAGTCACACTGTGAATGTACAACTCAAACATCCTAAACACACACTTTAGGTTATTTACCAATTCCTGTTTTCAGCACCCATTTTGACCCATCCCGATGATCAGTCTCATCTACACATTGTCAAACATTTGTGTCTGCATTGACTGTGTTTGTGTTGAAAATGTCCCTCCCAAACAAAATATCCCATACTAGGAAACATTGACACACTTGAATAAAGTATGAAGGACAACCGTCAGCCTTGTGTGTGTTCATATGCACACACTTCATGTCCACTGAAGTAAGTGGGACATTTTATCACCCCATGTTGAGACATGGTTTACGGAAAATGGATTTGCTTCTGTGTCCTGTCTGTTCCAGTGATTTTTGGTCGTAGTCTTCGTTTGCATAATCTTAGTGAGTCAGAGGCAGTTGGGGGCACGCTGCCTTAAAGCCAATCTCCTATTGTTAACCCTTTGTACAGCATGGGCTCTGTCAAGCAGCATGCTTTTGGCTGTCACAAAAAGGGGGTGAGCACAACCTGGCTGGAAGATCAGCCGGAATGGGCAGCGATGTTCATTCATTCAAATTGACATGGTCTGGTGATGAAATCAGACATAACCCATGCCTAGGAGTCATGCAATGGCTTAACTCAGTTGTGCAGGGGGACAGGGCAGCAATACAGCAGGTGGTAGCACTTTGTGGGATGGTGGTGGATTATAGTAACATGGTGGAAGGCTGGCACAGCTGGAAATTCAGAATGTAGTCAGCTAGGCTCCAGGATTTGTCTGTTGTATCAGAGAAATGATGACAAATACACTTCTCCATTGATATCTTTTCAAAACTAGCAATGACGTTTGAGTGAATTACACCATTTAGAGCATCCCCCTTATTATTTACATTTCTTTTACAACTGTATACTTTTTCTAGTTTGTTTCTTCCAGTGGCAAAGGTCATGTATAACATATGCTTACTTGTTTATTTGAACTGTAAGCACTCTCACCCTCTGACACAAGGTATGACGTCACTGCTGGAACACAGAAGAAAAACCATGAATGAGATTGAAAATGGAAAGGCAAGAGGAGCTGGTGGATCAAATCATGGGCAGGTTCAGATGATCATACTGCCATCACCTCCTTGGCCCTATGCTGTCAACCTCCATGGTGGTTCTTTCTGTGAATTCATATGTTCTGAGACAGTCGCCACTGTAATAAACAAGCAGGCCTATCCACAGTGATATGCTGTTGTTTCTACTCTTGATTGCTCAATTTGTTCACACTGTTTTATTTAATAGGTTTACAGTGTGGCCCCAGTTTTGAGGTAGTGGCCTGTAAAACACAAACTTGTTGATTTCACTCATTCCTCAGATGACCTTCTGCAATGCTCAGTGCTTCACCTCACTTGCTGTGACCTAAATATACAATGCATATACAGTATGTAAATATAGTATGTATATATATATATATGGTCCCTGCCTTGTACCCAATGCTGCCAGGGCAAACACGTGCATTCTGCAGTCCTGAACTGGATTAAATGTATTCGGAAATGAATGGATGGTTAGATGTACTTCAGTTGTGTTTTTGTAAAGCACCTTGGGATAGCATAACTAGACACTATATAAAATAAAGATATTGGGCTGCATGGTGTCATTGAGGTTGGTGCTGCTCCTGGTTCACACATTTAGAGTCTTGGGTTTAATCTTGGCCTAGAAACTCAGTGCTCTGGTCCACTCTGCAACCCTGAATTTTCACCAAGTGAATATCCCTAAATATTCTCAGTGATGGACTGACTAGTTCCTGCCTTTCACCTGATGCTGCCAGTAGAGGATCTGGTCCTCAGCAACCCTGCACGTCTCACACCTGGCAGTTTGACTAGTCGTTTTACAAAGCACACCAAACAGATTATAAAAAAACAGATCAAATGATCAATGACAGCAGACTACAAAGAGACTGTAGTGTCGTGAAGTCAGAACAAATAGCAAAAACTCAAAGGAGGAGTGATGGCATTGCTTATTCCAGCTGCTTTGAATTCAGCTTCTCCCAAATGATTGGACATGATGACAGGTAATGATAAGCCACTCATCCAATCAGAATTAGCACTATTCATAACGGGATTAGTTCTTATCTCGACAGAGACTGGAAGGAGCCAGACAACCTCGCTGTCACTTTGTTTTTCAATCAACAACAGGAGCCAGCTTGTTCTCAAACAGATCAACAACTTTCCACATGAACCTCTGATAGCAGAGTGGAGTCCAAGAGTTGCAAACATTATTTGAACCTGCCAATAAGCAATGTTTTTTTTTTTTTTAGAGTTTCATATATGCTTTACTAAGCCACCATAAGATCCTCCCTCTATTTTCAACCCAAAACCTAATTGCATTCTTATCCATCTATTCATTTTCATGAAGCCGGTTTCTTCCGGTTCAGGGAAATAGTAGTACCATTGTCACATTGTGTACAGAATACAGTGAAATCCTTACTTGCATGAGCATCCGACGTTGCCAATCTCATGAGTATTAATAAATTTTAGTCAAGACAAACACAAATCAGCTTACCTGATGTACCCTGTATTCCTGTTCAGAGTTATGCATCCTGTTACTGAAACTTTATAGAAAACAACATAGAAAAAATCTGCAGCAAACTTATACAACGGTAAATCAACTAAGTAAAGAAAATTAGAAAATTACACTGTAACTGCAATGGATAGAAGCTGACACAATACCACACCTTCGTGATGGCTTATGGGTAGTGCCAACATGTACAGAGCAATGATCTGCCATCGGTCTAGTTGAAGCCAAGTTCAAATGAACATGAATGCTCTGCTGTGGGATTGCACCACTGTTGGAACTGTGGTCCGTAGTGAGATTTCTTTGGGTAGAGAGAGTAAAATCTGCTGAAATTCATCGAAGGATGTTGGGTAAGTACAGAAGTGAAAACAGTATGACTCAATGAAAAGTTTCTGAATGGGTAGAATGGTTTAAAGCTGGAAGAACAAGTGCAACTGTTTAAGCTCAATCTGGTCGACCATCAACATCACTCACACAAGCCCATATTGACATGACAAATGCCTTTATCAGAGAAGACCAATGGATTACATTGTTCGCTGTTGCTACTTATTTGAGAATCAGCTATGCTTCTGTATAGTGCATGATGACTTTGGCTGATGTAGCGTTTGAACAAGATGTGTACCCAAACGGCGTACTGATCTGCACAAGCCAACATCCTTCAGTGAATTTCAGGAGGATTCACTCCTTCTGCACAAAGAAATCTCACTAGGATGTGTCATTCAACAATGGTACAATCCTGCAGCAGAGTGTCCATATTCATTGATCTTGGCATCAAATAGACTAATGGCAGAGTGGTGCACTGTGCATGTTCAAACTAGCCATAAGCCATTGTAAACGTGTTGTACTGCATAAACTTCTGTTTGTTGTGGTTGCTGCATAAATTTTAAATTGCCTTTACTTTTTGATTTGCCCTTGTGTATGTTTATCTTCTTCTTCTTTTGGCTGCTCCCGTTAGGGGTTGCCACAGTGGATCATCTTGTTCCATATCTTTCTGTCCTTGTTCTGTGACACCCACCACCTGTATGTTCTCTCTCACCACACCCATAAACCTTCTCTTAGGCCTTCCTCTTTTCCTCTTCCCTGGCAGCTCTATCCTTAGCATCCCTCTCCCAACTTACTCTCAGCATCCCTCCTCTGCACATGTCCAAACCAACACAATCTCTATATACTGTATATATATTGTCACAAACATGTGCTTGGGAGTCAACCAAAGGGACCAGAAAACAACAATTCCACACCAGGCTGGGGGGTGGCGGGTTGCGCTAAACCTCCCTCTTTTCTTTCCGCATACCAAATATGACAAATCCTGCCTATCCCGGCCCCGAGGATGTCACTTCCTGTCCTGGCCCCAAGGACGTCACTTCCTGGGAACCAACTATAAAAACCCCTCATCTGTTATACTTGAGCTGTTCTACTTTGGACACAAATCTGTACACATTATACTAAAACTTAAACCCTTTTGCAGCCAGGGAAACTATACGTTGTGTGTCCAGTCATTTACTTCACTATATATCTATACTAATAAAAGGCAAAACCCTCACTGACTGAATCACTTACTCGTCACTAATTCTCCAACTTCCCGTGTAGGCAGAAGGCTAAAATTTGGCAGGCTTATTCCTTACAGCTTACTTACAAAAGTTAAGCAGGTTTCATTTTGAAATTCTACACGGAACGGTCATAACGGTCGACAACATCCACCATGTTGAACTTTCTTATTTATGGCCCCATCTTCACAAAATTTGGTAGGCAGCTTCCCTGCGCTAACCAAAACTGATGTACGTACTTATTTCAGTGGTATGACGCCACTGTTGGCCGCCATATTGAACTTTCCAACATCACTATTTCTCCAACTCCCGTGTAGGTAGAAGGCTGAAATTTGGCAGGCTCATTCCTTACAGCTTACTTACAAAAGTTAAGCAGGTTTCATTTCGAAATTCTACGCGTAACGGTCATAACGGTCGACAACATCCGCCATGTTGAAATTTCTTATTTATGGCCCCATCTTCATGAAATTTGGTAGGTGGCTTCCCTGCGCTAACCGAAACCAATGTACGTACTTATTTTGGTGGTATGATGCCACTGTCGGCCGCCATATTGAACTTTCCAACGGTCTTTGTTACTTATGGGCCCATCTTCAAGAAATTTGGTACGCGGGTTCCCAATGCTAACTGAATCCTACTTACGTACATATATATGTCCATAGTCTGCAGCTCGGTCACCGTGTGAGGTGGCGTTGGGTCCCCCATCCCAACGCCTCCCACGTTGTTGGCTGCCTGCCTATATAAGGCTGTCTGTCGCTCCAGTCTCTACATTCCCTTCCTTGCTTTGCCACGGGATTCACGTCTCCCTGCTGATAACTACAGCCTTTTTATTTAATCCACGGCTTCTCTGCTGTATTATTGTTCGTTTATTACGATTATAGATATTGTGTAGGTATTTTAGACTTACTTTACATTGTTCAGGTACCCATTTCCTTTATCGTTCCAACCGTACCCCCATTAACATGTCTTTCGAGGTGATGACCATCGACCAAAGAACTGTCACTTACCGAGTGGTTTCCATGCCCGGAGATGGCACCTGCCTTTTCCATTCTCTGCGTTACATATTGCACGGCCATATCAGGCTTACTCTTGATAATGGAGGAACATTGTGTCTTATGTATTGAATGACTGGGACAGGTTCAAGGTGTGGACTGATGACGGTACAGGAGATAATTATACTACACAGGAGCACTAGAAGAGTGAAATACTTAAGCCCTTCACCTATGGTCTTGCATGTGAGTTGATGGCTGCCGCTGAATTGTTCAGTTGTCGCTTTCAAGTGTACCGAAATGGCCAAATATTTTACACCTTTCGACAACAGCCAATGCCTCTTAAACATCTTAGATTCACAGGTGACGATTTCAGTAGTGGACACTTTGATGTTTATGAATGTTTAAACTCTCAAAAGCTGGATGTGAAGTTATCGATGAAACCGGTTGTGTGCTTACAACGCTGGACAGATGCCAAATGTCACTTCAACACAACAAATCCTGCAAATACTGTCGTAATTGAAACAAACCATGAAACTCAAACCGATTATGACAGCAGCAATCCAAGCTGTAAGATTTGAGACAAGATTACTGTTCACATGGCCAACTGTACGTTGCATGCTCAAGAGTAAGCTCAGCGCACAGCTTGGTCATATTACAACCGGAGGGCCGAACTGAAAATGTGGTATACAAAGAGATCCTTAACAAATAATTATTGGTATATTTTCCCTCAGTTTAAAAAGGTTTAATTTTCTTCTTAATAAAAATTCTAAGGCAGTACTTCGCCACTGCGAAGCGCGGGTATTTTGCTAGTATATATATATATATATATATATATATATATATATATATATATATGTGATATATGTGTGTGTCTGTATGTGAGATGGAGTGGTGAGTGTCTGTTACAAAGCAATATAAAAAATGATGCAAAGCAATACAAGATAACATGATGAATTACAAGTCAATTCAAAATCAAAACAAAATGAAAATACTGCCAAATTTGGAAGAGGTGGCAAATAGTGTGAAATTAAATCAGAATGAAATGATCTAAATGCAAGAAGGAGTTGATAGATTTGACAGACAGAGGACTAAACAGTGTGTGAGGCCCAATTAGGCACAGTAAGACTTGGAAACCTTGAGTCTGTTATCAAAACTCAGTGATACAGACTCAAGGATTCATAATGTAGAGGACAAGGCCGTAATCTTTAGTGATGTCTCTTGTCATTTTTACTCCTCAGATGTGTGCATATGGATTCCGGAAAGCAGAGAGAGCTGGTGTTGCAAAATTCCCAGAGGGAAAAAAAAACAAACTAAATAAAAAGCCAACAAGCCTCTCAGTAGAATGGCAGCCAAAATAGTTGAGCTTTCTTTCCGGAATGAACTCATATGTTTGAGCTGTGGCAGACTTTCAGGAGTCAGGCCAAAGAGCGACGTGACATATCCTATTGGGATCAAATTCCACACTTTGAACTTAAGCTAACTGTACAGCAGCTGTCTTGAACGTTTATGTTTGCAGCTGAACTCTATATATGTTAGATGATCAGAAATGTTGAGCATACTGTAAATGATTTGGACTTTTGTCATCAATCCAATTAAACTACCACAGACAGGTATAGGGACACTAGGAAAATGACGCCTGGGTATGGGTCTGCTTGTGTGGGAGTGGATAGTGATGTGTGTGTATTTTGAGTCTACATGTGGATTGGACTGTGGGTGTCTGTGCATATTCATGCATAAGGGGCAGTGTGTGTGTGTGTGTGTGTGTGTGTGGGATTGGTGAATTTATATATGAGTGATTGTGTGGGGCTTGTGGATATGCGCATTTGTGGGTTGTCAGGGTTCGACTTAGGGTTAGGGATAGAGTTAAGGTGGGGGTCTGTGTGCCACATATATTGGCAAGGCATTGTATGTACATTTGGGGGTGGATCTGTGTACCTGTATGTGTGTGCATATGTATATTTTTCTATGGTTAATTCCAAATTACGTTACAAATAAATAGCTTTCTTATACTGGCTTTAAATGCATACACATATCCTACATTTCACATAGCCTGGCTTAATTGCTTAGCAGAAGTGTTGTAATATAAAGGGATGAAGATTCAAGACTCCTGTTTGAAGATGATCAGGTTGCATAGCCAGCCTATGGCATGTTTCTATTAATATGCATTCCTATGACCATCATCTTTGACTACACATGCACAGCATTTATTAATATTATCATATACTGTATCTGGCTAACACCTTTATATTAGGGTACTTAAACGATCAAGACATGTTTATAGCTAGAACAAAGGCAGATTAAGTGACTCCAGGCTGGGAATTACATTGTCAGTCTTAGGGTTTAAAGTCCAGCACCTTAGCTGTTACACCATATTACCTACTATAGCATACTTTGGGATTGGTGTTCAGCTTGATTTGTACATTGAAAGCAGTCATGCATACATCTGATACAAATAAAGACAATTTGTTCAAAATACAAAATGTTATGTATGGCTTATAAGCAAAAGGTGATTCAAAGGAAAAGTCATGTAAGCACTCCAGAAGTACACATTTAACAAGCATATTTTAAAACAGAAAAGGAAATATATTATTGCCTAATGTTACACACATTTGAATGCATTATGCACCTCAACTCAATAAGGAGTGCTATATAAGAATAAACTGAATTGTACTGAAATAGGCTAGGAGTAGCTTAACTGGACTAACTGTATGCATTTATGGTCAAATTCTCCACAAAGCCTCTTAAAATCTCTCGCCATTTCCTGGCCTTATTTTTGTTCAAAGTGCAGGTTCACAGGTTACAGGGGTTCATCCTTGGATTTTTACAACAACAACAACAACAACATTTATTTATATAGCACATATTCATACAAACAGTAGCTCAAAGTGCTTTACATAATAAAGAATAGAAAAATAAAAAACACAATATGAAAACAAAATAAATCAGCATTAATTAACATCGAATAAGAGTAAAAACACAATATGAAAACAAAATAAATCAGCATTAATTAACATCGAATAAGAGTAAGGTCCAATGGCCAGGGGGGACAGAAAAAACAAAATAAAAACTCCAGACGGCTGGAGAAAAAAAAATAAAATCTGTAGGGATTCCAGACCATGAGACCGCCCAGTCCCCTCTGGGCATTCTACCTAAAACCTTTTAGTCACATGTTGAGAACCAACACTGGGTGGGATGCTTGTCTGACTGGTTATACTCAGAGACACCGCTCAGAGTCAGACCGGAGTCACCAAAGAACCAAAGAACTCCATCTCATGGACTTTAACAGAAATTCAAGGTGGACTCCATTTGATCACAGGGAGACCATACAAACTCAACACAGGAATTAAACTTCTGTCCTAAAGTTGAAATGCCAGCTTTGTCACAATTCCAAGTACTAGGGTGTTATACCGTGTTAGCCATTATGAATGTAGTGAAAAGTCAAGCAAAATAAACACCTTTTATTGGCTAACTAAAAAGATTACAATATGCAGGCATTCGAGGCAACTCGGGCCCCTTCTTCAAGGCAACAGCTTACATATTGTAATCTTTTTAGTTAGCCAATAAAAGGTGTCATTTTGCTTGACTTTTCACTACATTCACAATTCCAAGGAAAATCAGTGCATGCCATAACACACAGAGACTTATATGAGCGTGAAAGAATAGCAGTGCCGAGAGAGGCAAATATAAAGACAAAGACAGGCTTAGGTACACAAGGACCAACTAAAAGGAGATGGACTTACTAAAAGCATGCAGCCCTGGAGCCGGCATGCAATTCAGCTGTGTGAGTGAGTGAGGGGACAAGAATGAATCATAACAGGTTTAGGCCACTATTCAAGCTTGGTGAACAGCCATTGCACTGTTAAAATCTTAAAACACATCTGTTTACATAACAGATGACACAACAAAGACCGCCACATGTACAGCTGAAACAAGCTGCTGCTATTCAGCAAAACTTAGAAGAGAACTCAGAGTTCATGATTAGTTTATCAAATTTGATGTGATGGCACCATGGTTAATGCTGCTGCCTCCCAAGCTCAGTGTGTTGGGTTTGATTTCCAGCAGAGGCCGACTGTCTGTATGTAGTTTGAACATCATACTTGTGTCTGGGTGGCATTTCACTGGGGGCAATATCCATATTCTAGGACATGCAAGCAATAAGTTTTAATTGTCTCTGACTGAGACTACACCCACACTATTGTGTTTTCATTTAAAAAAATGTTTTTAAATAAAAATGAAGAATTTTCTAATTATTTACAAAAGTGCATCCCCCCCAACCCGTCCACACTAAAATGGCGTAGTCATTTACCTATTCTGGGCATGTGCGCATCAGCGGAAACATTCTTGAAAAGAGCTGGCATGGCCACCAACCACAGGATTTATTACAAAACTATAGCGACGGGTAAGTCATTTGCTTTTTATACATGTATGCAGCATTCAGACTTTACAAAGTGCAACTTAGATGCATACAGATAAGCAACACAACAAGCACCAAAGAAAGAAACTCTTCAGTGCCCGGAATGTTGGAATATGGTTTTCTTTTGTGAAGTTTGACTAGTCAGGGAATTAAATGTTGTAATGTGCAGGATCCATTTAGAGAACGGTTACATAATAAGTGTGAACAAATCACAGCATAATTTGAGACTATGTTTTTAAAGATGCAAGTTTTCAATTTTCTTAATTACAGCTCTGAGGCTGCATGTTCAGAACCATAAGTTTCTGGAGATTGTTCTCAAAGTCTCCATTTTCGGGAGTTAAAAATGCTGTGGCAGTGTGGACAAAAGGTGAAATTGGAGAGTAATATCTGTATTTTAAAATGAAAATGTAGTGAAGATGGAACCTGAATTACTGTGTCCAGTGACAGACTAGTGTCCTGCATAGTGCTGACTTTGGCATCCCACCACCCTGTAATGGAAAAAATTGGTTTCAGAAAATATACGGACAGACTTTGAGAAGAATGTCTGGATGGCTGCCCGGATGGACAGACTATTATGCATGGTTATGGTTTTTCTGTAGATCCCTCCCTTTGAATTTATTGCTACAGCTGTTAGTCCTATGATTCCAGACTCATCTTGAACTTTAATGTTAATTGTTTCAAAGTGAATAAGATTTACATGTCGCCTTTTTTGGGTGCCTTACACATAAGGCACACAAAAAATAGCACCTTGTAATCTGAGCTGCTAAGCCACGTGTCACACTTGCACAGTCCCCATGTGCCTTGGATCAGTCAGTTGACTTCAAAGAGCTGTAGATTAAGGGCTCAGCTCCTGGCATAATCAGGAAGCCACTCACCACAAAGGCTGTGAGGGTATACTGAAAGCTGGATGCCTGGTGTGCTGTGGGCTTTGCTTGCCCTTGGCTTTATAAAGTGCAGTGCTGGCATCTGCATGAGGAGGCGTAGCTCACTCTCTCTTTCTCTCTGATCTATAAATAAAGTATTACTTGCTACAAAGAACCACTTTTATAGAGCATTTAGGTAATGCTCCAAATAACAAACAGAGGGGATCACAAGTTGACAGTCGATGACAGACTGTTAGAAGCGAGACATACACTGGCGTCATTTTTTTTTATTTAGGTGCATTCTTAATTTAATCCACGTTACATCACAGGAGATAAATCTGAATCTCCACGTATTTTCCTGCTATTGACTCAGCTGGCTTGAAATGGATAAGACTTAGCACTTCTGCTAACCAGCTCCTTTTTAAGGTCTGGAACCTTTAAATGTAGACTCGGCCAAAAACACTTGACTCTATTTGATCGCACAATTCGATCCCCAGTTTCTGAAATATGTTCCAGTGTTTTCTTGCAGTTTCTAAATGACTTGTCTTGAAATAACCAAGGAGAAAACAAAATGTGAAAAGAGATTTGAACTTAACAGCTAATGTGGAAGTGGGCAGAAGAAGAGAGAGTTCAAAGTTGAGCATATGAAAGCCATTAAATTCCAGCCCAGAGCTTACTAAAGTCCGTGCCAGTGTTGGGTGAGCACTCAGTTACAAAACAGTGCAAATAAGTCCCTTGAGCATGGGAAAGGTGCTATATACAGTAAATAAAATTTATTATTATTATTATTATTATTATTATTGAATGTATTACTTGGAAATGAATGGACGTCTGTGCCACATATTGCCATATAGTGTAAGAGTACAGCCAGGGCAAACCACATATTTGGAAAAGAAAAAGATGATTGAGATGATGAGGTTCAATCATTCAAAATTTAGTAATGTATATAATTCATCAGTTCTATTACCCATCCATTAAGCAAGATATTGAAGATGCTAAATTTAGGGTTTAAGGCAGTCATGCCATCATTTGGGTGAGAGTAATCAAGCCTGGTGGGACATGTGCCATCACAGGGCTCACTAATGCACACATTTGCACTTTGTCATATTGGGCCAATTTCGAGTCAACAGTTAGGCAATTCCAACACTCACTCTGGTTCAATTTAAAGTCATCAATCAATGCAATATGTAAAGTATGTCTTTTAGATGTGGAAAGAAATAGAAGTTGTCAAGCACATATGTGTAGGGAATGGCTAAAGGGCCCTAGTGACTGCAAGCGCCAAGGGTTGGCTTCTCTCTCTTTCTCCTTCTGCAGGTCGTTTGATTGATGGATAGGACATCTGATGTCACTTCCAGTGTCCATCAATCTGGACCCGCCTCTTCCTATCAGAACGGCCTAAAACTGGAAGCGCCACACATCTTGGAACTGTTCTGTCTTGAGCTCATGTCTGTAGAGACAATTATGCAATATTTTGCATGCTTTTTTTATTTTAATTTCACTTCCTCCAAATATGCAATGTTCTACAGGAATGCCGTCTTGGCCCCCACCCCCCCAACTCTTTATCATTGTCCTCTCTTTCTGTTGCAAAGTGCACAGAGAAATCTGCAGAGAATGTGCAAACTCCAAATCGACGGTGATAAGCCTAAGATTTGATTCTAGAACTGTGAATCTCTAAGGTCGGCAATACTTACCATGATTTCTAATAATCAATCAATCAAGAAATCAAATTTCAGTAACATGTTTGGTTTATTAAAGATTAACAACAATGCTTCTACAGCAGATATCCTGTGAGTTTATCTAAGCATCACATAAGTAAAGTCTGCTAATTACAGAAAAGATTAAAAGGCAAATGTATGCATAATTACATTTAAAAAGAAAAAAGAAACTACAATTTGATTTAAAGTGTAAAGGAAGAATGCATGATGTCACTGTAGTTAGCATTTCTGCTTCACAGGTCGAGGGACCTGGGCTCAGCTGCCTGTGTATTGCGCTTTAGGTCCCCGTGACATTTTACTTACATCTCAATGAAATGTGTGTTATGTGAGCTAATGTCTTTAAATTGGCTTGTCTGTGTGTTTAACGTTGCCAGTATAGACTCTGTCTCTCCAGATATAAAGAGTGAAATAGATTGATGGAGGAATACAATTCTGGTAGACTATGGCAAGCTTGTCACCCAACTACATCTTGAGTGATGTCAAAAGCTCAGTTAAGTGTCAAATATTGAAGTAGAATGGTGGGAAAAGTACAGTTGAGGTGTTAGCCCAGCTCATGAAAATGTCTGTGGTGATGCCACTTTACACTCCCTATCTGCTTTGATGTGATGCTAAATGATTGAGTTCTTTACACAAACTCAGAAGGAGCATCAAGGTACTTGGTAGACTAAGACAATTCGGCAAGGATTAAGTTATGCATACCTGAATTTGGACTGAGAGGGCTGAAAACAGAATTGATGGATAGGACTATGGACACCAAACAACAAAATATGGGGTAATCAACCAAGTATTTGTGCTCCTTAGAAGCTGAACGAGTCCATAGGGCTTTACTAGTAATCAGCTGTAATTTCACAGGAATGCAAGATTTTAACTTGAGCCTAGTTCACAATAACACGAATATACAGTGGGATGCAAAAGTTTGGGCAACCTTGTTAATAGTCATTATTTTCCTGTATAAATCGTTGGTTGTTACGATAAAAAATGTCAGTTAAATATATCATATAGGAGACACACACAGTGATATTTGAGAAGTGAAATGAACTTTATTGGATTTACAGAAAGTGTGCAATAATTGTTCCAACAAAATCAGGCAGGTGCATAAATTTGGGCACCACAAAAAAGAAATGAAATCAATATTTAGTAGATCCGCCTTTTGCAGAAATTACAGCCTCTAAACGCTTCCTGTAGGCTCCAATGAGAGTCTGGATTGTGGTTGAAGGTATTTTGGACCATTCCTCTTTATAAAACATCTCTAGTTCATTCAGGTTTGATGGCTTCCGAGCATGGACAGCTCTCTTTAACTCACACCACAGATTTTCAATTATATTCAGGTCTGGGGACTGAGATGGCCATTCCAGAATGTTGTACTTGTTGCTCCACATGAATGCCTTAGTGGATTTTGAGCAGTGTTTTGGGTCATTGTCTTGTTGAAAGATCCAGCCCCGGCGCAGCTTCAGCTTTGTCACTGATTCCTGGACATTGGTCTCCAGAATCTGCTGATACTGAGTGGAATCCATGCGTCCCTCAACTTTGACAAGATTCCCAGTCCCTGCACTGGCCACACAGCCCCACAGCATGATGGAACCACTACCATATTTTACTGTAGGTAGCAGGTGTTTTTCTTGGAATGCTGTGTTCTTTTTCCTCTATGCATAACGCCCCTTGTTATGCCCAAATAACTCAATTTTAGTTTCATCAGTCCACAGCACCTTATTCCAAAATGAAGCTGGCTTGTCCAAATGTGCTTGAGCATACCTCAAGCGGCTCTGTTTGTGCTGTGGGCGGAGAAAAGGCTTCCTCTGCATCACTCTGTAAAGTGTGCCGAATGGTTGAACGATGCACAGTGACTCCATCTGCTGCAAGATGATGTTGTAGGTCTTTGGTGCTGGTCTGTGGGTTGACTCTGACTGTTCTCACCATTCGTCGCTTCTGTCTATCCGAAATCTTTCTTGGTCTGCCACTTCGAGCCTTAACTTGAACTGAGCCTGTGGTCTTCCATTTCCGCAATATGTTCCTAACTGTGGAAACAGACAGCTTAAATCTCTGGGACAGCTTTCTGTATCCTTCCCCTAAACCATGATGGTGAACAATCTTTGTCTTCAGGTCATTTGAGAGTTGTATTGTGACCCCCATGTTGCTACTCTTCAGAGAAAATGAAAGGAGGAGGGAAACTTACAATTGACCCCCTTAAATACTCTCATTTCTCATTATAGGATTCACCTGTGTATGTAGGTCAGGGGTCACTGAGCTTACCAAGCCAATTTGAGTTCCAATAATTAGTTCTAAAAGTTTTGGAATCAATAAGATGACGGTGCCCAAATTTATGCACCTGCCTGATTTTGTTTGAACAATTATTGCACACTTTCTGTAAATCCAATAAACTTCATTTCACTTCTCAAATATCACTGTGTGTGTCTCCTATATGATATATTTAACTGACATTTTTTATCGTAACAACCAACGATTTATACAGGAAAATAATGACTATTAACAAGGTTGCCCAAACTTTTGCATCCCACTGTATATGAAAATACAGTTTTAGTTTAAGCAGCTTCCATCCACACTAAACACACACTTAATATTACAGTAATGCCCTTGCACACTTTTGGGCAAAATTCGTCAGGAGAATTCAAATTTACTTGTAGTTTTACAGAGTTGGCCCTCGTTGTTGAAAAAGCTGAGAATGCAGATGATCTTTTTAATGACATCCATTGGAGAGCTCAGTCATGTAGTCTAACATCCAGTGTCAATAGTTTGCTACGATGTAAAAGAGAGTACCTAGACTTTCTAAAATTCTCACTGCATTCTTCAGATATGAGTACTTTGTTTATATTTTCTCATAACCCTCTGCTCAGTCCAGGTTTTACCCAAAAATATTTACTGCATGGTTAATAATGCTGTTGACTGCTCTCAAATCTGCAGAAATCTGTGATTATAAAGACCTTTAATGCAAGAACATTTGCAGATTGTACAACATAAGGTTTACCTCTAAATACAGTAGGAAACCAAACTAGACAACACAGAGAATTGGAGCTGAAAGACGCCATATGCCATTTGAATGTGGATCAAGTGACAACCAAAGAACCTCATCACATGACAGTCATACATCAAATTTTTGGAAAAACTCCATTTTCCCCATTCACTCAGCCATGTGAAAACTTCCATTTTCATGTGCTTTCATAAAAATTTGTTTTCGTTGGTTGAAAAATGACTGTTTCAAAGTGAATGAAAGGCCAAAAACAAATAAAATAGACCTGTTCCGGTATTTATCAGTTCTCTCAGAATTACTCCTAGGAATAGCACTAAAAGTCTAGAACGTTAGAACATTAGAAATTTGCCCTTAACAAGTTTCCAACTGTGTCCCCGTTTCTTGATGAACTCATTTTAAAATAACAGTCTCGATCCACTGTACTAATTCCCTTCATAATTTTAAACACTTCACTCATGTTACCTGCTAATCTTCTTTTGCTGAAACTGTAAAGGCTCGGCTCTTTTAATCTTCCCTCATAATTTAACCCCTGTAGACCTGGAATCAGCCTAGTCGCTTTTCTCTGGGCCTTTTCTAGTGCTGCTGTGTCCTTTTTGTAGCCTGGAGACCAAAGCTGCACAAAGTACTCAAGATGAGGCCTCACCAGTGCATTATAAAAGTTGAGCATAAGCTCCTTGGACTTGTACTCCACACACAGTGCTATACAACCTAACATTCTGTTTGCCTTTCAAATGGCTTCTGAACACTGTCGAGAAGTCGATAGCTTAGAGTCCACTATGACTCCTAAAGGTGTACTCTCGATTTTCCGACCGCCCATTGTGTATTCAAACCTAACATTTTTACTTCCTATGTGTAATACTTTACATTTATTAACATTAAATTTCATCTGCCACAAATCTGCCCAAGCCTGTGTGCTATCCAAATCCTTCTGTAATGATATAACGGATTCCAAATTATCTGCTACTCCACCTATCTTGGTATCATCTGCAAACTTAACCAGCTTGTTACTTACTGTATATTCCTATCTAAATCATTTATATATAGTAAAAATAGTAGCAGCCCTAGCACTAACCCCTGTGAAACACCACTCTTAATATCAGCCAATTCTGAAGAGGTTCCTCGCACCATCACCCTCAGCTTCCTGTGTCTGAGCCAATTCTGCACCCATCTAAAAATATCACCCTGAACTCCCACTTCTTTTAATTTGATGCCCAACCTCTCATGTGGCACCTTATCAAATGTTTTCTGAAAGTCAAGATATATAATATCATATGCTCCACTTTGATCGAATCCTTTTGTTGCCTCCTCATAGAATTCCAGCATGTTAGTAAAAAACGACCTCCCTCTTCTGAACCCATGCTGACTGTTCAGAATAACTCCTGTCCTTGCTAGGTGTTGCTCAGTCTTATCCTTAATAATTTCTTCCATTAATTTTTACTGTAATTAACTAGGATAAGAAATTTTCCTCCTTCAGAATAGGACAGGAGAAATAGCTGTGAAGGGTTCTACACCCACTTCCAGCAAGCAGCCATGTTTGAGAATGAATGATGTCACAATTTTACGCCACCCCTTACCGCAAACTGGCATTCAATTATGACATTTGTAGTTTTTTGATACTAACACTAAGGCTTCACTACAAAGTTGATAGTAATAATAATAATAATATTCAAAGTAGTAGGAGGAGAAGAAGAAGCTGCACATAATAATTGACAATTTGCAACAAAATAAAGAAAAATACTGTGACAATCACTGTGATGGAAACACCAAAACACACACACCATTGTGTATTTAACAATGAAAGATCCACAGCTTCATAAAGTAACAGTTTATGAACAGCCATGACTATGTTAAATTAACTCTTCCAGTGCTTCTGATCATCTTCCAAAGTCTCATGTCATGTCTCACTACATGATTCCCACTCCCTTATCTTCTGGTTCTACTTACGTACCTCCCTGGGAATCTACGACTACCTTCTAGAACCATATCAGGCTTGTAAAGTGTAACATGAATGCTCCTGGTGTTCGTGGAATGCAGAGCTCAGTGTACCTGTGTGACATTTGGCTATTGATCACCCATCCAGCCCAACTTATCTTCAGGGTGTTATGGTGGCTAAACAGTTCAGTTTGCATCCATGACACCTGTGTGTTGATACTGTGATATCATTTGTAGTTCACATATGCATGGTCATCTACACTTGGGGCAATGATCTTTATGTGTGTGCTGCTTTGCATGAATGAAGCTTGTTTTAACATTAGCTAATGTGGAGATGTGAGGAAATGTTTACATTTTCCTATTACCACATGCATTTTTAAGGCATTTAAAGTTTGGAGCAAAATTTCGAGAAACAGTTGCTTATGAAATGCTCAGATCATTGCTATTGCCAAGCTGCATTTATTCTGTGGCCAAAAAAGTAATGTTACCAACAAATTTTTATTTCAACTGACAACACATGTCTTCTCCGTGTAGATGGATTAATTACATCACATATAGGATTTCTTATTCTACTTCTGTTAAATCAGTTTCTGTTTTGGATCAATTGTTGTATGTCATTTCCAAAACATTCAGCCTTTTGTTTTATGTCTGTGCTGATCTCTGACTGAATGCCATCTTCTGACAGCTCCAAGTGAGTTAGGACAGCTCACGAGCTCTCCTACGTCCTGGTGAAGTTAAATGTAGTTGCCTAAATTAGGAAAGCTGGCAAAATGTTTACATATTAAGAGTAAGACCAAATGTGCATCACTTTGATAGTTTTGAGCAGGTTAGCACTGTTTTCCTACTCTGAGACGCTTGCTGCATACGGGCATTGTTTTCAGATGTATCCATGCTAGTGTCGAATGGGCCTCACTCTCTCTTCAACTGTCAGCACGGAGTTTAAAATGGCTGGCTGACCAGACCACAACCAATCAGATCCTAACATCCCTACATTCCCTGTCTACCAGCTTCTAAAACCTATTGCATGCAAGATTACACATTTTAAGTGTTGCTTTGAAATTATAAAAAGGGAATTGTTTAATGAACTTATCAGCTCTGAGCAAAGAAAGCACTTCTTCTTTTTCTCTTAAACTATAGACAGCCTGTAGTAAATAAGTAATTTAAGAAATAAAAGAACATGTGTGAATAAGCTAAGTTGCGAAACTAGTTAAATAAACATTGAAGACAAGGACTGAGTTTTTAAATATTCAGTGATGTGTTATCCTAAACATCATTTTATCTCTAAGATGCCCAGCATAACAGTTCAGTTAATATTTAGACCATCATCTGCCTGCATTTTATATTTACCTACGTGGACAGTTTCCATCTCTCATTTATTTGAATATAAATGTTAACATGCACACATCTGTCTTGTTCCCAGGTAAAGATTAACAGCAGTTTCAAGATTACTAGAGTAAGCTCAATGCCTCTCAACACCTGTGTGATGCTCACCTTCTGGAGTGCTGCTGCTTTCCTCACATGTGAAATGTGCTCCTCCACTGGGTTACTTCTGGCCTGGAATAAAAACAGCAGGAGAATTTCATCCATCCATCCATTATCCAACCCGCTGAATCCGAACACAGGGTCACGGGGGAGGAGAATTTCAAAGTGTATTAAATTAATGTAAACCAAATATGGGCAGCACAGTAGTACAATTCAGATCCTGGCCTGGTCATTCTGTGTTTAGTTTGAATGTTCTTCCCATGTTAGCTTTACGTAATCTGGTTTTAAACAAACAACATAAAGTTTTGTGTTACCAGGAAACTTCAAACTGCCCTAGAATTGGGGGTGGTATTTTGGTTCCTAGCTTGCACCTGGTGCTGCTGAGATAGGTTACAGTTCCCACAAAACAAAATGAGAACAAGACGATTCAGAGAAAGAACACAAAGGCACAGATGATAAAAGGAAACAAACAACAAGCAACAAAGGCTGATTGACAAAGCAAATTCTGTCCTCCGGATCCCCTCACTAATTCAGAGCCTGAATTGTTGAAGCCATTGCTACTGTCAGACAGATGGGGATTGTCCTAACTAGGGTCTGATTTATGTCCTTTTCACTTATGAGTGTGTGTTCTCTCTTAAATCGTCCAACTGTTGTGTGGTTTTTATTTATTCAAGACAGAAATGTCCTTACCCTTCTATATACAGGTATATATATAATAATATAATGCCTTCAGAAAGTATTTTGACTGCTACACTTTCTTCACACCTTTTCTATTTTGCAGCGTTATGCTAAAATCATTTAAATTCATTTTTTTCCCTTATCAAACAACGCAGTCAGTACCCCCAGAATGACAAAGTGAAAACAGGATTTTAGGAATTTTTGCAAATTTATCAAAAATAAAGAACTTAAATATCACACTGACACAAGCATTCCGACCTTGTACTCAGTACTTTACTGATGCACCTTTGGCAGCAATTACAACCTTGAGTCTTTTTGGGTTTGGCACACATCTGGATTTAGAGATTTCCTGGCATTCTTCTCTGCATATCCTCAAGTCTGTGCTTTAGATAGGACACTTTAAAACATTCACAAGAGTCTTTCCTTTGTGCTTAAGGTCATTGTCCTGCTGGAAGGTGAACCTTCGGTCCAGTCTGAGATCCTGAGTACTCAGGTTTTCATTAATGATATTTCTATACTTGGCTCCATTCAGCTTTCCCTCAATCCTGAATAGTCTCCCAGTCCCTACAGCTAAAAAAGAACCCCACAGCATGATTCTGCCTCCACCATGCTTTACCACTGCAATGGTATTGCACAGGTGATAAGCACTGCCTCATTTTCTCCAGACATGATGCTAACAATTAAGGATAAAAACAGTTCGATCTTGTTCTCATGAGAACAGAGCAGCTTGTGTCTCATAGTTAGAGAGTTATTTTGGTGTCTTTTTGTAAACTCAAAGTGAGCTTTAAGGTGTTATCTGGCCACTCTGCCATAGAGATCAGATTGGTGGAGTGCTGAGGTGATAATTGTCCTTCTGGAAGTTTCTGCTATCTCCACACATGTTCTCTGAGGCTCATCCAGAGAGTCCACTGGATTCTTGGTAACCTTTCTTTACAAGTTCTTTCTCCCCTGATTGCTCAGTTTGACTGGGCTATCAACACTAGGAGCAGTTGTGTTTGTTCCAAGCTTATTTCATTTAAGAGCCATGGTGGTCTCTGTACTCTTGAGAACTTTCAGTGCTGCAGAATATTACTTGTAGCCTTCCTCAACACAGTTTCTAAGCTCTTCAATGCTTGGCATCTGGTCTGATATACACTGCTATCTGTGGAACTTTGTATGACCTGGTGTGTGCCCTTCCTAATCATGTTTAGTCAATTGAATTGACCAGAGGTGGAAGCCAAACAAGATCTAGAAATATCTCAGTGATGATCAAAAGAATGGGATGCACCTGATCCAAATTTCAAGCATCATAGCAAACGGTCTGAATACTTCTTTATTTTTAAGTAGTCTGAAAAACTTCCTAAATCACAGTTTCTGTTTTGTCATTCTGAGGTACTAAGTGTTGTTTGATGAAGGAAAACAATTAATTTAGCAGAAGGTTGCAACACAACAAAAAAAAGTAAAAAGTCAAGAGGATAGAATACTCTTTGAAGGTACTTCTACTGTATATATGGGCAACATGATGGCAGTGGGTAGTCCCTCACTGATCCACCACACTGGGTTCAAAGTCTTTATCTGTGAGGAGTCTTGTCTGTTCTCTCCATATCTGTACAGAGGTTTCTTCAAGTACTGTAACTTCATCCCAAAGACGTTACACTAATTGATTGCAAATTAGCCGAGTGTCTGTGTGAGTGGGCCAAGGGTTGGCTTCCACTTTTTACCCAGTACTGCTGGAATAATCTCATGTCCCCAGCGACCCTTAATTGGATTAAGTGGGTTTCAGAAGGTTATGTCTACTTCCCTAACATTTGAGCACTTGTCTCACCATGAGTCAGACGCTAGCAAATTGAGAGAAAATTAAACTTGACCTTAAGGTTACCCCTAAAGGGAAATCTTAAAAAGCTCCAAGACTGCCCAGAAGGAACTACTCCCCTGAGCCATGTTCAACTTAAAAGAACTGGCAGATTCCAACTGTGGTTTCTGGGTTGCTTGGATTACCTTTTGCCCTCTATCCCTCTGACAGAATCTTGTTGGTTTCCTAACATTCTGTCTTAACCCATCTGGCTTGGGTGCACCGTCTTTTAGTATACAATCTGAAATTGCTGGGCTTACCAACCCTGGTGGGTTCTGTATAGTGATTTTTCCTGTTGCCAGGTAGATGTTTACCCTCCTCATATATCCCATAACAGGGTTTTCTCTTTTCCAATGTTTATGCCTCACAGCACTTAGCAACCCCTTTGCCAACCATGTAGCCTGTTAGATACACTAATAGGCTGCACAGAGAGAACTCTGACGCATGTACTGTCATGATGCAATATTCTTGGGAATGACTGTTGCTGTAGAAATTCACTTCTATTTCTCTGTAGATGAAGTCTGAGTTCCACTGAGGAGATGATACTTTTTTCTTGCTCCCCAGGAATCTGTAATTTTGTAATTACCCAGGACTTACTTCAGCTTTAAACATGTCCACTCCTGTGTGCATGGCTCATTTCACTTCAGTATCTCCATGTTCTCAGTCATCCTGGCATGCCAGTCAAACCCCACTTTCTTGAGTGAACCTCATGCATAGACCAGGCCCCAACCTGTCTTAATTACAGTAATGATAAAATGCAAAGAAATGAAAATGATCGACTGAATGTTAATAAAACTTCCCATGGAGTTCTCAGAACAACTCAGAGACCAACCTGAAAGCAAAGTCTTTTTCTGAGGCTTTTCTTAAAGCCATCCTTAATGGTGGCCCACATAATCCTCCCCAACCAATCTGAATTACATTTTTGATATTCTCCATGTTTTCCTGACTTTTCTTTTTTCTTCACAGAATGCCAGCTATTATGGTTGTTTAGCTTAAAATGCCATCAAGAAACTTGGGAAGTCACCATGTGTTACATGTTAGTCAGTCGTTGGTCAGAGCCAGAGGGTGAGGGAGACTGTGATTTGACTGTCTGCCATCTGGTCAACCTTATTAAAATGTCATGATGGTAGTGAAAAGGGGTCCAGTTCAGGGCTGGCAGGTAGAATATCTTGGTTGCCTGTTAAAAAAACTGTAAATTCTTTCAGCTTCTACAAGACATTGCTCCATGGTGGATACCATGTTGTCCTTTTCAGTGTTTTTTATTATTATTTTAATTATTAGCTGTGTACGTTAGCACAACTGCCTTACAATTCACAACCTGCATAAAAATACTGGTCAGCCTGTGTAGACTTTGCATGCTTTTCCCTGGCCTAGGTGATTTTATTTCATTAGATACTCTATATTTCTCCTTCAGCCCAAAGATGGTCCTAATATGTCAGCTGTTGACTTTAAACCAACCCAATGTCCAAGTGTGTGGGTATGTGCTCTGCTGTAGATTGGTGACCCATTCGCAGTTATTTCCCACCTTGCAAGTGATAATGCCAGGCTTCTTGCATTCTGGAATAGGATATCATTTTCAATGTAAGTATAAGCAGGCAGCTAACGATGTGTCATTGTTACCTGGTCATTAACAGCTGAGGCATCGGGTAAGTCGGCCATCTGCGGAGTTGTCTTCACACATTGACCCCTTATGAGAGAAGCCTAAGATGAACACAAGGTTTGTCATTTCATTTTGAAACTTTTTAATTGTTTCTTTGTTACATTAATAATGAGCATTTTTGTAGTTTTCTCATTCCAACCTTGATCAGTCTTAGGTGAATGAACCAGCTGACACCTGAAAAGCCTATGTCTAGGGGATTATTAATAGCAATTTAATAAGTAATGGTAATGTACTGATTGCACATGTGGAAATATCAGAGTGATATACCGTGTTAGCCATTTATGGATGCAATGAGAAGTGAAGCAATATGGCACCTTTTATTGATTAACTGAGCCGTTTAAAATATGCAAACTTTCAAGGCTACTCAGGCCCCTTCTTGGTTACACCTTGCCTAAAGCTGTCTTGAAAGCTTGCATATTCTCAATGCACATGTGGAAATGAAATCACTTAAGCAAAAGAACAACGGTTTGTAAAGCCTGCAAAGCAGAGCAGTGGTTCTTTTTAATTTTGTTTTTTCTTGCAACCTAACCTAGTCTTTTTATGTATGTAGTGATCCATAGTTTAAGAACATATATTGAACTTACATAGTACAGTATAATACATACAACAAATACAACAACATTCTCAAACCTGTGCAATCCAGTTCAGGGTCATGAGGGTTTTAGCCAATCATGTTATGCTGTGTTACTATCTAAGGTGCTGGATGGACTGATTAAAGAGTAAACCTCGGGTCTCTGGAACCCAACTTATTTGGAACATTTATGGATAGATGAATGGACTTACTCACTTTTTAAGGGTAAGGGTTTGCTAGAATCAATTTAGTAAACCTTGGGTGTAAGGTATGTAGAAATCAACCCTGAAAAGGGCACCCGTCCATCACAGGATACACACCACGCCACGTACACTCCTGCTTACATAGAAGCAATTTTAGCTTGAAAACTTAAGTTCCATACTCATCACTTTGGTCTGTTCTTCTTGCACATCAAAAAAAAAAAAAACAATGCACAGAAGTAGATGAATATAAGTATGGGATTGTTGTTGTCTTATGTTACAGTTATATCTTCAATGTTTGAACTGATGGCTTTATTTGCAATTGCTACATCAAATTAACTTCCTTGCAACTGTTATGGCAATAAAGAAAGCAAAAGTAAAGGCAAGGGGTATGAATAACATTTTGTGTTGTGGCTGCTCTCTTGTTTCTATTCATGTTTTTTTTCATACGTGCTTGTCCTCTGAATAGTACTCAAACATCTTATTATCTGTTCTAATTTTCTGGACAACGTGTTCTAGCAGCAGACACATTTTAATCTTATTATTAGACTTTTCATCATTTTCAGTGATTTAAATGTAAGAAGTGAAAGATAAATAGGATAGTACTTGCAGATAGTATACTTAAATTGTTTTTCCATATTTAATTGCTTTTTTTTTATCCCCATCTGAAGACCAAATATATTAGAATTATAATTTGATAGATCGTGACTAAAACTGTCCTCCCATCTGCAACGTTGACTAACAGTACCTCAAGCAGCTGGTGAGATCACACTTGGCACAGCTGCCTAGCTTGGGGTGTGCAATGATGTTTTCTCAGAGGAAGAATGTTTGCAGAATTGGAGGCAAGTGGTATTATAAGGATTCTAAATGCTGCAATTAAATTTACTAATGCACATTATCAATAAATGGGCATGTTAAAAGAGTTACTGACCGGTGGTGTGAAGGTGTGCGTGTGTCAGAGTTTCCCATCATATACTAACATCACTACTAATACTGGTTACTGGTATGCACCAGATGTTCCACTAAATAGTCTGTGGTTTTCTGCAACTCTAGAGAAAGCAATTCTAAAAACTGGCTGGATGGAGAGGCCATTTGCCATTTTAGCTTAAACATTCTGTTGGTGTTTAGGCAGCAGTTCTTAATCTGTAGGATGCAGTGGGCTGCTGAGTATTCTTAAGGGGGTAAAAGTAAGGCATTCTCAGGAAACACTGCTTTTTTAAAATATAAAGTTGTGTACTTTAGTAATGTTATTTTACATTTTTATTTTAAATTTAGTAATGTGCAATTAGGTTGGAATGTTAACGAATGGGAAGGTGGTGGATGACAAACATCTGCTATTACAATAATCTACTAGAAAGTCTAGCTACCTTCAAGGTATTCGCATCCACATGGAGGAACTTCTCAGTACTGTGCCTCTGGTGGTCGGCTAGACATTTGCCTAACAAAATAGCTGTTAATCCTATGACTTTCAGTAGGAGGAGAAAGCGTACCCTTAAGATAAGGTTCTGGATATTTATCTGAGGTTTCTTAAACATGGTGTTTTTTTAGTAATTAAGAGCTAGACTGAATTCAAATAATCAGAGAACTGGAAAGTTCAGATACTCAAAATAATATTAACATCACCTTAAAATGATCACTGTGCATTTTTCACTTTGTTGAAGAGCAAATACTCACCAGGATGCCAGTATGCTACTAAGCAGAAAACTGCAGATTAAGAACCATTATGTTTTAGGAGCAATCTGTCATTGAGATCTTTCTCTGTACTCCAAATGAATATCTACTCTGTAACTAAACTACAGTTGTCTGCACAAATATAAACACACTGCCAAAAACTGAAACTTATATGAAAGGTAGCTTAAAATGTTTGATGGGCACATTTCACTCCACAATTACTGGAGCTACACTGATATAAATGAGGCCTACAGAGAGTCACACAGAAAATGTGCTGTACTTGAAATATAAAAGTGACACACACTGCCAGCTGTTGTCTTTAATTGCTCCATTGCATTCTGGGAGTAAACTCTATTAGTTGCCACCCAGCACCCTTGACTGACTAGAAGCTGAGGCTCAGAATACACATCCATTTAAATCAGTTTCTCAACCTTGATGGTCCAATGACCCAGTGTTGTTTTTTAAATTAATTGACTGCCCACTAACAGCCAATACAAACCACCCCCTTGGTGAAACAAGCACAATTGGTAGAATGGGGGTCTCCCTTAGTGAAACAAGGTCACCTAGAAATGGGGAAACATCGCGCAGCACTTAGGTGACCCACTAATGACCCACCACAACCCACTAAGGAGCCAATGACGTGACCAGGGGTTGAGAAACATTGATTTAATTTACTCCCATTTGCTCCAGTGTTCTGCAACATTCCAAAGACGTTTGTTTTTAGTTAATTATCAACGTTATATTGCCCAGACTTGGGTGTGTGTTTGTGTACACCATTTAATTGACTGTTGTTCCACTTAGGGTGTTCCTGTTTTATGTCGACTGCTGCTAGTTCTACTACTATATGAGAAGGAAGTTTAAAAATTCAAAAACTTATGATCTATGTTTGTCATGCTCTATGACACTAAAATCATCCCTTTCTCACATGTTCCAGGCTGTCCAGATGTTGAGAGCTGCTTTTATGAAGCGATGGATAGCAACAGGCTGATTCTTTTTTTAGAGTGTGTATTTAGTAACAGGACAAGCTGTTCTGTATAACCAAATTTGGACTGAAAAATTTATGGTAGCTCTTAATTTGACAGTTCTGCTGCTGCATATGCTAGCCCTCCATGTATACAGAGGCACTTACTTTTATTCTATTTTGAAACATAAAGGCTAAATCAGAGCGAGAAAACAAAACTGATCTCATAATCCTATTAAATATCCTATTAAAATAAATCAATCAGTAAAATCACTTCCTCTAAAACAAACCCAAACAACGCTAGCCTGTCCGGGAATGCACTGGAGTGTGTGGTTGTCTACCGCAGGCCTCATATGGTTTTCATCTGTCTTGCTGTTTTAAGCTTCAAATGCTTTTTTGATGCACTTCTGCTGTTTTTTTTCTGTTGAAATGACAAAGATTTTCTTTTGCTATAGCTGCAATATGATTTTTGAAATTTAAGAGATTTGCACACATACTGTATATGAATAGCATTTAAGGCACCTTTATTTCATGTTTAAATAAATATGGTCAATATTACAAGATTTTTTTTTCAAGTTCCAACTCCATATACTAAACTCTATTTGATGCACAGGATATTAGAAGCACTAATCTTGTCTGATCTGGAAAATTAGTACATAATTACAAGATAATTCCAATATTGTCAATCATCCTTACCTACTAATTGCTGTCATTTGTTGTTCAGCCCAATTCAATGCTTTCTCATGAAGTGCTCTTTGTAGCGGGCAGAATCAGAGAATGGCAGAAATTTTCAAATGTCATAATCAAACACAAATACCATGTGATATACATGGAGAAGGATTCTCTAAAGAAGATGAAGCCGACCACAAGATGAGGTCAGAAATCAGGTATGCATCACTTCATTTTTGTGCCTATTACACTCTCCTAAGCTGCACACATAATATGTCTCGTCTTCATACTGAAGGTGTGCAGTCAAAGTCATTACCAACCATTGATCATCCTTACCTAACTAGTGGGACTTACGTAGAAAAGGCACAACAGACACAGATGTCCACACCAGACACTGTTGGCTATTTCATTTCCTACAATAAACCTAATATTTCAGTACATATGTGTGTGAGTGTGTATGTTGTACATGCATTTATTACTCGTATATATAGTACATTACTTATTGTCAAGCTTTGGACACAAAGTTGCACAGGAGAATGGAAAAGGGAACAGGCATCCAAGGAAGAAAATCTTTATTGCTGAACTGGCAGGTACAAACTGGCAAGACCTTATTCAGAAGGGGTTTGTCAACAGCAGAAAAGCACACAGATTGCAGCTGTCAAATGTGGTAGTCCAGCTCCCATCTCCAGGTCAAAAGAACACATAGTCCCCCTCATTAAGAAGGTTCAACAACTCAGAGGCAGCAACTGGAGCAGATACAGTCTGAAGGAGAGAAGAAAAGAGAGTAAGCCATTAGGTAGTCCAGGGCTTAGTCTTTTAAACGTGCTAAACCTTATGCAAGAAGCATGTTGTGCGGTAAGCCTGCAAGCCTGCAGCTGATCCCACAAAGGGGACGGATAAGAGTGTGTTTGTTTCTCATTGAAATACTGTTTAAGAGGGAGTTTCTGAAGGGCAGCTGTGTTTCCTTGCCATAGGGTTACCGTTCAACAGAGAGACAGCTTGCAGTTAAGAGTGTAAGAGTACCGTGCCATGCAGGAATGGAGCAAGGGAACTACTGAACAGCATATGGGCGACGGTCGGTACTGTTATGGGCAAATAATCAGCAGTGACACTGGTCACTATATATATATATATATACACACTGTCAGGGATGCCAGGGGCCATGACCCGGCCGGGACGCCTTGAGGGACCGGATGTGGGTCTGGGCCCACCCTGGATCACGTGGGGGTTGCCTTCCGGGTTGCTTTGGGGGCCACGGGTACAGGGCATGGAAGCTCCACCCTGTAGGGGCCCGTGGTCACCGCCAGGAGGCGCCCCGATGCCTTGGGGACCTGTTACCCCAGCACTTCCGCCACACCAGGAAGTGCTGGGGGGAAGACTTATGACAGCGCCCGGAGAGCAGCCGGGAGGACAGCCGGCACTTCCGCCACACTGGGGCGTGGCCAGAGGAGGATTGCCGGGAACACCTGGTGCTCATCCGGGAACCCTATAAAAGGGGCCGTCTCCATTCATTCAGGGCTGGAGTCGGGTGGAAGAAGGACGAGGCACGAGAGAGGTGTGGAGGCGGCCCGAAGAAAAGGCATTTGTGGCCAGGACTGAGAGTGTTGGGGTATTGTGCACGTGACTGGGTCTGTGTGACCATTGTTGGGGTCTGGGTGACCCGTAATATATAATTGTAAAATATTGTAAAATAAACGTGTGGTGGTGTGTAAACAACATGTCCGCCTGTCTGTGTCCGGGCCGGGTTCACAACACCTATCTATTATATAAAAAAATCTTGGGTCAAGATGTGATCATCTCGGAGAGACACTTTGATGTCATGCAAGACTAGACATTACAACCTTAGGAAGCAAGACCCGTGAAATGGTGACTTTTGCATGTCACGCCCTACTTACAAACAATTTAAAACAAGTTCATGGACATCTAACCTGTTGGAATGCTTTTGGCAGACACACTTCATGTGCTCCCAGCTCTTAAAAATGTTATATGTTCTAGATGGCACGTGAACGACTAAGCAAAGAAGAAAGAGTAGCACGTCGAAAAGAAACACGAACGCATTAGAGAGAAAAGAAGGCAAAAAAGGATGCACAAGAGAACAATAATAATCTATATGCAAATTCAGAAAATAAGGAAAGTAATAATCAGCCCGGACATACCGCGAGAGACACTTTAACCTCCCGCAAGACAAAGCAGTGAGACAAAAGGACAGCTGCTGTACAGGCTTTTAAATGATCGATGCGCAGCGTGACAAGCAGAACACACAGCACGGCAGCAGCAGCAGCAGAAAGATAGGAGCTGATCCGTCTGCATCTCCTTAGCGTGCATTCAGGCTAACTGTTTTCACAACGGGGTTAAGAGAGCAAAGCAAGAACAGCTGCTGTACAGGCTTTGAAATGATCGATGCGTAACGCGAGAAGCAGAACACGCAGCATAGCAGGAGGAGCAGTAAGCAAGCAGGTGATCCGTCCACATCTCCAACGCGTGTGTTCAGCCACTCCCTTCACAATGCGAGCGGCAGAGACGCACCCCGTGGCAAAGCCCCCTAGTATATAAACCCCCCTCTTAAATGCTGACAGCCTACCTTCACATTGCTGCCTTATTTGCTGGACTGGTGCAGCTGCTCTGCTTTTTGCACGGCGCTTCGCATACTTAAAAGCCTGAACAGCACCTGTCCTTTTTGGCAGATTGCTTGTCTCTCTCTCCTCCTCCAGACATCCACTGCTCCTGTTGGGGGTTCCACTCCTGACGCACACCCCTTTTGAAAGAGAGAAATGTTTGTTTGAAGTGTTTGAGTAAAGTTCCTGTCTCTACAATCTCCTGTGTTTCTGCGCAAATCTGTGACCCAAGCGTGACAATACATACTGTATATATGTGTGTATATACAGTATTTTTATATATATATACACTGCTCAAGAAATTAAAGGAACACTTTTTAATCAGAGTATGGCATCAGGTCAATGAAACTTCTGGAATATTGATCTGGTCAGTTAAGTAGCAAAGGGGGTTGTTAATCAGTTTCAGCAGCTTTGGTGTTAATGAAATTAACAACAGGTGCACTAGACAGCAACAATGAGACGACCCCCAAAACAGCAATGGTTTAACAGGTGGAGGCTACTGACATTTTTCCCTCCTCATCTTTTCTGACTGTTTTTTCACTAGTTTTGCATTTGGCTATAGTCAGTGTCACTACTGGTTACCGTGAAGTGATACCTGGACCCTACAGATGTTGCACAGGTAGTCCAACTTCTCCAGGATGGCACAGCAATACGTGCCATTGCCAGAAGGTTTGCTGTGTCTCCCAGCACAGTCTCAAGGGCATGGAGGAGACTCCAGGAGACAGGCAGTTACTCTAGGAGAGCTAGACATGGCCGTAGAAGGTCCTTAACCCATCAGCAGGACCGTTATCTGCGCCTTTGGGCAATGGAGGAACAGGGTGAGCACTGCCAGAGCCCCACAAAATGACCTCCAGCAGGCCACTGGTGTGAATGCCTCTGACCAAACAATCAGAAACAGAGTTCATGAAGGTGGCCTGAGGGCCCGACGTCCTCTAGTGGGTCCTGTGCTCAATGCCTGGCACCATGGAGCTTGAGTGGCATTTGCCATAGAATACCAGAATTGGCAGGTCCACCACTGGCGCCCTGTGCTTTTCACAGATGAGAGCAGGTTCACCCTGAGCACATGTGACAGATGTGAAAGGGTCTGGAGAAGCCATGGAGAACGTTATGCTGCCTGTAAAATCATTCAGCACGACCGGTTTGGTGGTGAGCCAGTGATGGTCTAGGGAGGCATATCCATGGAGGGATGCACAGACCTCTACAGGCAAGACAAAGGCACCTTGACTACTATTAGGTATTGGGATGAAATCCTTGGACCCATTGTCAGACCCTATGCTGGTGCAGTGGGTACTGGGTTCATCCTGGTGCACGGCAATGCCCGGCCTCATGTGGTGAGAGTATGCAGGCAGTTTCTGGAGGATGAAGGAATTGATACCATTGACTGGCCCCCACGCTCACCTGCCCTAAATCCAACAGAACACCTCTGGGACATTATGGGGCATTTCAGTCCATCCAATGCCACCAGGTCGCACCTCAGACTGTCCAGGAGCTCATTGATGCCCTAGTCCAGATCTGGGAGGAGATCCCCCAGGACACCATCTATCGTCTCATTAGGCATGCATACAAGCACGTGGGGGCCATACAAACTACTGAGAATGATTTTGAGTTGCTGCAATGAAATTTCGACAAAATGGACTAGCCTGACGCATCATTTTTTCACTTTAAATTCCGGGGTGTCTCTGAATTCAGTCCTCTGTAGGTTGATACATTTCATTTTCATCAAACGATGTGGCATCCTTTTGTTCCTAACACATTACCCAGTATATATATTTATATGTGTGTGTAGATATCCAGAATGATTTTTTTCCATTGAGATCTGATGTGTTTTCAAAGTGTTCCTTCAATTTGTTTGAGCAGTTACCTCTTCTACTGATACCATTAAATTGACTACAAATATAGCTTAGACATTACTAGTGTTTCTAATGGCTATTGCTGCTTGAAATTATATATGTTTTAATTAATTATTCACATATGACTATAAAGCTCCATTTTCAGCATCCATTCCTTCAGTGTTCTAATGATCAACTCCCTTAGCTTATTCGTAATGTTTAAATGCTAATTGGTATTAAGAGAAACCTTTGTAATAACATTAGCACCACTGTTACCTGTTATTCTGTTCACTTAGGTTGCAATGCACTGGCATTCCTAGAGCTGAAAAATGGCAAAAATAAAATAGCTTTCTTTTTGCAGAATGAAGGTTATAGCATGCAACAGATTGCCAAGAACTAAAGATTTCAGATACAATTGTTTATTACTGTCCTGAGAAAAGAAGGAAAACTGGACCTTTCCAGGATAGAAAAAGAAGAAGAAGAACCAGATGCACAAATGCCTAAGAGGATAAGTGTTTTACGGTGTTTTATTTTTAATCATTTGGCCACAATTTTATTTTAAAGGTTGGCTACAATATAATACCAGTTATAACTAGTTACTGTAGCAGTTTATTCATATCAAGTTGTCAGGTCAGCCTTGCTGAAAATGTTCATAACAAAAACCTTCCTGAAGCTTGACGCTCACATTTAAACACCCTTGATGATGGCACTATTTTAGTGATTATGTCTCTGTAAATAGTTCCAAATCAGCACCATAGTACTTATTGCAGACCTTATCACTCTGCATAATATCTTGGTTGGCCACCTGCACATTACTGGCACACAGGCCCCTTCTGTTTAGGGCATATGCGACACTCGCTGCCTGAGAAAGGCAAACAGGATTATTAAAGATCTCTGCCAACCTGGAAGATACGTTAAAAACTTCTCTGTTCTGGCAAATGGTACAGAATCATTAGCACGCACACCACTACCCTCGGGTTATAAGGCTTCTCAAAAGTAATTCACACCAACAACAGCACAACTGTTTCTGGTATGCATATATGGTAAATTCAAAGTATTTTTTTATATTTGTTATATTCTCTTTTTGTGTCTGTTGTTGGTATTATACTACTGTCACTAATCTGTAGGAGGCATGCAAGTTAAAATTTCACTGCAATATGCAAATGCAATATTAAACTTTATTTTAAAATGTTAATTTCAAACTTATCAACTGTATTAATGCAATTAGTGCAGAAATGTTCGAAGAGGGTAGAAGTTTCGAGGGAGTAACTGTTTTAAAATGTCTGTTGGTTTGATGTGTCAGGACAATAATCTTTTCACTTATTAACTACAGAACCTAGCCAAAAAAAAACAAATAGGAAAGGACGTGATGTATTTTCAGTTACTGATGATGACCTGAACACTTCTGAACAGACAACTCTTTAAAGTGTCAGGGCTGATTATGCAACACTTTAATAATACAACAAAAGACATAAAATGCATGGGGATTTTAGAAGGAATGCATATCTGAAATTGCAATACAAAAAACATGTTAGGGCAAAGACAACGAGGCCATGACATAAAGTCTGGAACGCTGAGAGCCAAGTCATGCTTCTCTTATTGCATTACAAACTATGACAGAAGGCTTTTATCCCAGTGATTACACAACACTGAAGAGAGTCCAATAAATTCTCACTTTTAAAGGTCTTTTTTGTTCTTTCCACATTTAAATTCAAAAAAAGCATCACTAGAAGGGTAGTCTAAAGCTGGCTATTGTCCTAAACACATAAACAGAAAGTACAGGGTCACAAGCGTGTTTGGCAACGGATTTACACATTGCATAAATAACACGCTATCAGAACTTTCTACATGGACCCTGCAGTTTATAAAATTAATATAATATTCTCAAATGTAAATAAACTACTACAGGGTCACATCCCATCTCTACAGCACTGGGCACAAGCTGGCAAATGACCTGAGACTGGGTACTAATCTACTGCAGTGTCCTCTGATATGTGCTCAGTTTCTAATGACCAATGAAAAACTTATCTGCATGTGTTTAGAAGCTGGGACTATACTATCCAGAAGACAACCAACCCAGAAGGTAAAACGAAACCCTTAATCTACACACAAATTGTCTCTCAGATTCCTCAAAGCTAAGAATTGTTAAGAAGGCTTGAGATAGTGAATGAAGAAGCATATGCAATCTGGCACACCATCACACTTGAATTCATTTACATTTGTGTATGTTCATCATGAAGTATCTGTTTTAATAAAATCTTTGGAAAGAAATGGAAGAAAAAATATGGAGCAGAATTACTAATCTATTCCAGCCCACAAATGATCTGGATGATACTCTAAAAAAGAAAAATCAACAATGCAAGAATTACTTAACAAGGCAGGATGAAAGTAATAACAATCCATACAATTAAATTATTATATCAGCAAGGATTGGCTTCTAATTAAGCAACTTGAAATGCTGTTGTCACTGAGGACCTCAAGAACAAATCATTGAAAAGGAATGGCATGGAATATTCATTTGGAAGCAACAGGTATTATTTACAAGAAAATAAGAACATAAACTGTGAAAGTTACTAGTGGACAGCAATTCAGTTTATCAGAGGTATAGATGGTGTAAAACAGATCCTGTGAGCTGTCACACACGTGCGCACGAGAGAGAGTTAAAGGGCTTGAATAATTGTGTTTCACTGCCAGACCAGGGGTTGGCACTGTACACTAAATCGTTCAGTATCACTTTAGATTAGGTGTCATTAATACGCTGTACTTACCATTTAATTACTTATATAATTACAGAGTAACTAGATGTTTTTACCTTGTACTTACTGTGTAATACAGTACTGTATAACAATATAATTAATTACTCAATTATAATTGTTATTCCACAATTTTAAAAAGTACGTATGTACATAAATTGTAGAATAACAATTACAACAGAGTGCTTAACCACAGCATTACATTGTGCTACGCAGCAAATACAAGGTAATAACATCTGGTTATTCTGTAATTATACAAGTAATTACACAGTAAGTACAGAGACACCCAATCTAAAGTGATACCAGTATTCCTCCTCTTTTCCTCTGCAGACCAACAGAAAAGGCCGCCTCTTCGAGACATCACTTCCACTTCAGACCCCCATGAACTCCGCCTCCTAAAGATGTCACCTCCACTTCCGGTCCCCGTGAACCCACCTCCTCCTGTCACCAGACAATATAACGGCCATGTTTTCATTATGCATATTGGACTCATGTCTGTACAGACCTTTTGTATTCCCTCTACTGCCGAGTATACGGCAACCCCAAACCTTTATGCTGTGTGTGAGTGTCTATTTACTGTGCTTATTTTACAGAGCATAGAAACTGTAGACCATTGTGGCTTCTAAATGCAGTAATGAGCATGGTTTTGGCTTAGGACTGTATTAGAAACCCCTGGAGTACTGTTCTGTTAATCTTACATAAGGGCCAGTTTATTCTTGTACTGCCAATTCTTCTTATTTTCATTATTATACAATGCTCAAGTAGAAAACAACAGGCTCTCCGAGACACTGACTAAAGACAAATGGGTCACATTGAAGGTAACACGAGATCACTGATGTAGGAGGTAAGAGGCAATAAAATGTCTACGGAGTTACTCATATCTGACAAATGAAAAGTATGCCTTGCAACACATGCAACTTCTAAACAAACCCATTGTACGATGAAAAAAGATCCACGACTGATGTCAGTGGCCGGACCAGAATCTGCTTGCAGAAGTTAACCGCAGAAATTGATATATTCAAACAAAAAGAAAAGGATTTCCATATTAGGTGGCAGATTAGTCATTCGGCACATTTGCAGGTACTCACTCATCAACACGCCTACACTCGCAGGGGGCTAAGCAGAACCACCAATTAACCACACATTCATGCAAAATGGGTCATCTTTACCACCATTCCGTGAAACACTTCAGTCGTAACACAGCTGCTTGAGTTATAATTAATTAATTTGTGGTGAAACTGCATTTTCTAATACAGAATAATAAAGGGCCAGAACCTGACCTGGGCAGATCCAAGACAAGGAGTGAACTATCTGCAGCTTACAATGCCAGTCGGTCACAGGCCAAACTCATTCACACATTCAAAGACACTCATAAAGGGCCAGTTAAGAGTTGTCTACACACTTTTTTGGGGTGTGGGTGGAAACGGAATTATCCTAAGAAAGCCCACATTTTTAAAATGCCATGTTGAAAATGTACTCATCAGTAGACTATATGGCCAACTGGCTAGCAAGTCACAGAAGATTGTAGACACTGTTAAGACCACTATGACTAAATGGCTGGGAGTGCCACATTACACTAACGATGCTAAAATGCACATGCTGCTAATGTCTACTACATGATGACATTTTCTTAAGAATAAGTAAATAAAGACTACAAACGAAAACTAAGAAAAGTCATGAAGTGTGAAACTGCAATAAGAAGGACAGTGTACGTTCTTGCCACCATGATACCATAGATAAGTTTTCAGTATGCCAGTCCTTATTAGCATATTGTATCTTTCATTGCTAGGAAACCTTTCTTGGGATCCTCACACAGTTTTAACCCATCCACTTATTACGTTCAGCATATAAACAAGCTGTGTTTTGCTCGCCATGGCTCAGACTTTGTGTTGTCTTATGTTCCATTATGAGTGAACACTACTGTATTTTTGAACAATGTATTAGCATTGAACTTGTTTAACAACAACAAATTGCCAGATTGGTTAGGAAGTTCCTGATTACCTGTGTAAAAAAGACTACCTGTTAATGACATTTCTGCTTTGTACAGTTGTCTGTATATTGTGTGTGCAGTTATGTGTTAATTGCAGTATTTTGCACTTTAAATTTACATTTTCAGTTGCCGCTATCTATCTATCTATCTATTCAGGATTCCTTTGAAATCAAGCCTCAGTCAACTCTCATTGTCCACCATGACAAAATAAGAATTGATGCTTGTACAGTATTCAAGGCTAAAATGATGGCATACATGATATGGTATTAAAAGTATGTAGTATGGTATTCAAGTTTTCACTCATGTATTCTTGATTAGATGGGTTGGAAAACAAATGTAAAAATGAATTACTAAAAGTGCTTAAAATAAGACACCCATCGTTTGACTAATGATGTCCAATTATTAATACAATGACATATATCAAACCGCTGTGTACACAACATAAGGCGGTCAAAAATTCTGCCACACTAAAAAACTGTAACATTCCATTCATTAAGTAAGACACCAAATGTTCCATTCTACATGGATTGTAAAACTATGTGTGTTCTCTTTAAGGCGGATGATTTTTTTATTAGATAGACACTTAATAATTCATCGGGTATTTTTAACTTTCGGTTAGCAGCTCATTTTCCTGCTATAACAGTCACTTCTTCAGTGAATGCTAATGCTACTTGTGCCAACAGGCTTCTGTCAAATAATTTTTTAACTAGTTACCTAATCTTATTCAAAACAAGTCTGAATACATTACAGTCAGTTCTGAGCAAAATATTAGTGGGTAATACAAAAACAACTCAGAAACCAGTTAGTGAATTTGTTACAGTATTTTTTTTTTTTTTTTTTACTTTGCTTAAATGTTAACTGTTACAAGTCCAGCCTATCTGCTAGCAGCTACACTGCACTCTGCAAAATGTGGCATGCAGTTCCTTTTAGCTTTGCTTAAATCTCACCAGGCTTTGTTTGTCTCAACATGCACATGAAGACATATTACATACTATTTATCAGTCATTTTCCATGCAAAACTCGTTAACAATGCTTGTACACCCACCCCTGGTATGGTATTATGTATTTAAGTAGCTGAACAAGTTATAAACGTACCTGCCAATCCAAGGTAAGATCAATTAGTTTCTCATGTTTACAACTAATTCACAATATATTATATTCACATGCAGTTTATTAGGTTTACTCACTCATTAACACAAACAGGCAATAATGTGGATGCAATTTGACACACAGTACTTAAAATTCAGACATGGCCAAGAAGCTTATTTGTTGACCAACCAAAAATTATAACAGGTAAGACATGCAATCTAAATGATTTTGACTGTGTTATGATTGTTGGTGCCAGATGTGGTTTTTCCAACATCTCAGAAACAGCTGTCCTCCTGGGGTTTTAATGTACCATAGTCTCTAGAGCTTATGAAGAATAGTGCAATCAACAAACAACCTTCAGTGAGCAGTAGTTCTGTGGGCTAAAACACCTTGTTAATGAGAGACGTCAGAAGAGAAAGGCCACACATACTCTTTACAACAGTGGTGTGCACAAGGGCAGGCAAGAATACATAATGTATTGGACAATAAGACTAAAAGTGGACAGATGATAATTAAAACAGGATGATTTAAGACTGCAAAAATGTCAACTGTTTAATGAAGCTCAATTTCTGTGCAGCAACATAAAGATGATACAGTCCAAAAGCATGAATCCATGGCTCCATCTTGCCTGCACTGGTGGTGTTAGTGTAATGGTGAGGGAATCTATTAATTGCACATTATTACTGTATATGCCACAATATAACCAAGCATTTCTGCTAACCATGTTCATCCCTTTTTGGACACAGATCACTCTTTTTTAAATGGATTTGTTCAGCAGAATAATGTGCCACCTCTCAATGCACACATCATCTAGTTCCACAAACATGGCAGTAATTTCAGTTTATTCTCACAAACTGCATACTTATTTGTTCTTAATCCAATACAGAATGAGTGAGAATGAGAAGTCTGCAGCATGAACAGAAGCAGCATCAGGCTATTGAGTTAGCACTTACCAAACCTATCTGGTATTTTGATAGGTGTACCTCATTAAGTGATCCCTGAGAGCATATTTTAGATTTTCTGTGAGGTGCTTTTCATAACATTAACAGCTGACAAAGCAAAATATACTACTGAACTAAATATATTCTCTGATTTGTAAAGATTCTTGTTTATCAGCAGCCTCCTTTACTGACAACTGAATTCAGATTTTTGTATAAAAACCTTTTACCTTAAATATATTTGAAAAGAAGCTTCTATAACAGGGCATAGAAATGTATCATCCAATGACAGAAGAGAAAAGTTACTTGAGAAAAAAGAAAATTCATAAAGAATTATTTAATTATAACAATGCTTTAACATAAAGCTAAAATAGGAAAGAGTAATTTAAATTAAGACTTTGGCATTGTTTCCCTGTATTTGCAATAATTTTCTAAACCACATCTTTAAAACCAAAAGGTATGGACAGCCCTTGATTAGATACTCATATTATGGAGAATGATGCACAATTATCATACTCTGAGGTTAGCCTTCTTTGTGGAGGAAGATCGTCTTGATTCCAGCATACAGTTACCCACTCTTTCTTTTGAGATTTCATGAGAGAGCTGGGGCAGGAGAACTGGGGTAGGAGGAGATGTTTACACACTCCAGGCTGATAACATAAGGCCTATGTTGCCACCTGATCTGCCATTCTTATTTTCTCTATATGTAAGTCATAGAGAAAATATTGTTTTCATGAAAAAAATGTATTTGGATATTCAATAGAAAACTATATTTTCGATATCCTTAGAATATGTTTTCAGCACTGCGGTGTGCTGGTGCCCTGCCCGGGGTTTGTTTCCTGCCTTACGCCCTGTGTTGGCTGGGATTGGCTCCAGCAGACCCCCGTGACCCTGTAGTTAGGATATAGCGGGTTGGATAATAGAGGAAGGATGGATGTTTTCAGCATTTTTGGAAAGATGCATTGGTGTGTATGTGAATCTATACGTTTGTATGTCTATGATATAAATATTGCGGGACACTTGAGTAGATATGGACCGAATCCTATGAAATTTTGTGGATAATCTGCACTCATTAGCCTTAGAATTATGGGTGAATTCCAATTATTCATCTTCAAGCTTTTAAGGTTTAAAGTTTTTAAATCTGAAACAGCTTTAGCCACAAAAGCCAAACCACTGCTGAAAAGTTCAAAACGTTTGGCATATGAATTTAGGACATTGAAAGATAGAATTTCAGTTCAATACAAAGCTCAAGTTTTGAGCTTTTAAAGTTAAAAATTTTCAAAAACAGCAGTAGACACAGTGGCTAAACTCTAATTGCAAAGAAACTGTGATTTGATGTTATGCCTTCATTGCATTACCAGGGTGTCTGTATGTGGCTGATACTTGCCATTTTTTTGTTTAAAAGAAGATTTCCTGCTTTGGGTTTTGAATGCAGCACCTTAAACTTACTTGCATCAATTGGAACTGTTAGTGTAAAGACCATTCCTGCTGTGTGGTGTAAGGTGTGGGTTTCTACTCCTGTAATGTCTTAAATGAAACAAACCATGACTAGAAAAATGAATCCAGAAGTCATATAATTTGATGTAAATGATTAATAGTTCAAATTTAGCTCCAAAAATGTTTTCTCAGATATTTATTATTAAATTAATTTTTAATAGATTTACCTTTAATTTGGACTAAAATATGAATAGTGAACATCAGTGATACTGCATCTTGCATATACGTTGGTAAATTCACACCATACTCACATTGCAAATATGGAGGAGGTCAAGTACAGGCCAGATCAGATTTGTTCTTAAACAGAACATTAGAAATCAAAATAACAATCTAAAGTTGCGAAAATTTTACAAGTAAGAGCTTTAATCTAGCCATCCATTATCTGAACCCTCTTTTCAGTAAAAGATCAAGAAAATCAAGAGCCTAACATAGCAGCATTCATTCACATTACCCATACTTTATATTACCAAGCAGCAAACATCTGATCATGGGAGGAAAGCAAAGCTCATGTAGAGAACTGAACCATGGTCTATACTCTGTGAGACCATCATGCACTGTATGACTAAGTTAACACCAGAGGCTTTGTAGAAAAACAAGAAAATATGGGCTGACTAGTAAATAAGGTTTCCATCATGCAAATAGAAAACACGTTTAGGTTGAAATAAATCATACATCATATCTAAATGCAGATATACAAAGAAATATTAATCATTTACAATGTTGGTTGTTTGTGTGCACTAAAAACAATTGTCTCCAAAATTCAGAGAAAATGAAAACAGGGCCAGAACTGGGCAGAACACAAGCCAACTGCAGAGCACACTGTCACAAACTTCCAATTTGAAATCCCCAGTCAGCCTGACAGCAATGTCTTTGGGAAGTTGAAGCCATTCTAAGTACCTGGAAAGAACATAAGGGGACATCTGGGGACAAGAAAATAAGCAGACCAGGTTTCCAGAACTGTGAGCTAGCATCATCAGCCACTACACCACCATGCCACCTTTATACTTCATTTAAAGGAAATTGCAAAACATGCTAAGCTTGTGTTGAGCTCAGATGAAGCTATTGGTCACTTGCATGACTGCACCACCCAGGTCTTCTGGGAACTGATAAACGTTGCACGACTGCTTATCTTTCTGTTTTCTGGACTCCCTACTGTCTCCCTCCTGTTCTGTCTGTAATATCTGGTCAATTGCTGCATAATCATTAGAAAAAAATAGTGCTGGAAATGTGGTTAAAAACTACTATTTTAGGAATACGTTTGGGATACAGTTATCCTGGTCACACAGCCAATACAACAGAGCTGCAGAGCTCAGCCACTTGATAAACCACACAGGCTTACTTAAATCTTGCTCACGTTATCTATACTTGTTTATAGTCACAAATGAATACTTCCGTGGTTATTCCTCGAAATTGCAGATTGCGTCAGCAACACATATTTCACAGTCAAAAATAAACTGCTGTTGTTTTGCATTGCTATGTTTGTTGAAGTCTTTTAAAAAATTTTCTCCAGTGCAACAGAATTGATTTTCTTTTTCTAATAAACACTTCTTATAACTACTACTTTGCAAAAAATACATAGACAGTTGTGCTGTGCTTAAATTTTACATTAAAAATAAAAGGACCTGCACAACTAGTAACTGATGTAAACCTACTGAGGTTATCTGTTCATTATTTCAAAAACACATTTTGATTGTCTTAGTGATTTGGATGATTTGTCAACCTTAAACCACTTGTACTTTACTAACTGGTAATGTGAGCAACCTTAAAAAAATATTTTTAACTATGGTGCAGCCTGTGGCTTGGGTATGAGTAAACTCGAGCTGTGTTCTCATTGATGGGTGGAGCTGTAAAATGGACAATTATTGGACTTTACATTGTAAAAATCCAACATTCACAATAAATAACATTTTAGAAGAGTATGGTATGAGAGGTGTGGCATGCAGCTGGGGGTGGAACCCAGCCGGGACACCCAGGAGGACCGGAGGAGGGCTTGTGCCTCCTCCAGACCACGAGGGGGCGACCGCCCTGGTTGTGTTGGGGGCCACGGGTAGAGGGCTTGGAAGCCCAACCCTGTAGGGGCCCGTGGACACCGCCAGGCAGCGCCCCGGTGCCTGAACAACCCTGGACCTCAGCACTTCCGCCACACCAGGAAGTGCTGAGGGGAAGAGGAGCAGGGACACCCGGAGGGCTTCCAGGTGCGCAGCCGGCACTTCCGCCACACGGGGGTGTGCCCGCAGAAGATTGCCGAGAAGCAGCTGGAGCCCATTCGGGCTGTTATATAAGGGGCCGCCTCCCTTTATTCAGTAGCAAGAGTCGGGTGTAAGAAGACGGAGCTCGGAGAGAGGAATGGAGGCAGCCAGAAGGAAGGCATTTTGTGACTGTGAGGCCTGGACTTTGGGGGATCGGTGCTGAAGGCACTGGGTTGTGCACCAGCACCGGGTTGTGCACTGACTTTTGTAAATATATTTGTAAATAAAATGAGTGTGTTGGGAGCAAAACCGTTGTCCGTCTGTCTGTGTCGGGGTCTGGTTCCACACAGGCATAAGGGTTAAAGTCAGAAGAATAATGGCAATCTTATTTGATAAATTCCAAAAACAAGAAACTTTCACAAAACTTTGAAGGTTTTTAATCCACCTGTGTCATTTTCAATCAGTTGTTACATAGACAAAGCATATCTCCCAAAAAGCCACTGGGACTAATCACAAATAAAATATATTGAACTACAATATTAGGCGTTCCTCTTATTAAACAAACGTAGTTGAATAAGTTGTGAAGACTAAAACACAAAAAGTGCTTCCATCAAGTAACCAGGTTTAACAGAACCATCTGATACCAAGTAGTGAACTGCCCTGTCACTGGGCCCACGACAAGAATCCAGTCAGCTCCACTAAAACTGTTTTAGTCTCAGAGACTTGTACAGTCTCAGTTCTGGAGGGTCACACTGGCAACAAGTATTGACAGTAGTCTGTTTTTGTCTATGAAAATCCCTTTGCTTACTGTTCTGTATTATCTTTCAGTTGAAACATTCATTACATGCTCATACACCGTTTACAAGTCTTCTGTTCTAGTGAAAATGTTTGAATATGAAGTGTTTAGAAAGCAGAAAGTAATAATCACCAGATGAACAATGACTACACTTTCTAAAGTCCCCGAGAAAACTGTAAGGGACAGTTTTAAATGAATAAATTAACAAGCACTGAGCATACTTGAACAAAGTGTTCCAATTTAAATGTGATGTGGATTTTTTTTTTGCCTCACCCTCCACTTTGAATACTGGGATACAAGGCATTTAGGAACAAATGTCACTGAAAAAACTGGAATCAAAGAGAGTCTGTTTACTCCAATAATCCAGTCGGGATTTCTTATTACATGTTTGATGTTACTTTTTCAAAGTGACTTTTTTTCAAAATGGATAAAACTGTAATTAATGCTAAATATCTCAAGAGGGAAGAAGGGTAACTTCATGTTGAACAGTTCTTTATACATCACTAGCTCTGTAGGCCTGTACTGTAAAAAGCCCAGGCTCCTAGAAACTATTGAAATCGTCAGAAAAAAAACTGAAATGCAGAGTCGGTGGTTTCGTTTTCCAGACATGCTCACCCTCCCCTTGTCTGTCAGCAGCTAAGTGAGATCTTTTCTCCTTGGAGGTTGCGTTATGCCGTGTGCTCGCCTCACTTGTGTATTAGCAGCTAAGCAAGTTTGTCTTTCATTGGCGGTTTCAGTTTTGCAATGGAGTCGATTTCTTTCAGCTTTATTCTGTAGCCTCGTACTTCTTTCTTCTTCCGACTTATTAACTTGGGGCAGCCTTGCCAGCTCTTTGAGCATCATGCGGTAGCCTCGCACTTTCGGGCTGCCTTGCACTTCTGGGCTGGACAGACAGACACACATACTTAGACATTTATATATAAGACATTGCGGGGAAAGCACAGTACTAGGAGAAGAAAAACTACTCAGTTTCAAAGCAGCTTTAAGTAAATGCTTATTTTCATTTATATTTCCTATTCTGTCAAACCCTCTCCTTCGCTTTGTTGAAGAGGCCCAACTGATAATGAGATTGCTGGCAGGCAAATTCTGGTGTGGCCATTTTCCTTTATGTGTTCAGACTCCTAAGGCATAAATATTAACTTGCCTAACTAATAATATCTGTTCTTTATTTGATAAGGATTAGTGAAAAACACAAGTCCTTGCACCTATCATGTCAGAAAAACTCAATCAGACAATGGGATACTGGTGCCTGCTTTGTCTTGATTTGCATCAAATCATTGTAATACCTTCTGACATCGCCTGAAAAAACACAGCCATTTAGATTTAAACGCTAAGTAAACTGAGGGCATCGTAACCAATTGCTGCTGGAAAATGTATTGGCTAAACTGAGACTGCACCAACTCAAATATTGAGTCAAATGGCTTTGAGGTGAAAATGGACAAGCCACAACAAAATGCTGCATGTCCAATGGCAGTGCTAACCACATGTGGCCAGGCATATGTGGTTCAACTTAGGGCCTGAAGACAACCGAAAAAGCAATTTTCTACATGCATACCTGCTCTCTCCACACAAGACTCTGTACTTCTTTGAAACAGGAGAATCATACTGCTGACTCCTTTTCTAGGAAGTGGAAGGAGCACACCTAATGCTTCCTTGTTGGATTTTTCAACTTTAGCACAGTCCTCTCAGCAGTGGGTGACAATCAAGATGCAACATGTCATATATATTTTTTTCTCAAATTACTGCTACCATTAAGGGAGCAAATTGTACTAGACATGCTGTACTTCTTGCCTGACATGTGCTGCATGGTTTTGACTTCATAAAAGCTTGAATCAGAGGTGAAAATACATGATTAGAAAAAAAGGCCCATTCCTAAACTGGAAATGTTCAGGTTACACATGTGCACATGTACACAAACCCAGGAGAACACTGCAGGGCCAAATGGTTCAGCCCCATAGCTAGAAACACAAAGACAGTTTCACATAATACAAGAAGCAATAAGTTCTAGATAAGTAACTATATTAATTACATGCTAGAAAATTGGAAAAAAAACCCTAAGAATACAAATTTTAATATGTTAAATTATTGTGGGATAGATATTGCTTAATTTGTGCAACCTGGCCCTTAATGCACAAATGCCAATGCCAATTTATTACAAAGTTTCTATTTTCACCTGCAGTAAACTTGATTTTTTTTTTAACTCATTGAGCATATTTTCCTTTGCTATTCAAAGCAAAGCCCTTAAGGAAGATTTATATATGCTTTGGAAATCCATCCATCCATTTTCCAACCTGTTGAATCCGAACACAGGGTCACGGGGGTCTGCTGGAGCCAATCCCAGCCAACACAGGGCGCAAGGCAGGAACCAATCCCGGGCAGGGCGCCAACCCACCGTAGGACACACATACCCACACACCAAGCACACACTAGGGACAATTTAGAATCGCCAATCCACCTAACCTGCATGTCTTTGGACTGTGGGAGGAAACCGGAGTACCTGGAGGAAACCCACGCAGACATGGGGAGAACATGCAAACTCTGTGCAGGGAGGACCTGGGAAGCGAACCCGGGTCTCCTAACTGCGAGGCAGCAGCGCTACCGTGCCGCCCTGCTTTCGAAATTCGCTAATTATTTCCTCTTACCTGACAGACTGGGTTTTTGATAGACCTGCTCTGTGTATTCATTTTTATAGATTTGCATATTGCTATTTTTAATTTTATCACATTTTATTATTTAAGAAATTGTTTACATAATTACATCATACTTTACATAAGAGTATGTAGTGTTATATATCATAGCAAAAAACTATTCAAACAAATCATATGATTACCTTTGCTCTAGGATAAATCATTAATTTATCAAGGTGTTTCTCATTGCAGGATATTTACATGACTGTCTTTGCTGCAATGCAACATGCAAAATCTAACAAAACCACACACAATTAATTTTGAACAGAAATTAAATATTTATAGTTTTACTTGGACAAAACAAAGCAGGCAGCACAGGTCTGAGTCCTAGCTAGGGCTCATTTGGATTTTTTCTGGGTATTCCAAACACACACTTCTTTACTCTAAATTGATGTGACATGACTGTAAAAGTGAAAGTGAGCTACAATGCAGTGCTGTCCCTTCCAGTGCCTGGTTCTTGTTTTGCATATGTCACTACTTAGAATAAACTCAAGTCTCCAGAAGCACTAGTCAGGAAGAAAATACTGTAGCACAGGAAATTAATTGATTTATTTAAACAATTTAAAGTTTCTGGTTTTAAAAATTATAATATAAATAAGAAGGTATTTATGCAACATTATTTATTTAAATTAACTTTAATTCAGGAAAGTAAAGGAAGATATAACTACTTTCATGTATTTTCTTATTTCCTATTTGTTCTCAGAGTTAAATAACATTTGCAAAACTGCTAAATCTGATTCAGAGCAAAGAAGCAGAGGGTTAGGGGATGGAGAGAACTGGAGAACAGGTAATAATAATAATAATAATAATAATAATAATAATAATAATAATAAATTTTATTTTTATAGTGCCTTTCCCATGCAGGTAAAGCGTATTAAAGCAGCATCAAGCATACACCCAATTAGAGTCACCATTAGTCTACAGCACATCTTTCGTGATGTGAGAGGATAACTAGAGTACCCACAGAAAAAAACACACATTTCAGAGGGAGAAGATTTAAACTTCACACAGAGAGCATGTGTTACTAAGATTCTAAACCAGGATGCTGGGCCAATGTCAGAAAAAGTACATCAGCTATACCTTGTTTGAAATAAAACATCAGTTTGCGGATTTTTTTTTCTGAAGAAAGGAAAACAAAACGTACTGTATATAAACTAGTGGTTATACACCAAAAATGATGCTTGATATTCATTTCATCCATTTTCTGTACCATTAATAATATTGATACTGTCACAGCACTGACGACTTGTCAGCCTGGGAATGATAGGTCTGAGTTAGCAGCAGAATAAGATGGTATTCCATAGTGAAATGAGCAGCTTCAATGCCACCTGTAGTGGAGGTTATAAAAATGGCAAACCTGCCAGCCACAGATGCATAATCAATAACTATTAAGGCTAAGGCGAGCAGTCCTATTATGGATAGAGAGCAACCTAAATTAGCCACGAAACAAACAATAATCAATGGTGTCAACCGTGGGATTAGAAGACCTACGATCCAATTCAGAAAGCACTGAACATGGACTTACTGGGGTTCTCTTGGTTGTTGAAGATATCTGGGACCTGAAACACCAGAGCAGGGGTAGTTTAGGATGAAGACAGCCAAGAGAACAGTACCACTGTAGCTTTACACAAGTAGGTTTACCTGCCCACATATAATGGATGCAGCAAAGTGCGGCAGCGGAACACTCAACACCCCTGCTGTGCCAGCTGATAGCACAGTACTCTGCACCCCTGCTGCTGTGCCCTTATCACCAGCCATAAAGCTTCAGCAGAAGAAAAGACCACTCATCTGTTAATAAGTTAGAATGCTCCTGTAAGGAGCTTGAAATGGTCTTTGTGACAGTTGCCCTCTCAAAGGAAACGCCATGTACCCTATATTATAAATTAACAAACAACATTAATTCATATAGCCCATTTTCATACAAATGATGTACCTCAAAGCACTTAACAAGATGAAGAAAGAAAAAAGAAAAATATAAAAATAAGATTAGGCTATACTAAGTAATAATAAAGTAAGGTCCAATGGCCTGGAGGACAGAAAAAACCAAAACAAACTCCAGAGGGCTGGAGAAAAAAACAAAATCTGCTGGGGTTCCAAGGCCACAAGACCACCCAGCCCCCACTTAAGTTTATTTAAAATTTTCCAAGACTTTCCTTCTTGTATTAAAATCATCTATGTGTCTCCTCTGCAATATGTACATTCAAAGAATTCAACGCTGTAGTTATTGTCTTGATTGGAGCAGTCATTTAAAAGTAGAATTTTATTTATTGTCTTTTTGGCATTCATTTTGTTTTAACAATTGGGACCACAATTTTGTGAATTCTGTCGTTATGATGCAAGTCCTGGGGCCTCATGCAAAACGCCATGCATAGAATTTGCACTATAACATGACGTAAGCACAAATGCCGAAATGTGCTCACGCACAGAAAAATCCAGATGCAGGAATCTGTGCGTACTCCAACTTCCATGTTGTTCCGCTACATAAATCTTGGTCAGTATGAAAAGTAATGCTCGTGCACGCGCCTGCTGTCCCGCCCCAATTCCTCCCAGAATTACGCCTCTTTGAATATGCAAATCAATATAAATAGACCTTAAGCTCGGCCTTCTGTAAAAAGACAATGGGAAAAGCACAGGGGAAAATATAAGAATTTCAGCGAATACCAAGTGGAGGCAAAGGAAAAACATACTATTTGTTGATTTAAACTGTGGTATAATCAACAAAAGGAAGTTGATCGAGTGACATAGCGTGTTGGAGAAACTTGAAACCTCAAGTTCACAAAGTTGCATGGTGCCCGAAATAAAAAAGAAGTTGTCAGATATCAAAGTTGCCGTGAAAAGGCGAGTTGTAGCCCACCATCTGAGTGTCATATGAAAACTTATTAGGGTACAGAGAAAAAAAAAGGCACACAATGGGGAAAAAGCACGAAATGTCAACTTCAATCTCGAAATTTCCACTTTAACCACGTAGTTTATTTTGTAATTAAAGTAGAACATCATAAACTTCATCTTAAAATTGTTTAATTAACCAGTTTCTCAAATCACATCGCAATTAAAGTAGCACATTAAATGCTTTGTTTTGTATGCGTTCCTCTATGTGCTCTATGTGTGTGAATCACTACGTGCTTCTTAAACCGGCTCTCTTACTCCGACAGGACACAGAATCCATTACATTCATGATATTACAGCTCTCTGAATAACTAAAATACTGAGATGTATACATGATATAATTTTCATGATGATAGGAGTTAAAGCACGTTATTAAACATGGGTTTCACGGTGGCGCAGTGATTGTGCGCGACCTTCGATGAAATAATTTATTGCAGCAGTACTCAGGGGTGGCTCTAGGCTCGTGGCGGCCCTGGGCAGAGAAAGAATCGGTGGCCCCTTCGCCCGCCAATGTCAATATGGTATCTTATGCACAGCAGATGGCCACGTCCGTTGCGGACACTGCATAGCCGCCTTGTGCTCATGACACAAGCATTTAACTTTTGCCAAAATTTGCTGCTGCGTTTTTAGCGGTGTCGTTATTTTCTCTTTCAGTTTTATATTCAATGGCGTGGCAGCCCCTGGGATTTGGCGGCCCTGTGCAGGTGCATAGTTTGCACATACCTAAGGCCGCCCCTGCAGTACTGTCTCTTTCAAACGTACTAACCTCCAATTCCTGTCCTTCCTTTTCTTTCTCCAAGTAACCGATCACCACACAATCAGCTCTGTAATAGACGTTAAGCCATCTGTAAGCGTATAACGTCGATTCTTCAAAACTTTTAAGGAACATTGAAATATCTTCGTAGTACATGTTTAATTATTCTATCCTTCACACCAGTCCCAGTGAAGCATACAGTGCGAGACAGGAACAATCGTGAGCGGAGCGCCAGATCCTTGCTAGCGTAGCAACACCGTGTACTTTAATTATTAACAATATAGATTATTTAAATGAAGTTAAAGTTTTATCTGTATAATATAATAAACATACAGTATTTTGCTGCACTTCATCTTAAAAGTAATATCGTCATAATATGTAAATACGCGCTTAATAAAGTGGCTCAGGTTGTGCAATATTATAACTGTAGTGCAAGTTCACAGTGAGGTGATTGTACTTATAAGTACAAACAGTTCTACAAGGGGCAGTTGATGGACTGATTGGGTGCGTTTGGAGCTGTTGGGATGAAACTCTTTCTGAAACGCGAGGTCCGTACAGGAAAGGTTTGAAGTGTTTGCCATGTGAGAAGCAGTTCAAATAGGAAGCATGGCTGAGGCAGCGTGTGCTTGATGCTGTATACCGATAATTCTTTTTCCGATCAGCTGCTCCGAGTGGTGCAGTGAGAGTAATATGGAAAAAGATGATCTGCTGTGGCAACCCCTAACGGGAGCAGCTGAAAAAAGAAGAAGAAGGTGCGGTGAGAGTAACAACGCTAAAGCAGTTATGGTATTTGGAATAGTTTGACCATTCTGTGGGCCATTATGTTGTTACAGGTTAATTACAATCAGATGCATTAAACTAATAAACAATATGCGGTTAATTTCAGTGTATCTATATAGCCGCGTCAGGGACGTGGACCTGAAAAAGAAAGATAAACCACACAGGAACAGTAGCACTGCTTTGATGCTGGGTGCCGCCAGTCTGCAAAACCGAGCGGAGAACTTGAGTACGACAGGGTATGAGGTACCGTGGAAATGTGCGTGGCTTTACGGCAAGTTTAGATTTTATACATCGCGATTTGAATGTGGAAACGTTCTTACACTACATTTCTGTGCGTACGCACCGTTTATACATAAGGCCCCTGGTCACCAGGGGAGTGGCGTTGACATTGACGGATCATTTGTGAAGGGTTAAAAGATCATCTCGACAGCCATGTTGTATCTGAGATTTAGATAAAAAACGATTTGCAATTCTTATTACTTTTGAACCTTGACTCTTGAAATTACTTTGTAACTTGACTTTTGCTTTTCCTCTGTAATTTGGTTTTGATCACTCTGCTTTTTGACTGGAGGTTATGACCTTTGTTTTGTGTTCTGACTCTGTTCTTTCTCCGGTTCCTCACTCCTAACATTTTTTTTTTGACTGCTTAGCTCAGTCGTTACACCTTTCTGCATTGGCAGCAGTGTGAATTGGCATTCAATATTCAAATGAGCAGAGAGGCAGTGCTGTATTATGGCTAATGGAACACTCCAATTAAAACTAGTATATTTTATATGTTACCAACCCAATGTAGTTTGTGGTGGCCGAGAACAATGTTTAATCAGATGTATTCATTTACAATGAGAGAAAACAGCATATAATGGATATAACGGTGACCAGTTCTGTCCAATGGCAGAAACGTGCACGGAAAAAAGAAAGAAAGAAAACTCTACCATAACTCATGTCACATATTCCACATGTCCGCTATCCATTTGTACGCTCAAAACCTGCAAAATGAACTTTTTTTTTTCTAAAATATTATGAATACTTACAGTACTTCTGGAAAATTCAACATACAACATACAAGGTAAACAGGAAAGATTCATTCTCTCTTCAATGAATGAACGCTTTTCAATTCAAAAGCACAGTATTACAAGGTGCCTTTCTGGTATGTCAAGTTTTCTGGAAGTATTAATAAATTTTGGTAAAAAATGCACATATTGACATGTAAATTATGCAGCTAGATTTACATGAGAATTTTCTTTCTTTTTCCATGAACTTTTTTCACATTGTCTTCTATGGGACAGAAAAGGTCACAGTTATGTTTTTTATTATATCATAAACTGCATGAAATCATGACATTAAAAGCTTTTATTGACCACAATTACAGTCTACATGGGGTATTAAAATATAAAAAATATCGGGGGAAGTATTCCTTTAAGGCATGGACTTCAAACCTTGTGGATTCAAATTCTGCTGACACTGTGACACCATGAGCAAGTTGCTTCATCTGCCAATGCTCCAATTGGAAAAACAAAAGAAATGTAACCAATTATTTCTCAAATATAAGTTATCATGAATAAAGGCACCATCCAAATAAGTAAATAAATAATGAGAAACTCCGGTGCAAAAGAAAATGGCAAAAATCAAACGATCATCATTACTGTGTGCCAGTTAGGCAGTTCCTCCGGTTTCATTAGTTAAATGAAAAAGGAAACCACATAAGATTTCAGAAAAAGCGTAATTCTACAAAAAAGCGCCACTACTCAATACAATGACAAGTACAATCTAACAGCACGCGATCACTCTGTCACGTAGGCTTGAGCAAAGCTAATATTCTAGATTATTTTAAAACTTTATTGCAGGACAAACGAACCGTTTTATCTCCTGGTAACCATAAAAAAATCGGCCACGCGCTGCAACGTGAGCAGAATGTTACTTGATTACAGTGTACGTAAAATAGCACATTAAATTAACATTCTTTCTCCGACCCACGCGGCTAGCATTATTTTTGGTGTTTACTTGTTTGTCCTGCAGTTATGCCGCCTCCCTTCTGATGTAAACATGCGGACGAGTCGTGAATGTTACAAATAATGTCGCGATTTAATGACGTCACGGAGGAACTCGGGCTACGTGCTGTATGTGCGGTGCGTGCGCCCTCATGGCTGCTTGGTAGACATGAGTCAAAACACAACAAAACATGCAGAGAGGAACTGGTACATTCCAGTGTCTTTGAAAGGCGGGTTCCTCCTTTATTTGTCAACGAAATCAACCAAAAATACGCAAATTGTACTGTGCAAACCGAATAAGCTGCGGTCAAATGAGCACACTTCGGAAAGAACGGTAAAAGAAAGCAAGGTCTCAGTTAATTCTTTTGTGTGAATTTCTACATCAAAATAGTAACAGTATTAATATTTTCTGCTAATATATCTATGTTTAGGGCTGCTTGAAGTAAATGCTAGTATTATTAGGTTTCACAGTGGAAATTATAACAATCATAGCATTCTCAAACTCATTTCATACAGTTGGGTAGCAAAGGCAGGGTACGACATTTTTGTGATCGTGGACAGAAAACCACTTCAGACATGTGGAGAATATAAAAAATCCACACTGAAAATGACGCAGGCACAGGATTCAAAGCCAGGACACTGAATACGTCAGACAGTAGAGTTAGGTAACTGCTGCACCACCACGACTTCTCAGGAGAATTACGATTTTTCAGCAAAGCAGATGTATTTTTTATTGGAATACTGTTTATGGAATACTTCTAACATTATTTGAAAGTAAACCATTTTCAGGATGTCATTCTCTGCAAATGCTGAAAATTAAGAAATACAACTGAATTAACGTGAATTCAAAGCCACACAGTATAAACAATAATTTCCACAGCAGTGCAGTCCTATTTATCAGTGTAAAACTACTATCTACTTGAACAGGAGTATTCCAGGAATGTATTTATATATGAACTTCATTTGCAGTAACTGAAATATTTGAAAATAATTTTTCAAATCTTTTATATATATTACATACAGTGCATCCGGAAAGTATTCACAGCGCACAACTTTTTCCACATTTTATGTTACAGCCTTATTCCAAAATGGATTAAATTCATTTTTTCCTCAGAATTCTACACACACCCCATAATGAAAATGTGAAAAAAGTTGACTTGAAATTTTTGCAAAGTTATTAAAAATAAAAAAATTGAGAAAGCACATGTACATAAATATTCACAGCCTTTGCCATGAAGCTCAAAATTGAGCTTAGGTGCATCCTGTTTCCCCTGATCATCCTTGAGATGTTTCTGCAGCTTAATTGGAGTCCACCTATAGTAAATTCAGTTGATTGGACATGATTTGGAAAGTCACACACCTGTCTATATAAGGTCCCACAGTTGACAGTTCATGTCAGAGCACAAACCAAGCATGAAGTCAAAGGAATTGTCTCGAGGCACAAATCTGAGGAAGGTTACAGAAAAATGTCTGCTGCTTTGAAGGTCCCAGTGAGCACAGTGGCCTCCATCATCCGTTAAGTGGAAGAAGTTTGAAACCACCAGGACTCTTCCTAGAGCTGGCCGGCCATCTAAACTGAGCGATCGGGGGAGGAGGGCCTTAGTCAGGGAGGTGACCAAGAACCCGATGGTCACTCTGTCAGAGCTCCAGAGGTCCTCTGTGGAGAGAGGAGAACCTTCCAGAAGGACAACCATCTCTGCAGCAATCCACCAATCAGGCCTGTATAGTAGAGTGGCCAGATGGAAGCCACTCCTTAGTAAAAGGCACATGGCAGCCCGCCTGGAGTTTGCCAAAAGGCACCTGAAGGACTCTTAGACCATGAGAAACAAAATTCTCTGGTATGATGAGACAAAGATTGAACTCTTTGGTGTGAATACCAGGCACCGCTCATCACCAGGCCAATACCATCCCTACAGTGAAGCAAGGTGTTGGCAGCATCATGCTGTGAGGATGTTTTTCAGCGGCAGGAACTGGGAGACTAGTCAGGATAAAGGGAAAGATGACTGCAGCAATGTACAGAGACATCCTGGATGAAAACCTGCTCCAGAGCGCTCTTGACCTCAGACTGGGGCGACGGTTCATCTTTCAGCAGGACAACGACCCTAAGCACACAGCCAAGATATCAAAGGAGTGGCTTCAGGACAACTCTGTGAATGTCCTTGAGTGGCCCAGCCAGAGCCCAGACTTGAATCCGATTGAACATCTCTGGAGAGATCTTAAAATGGCTGTGCACCGATGCTTCCCATCCAACCTGATGGAGCTTGAGAGGTGCTGCAAAGAGGAATGGGCGAAACTGGCCAAGGATAGGTGTGCCAAGCTTGTGGCATCATATTCAAAAAGGCTTGAGGCTGTAATTGCTGCCAAAGGTGCATCGACAAAGTATTGAGCAAAGGTTGTGAATACTTATGTACATGTGATTTCTCAGTTTATTTATTTTTAATAAATTTACAAAAACCTCAAGTAAACTTTTTTCACATTGTCATTATGGGGTGTTGTGTGTAGAATTCTGAGGAAAAAAATGAATTTAATCCATTTTGGAATAAGGCTGTAACATAACAAAATGTGGAAAAAGTGATGCGCTCTGAATACTTTCCGGATGCACTGTATTTTCTGCTGATGAGGACCTCACCATTGCCAGAAAGTCATTTTCATATTTATAGAACTGTCTTGAAAATGAGCACATCAGTTGCTTGATACATTCAGCCATCAGTGTGTCTGTAAATTAAGCTGCTTTCAAGTGTTTCTGCAGTGCAGTATACATACAAACATACATGGAAACATATTCTACTGTTTGATTGCTAATAGTATAATCAACCAACCCTCTTATAAGTGAAACTGGCATCCACCATCACTGGGTTATCATATTTATATTGTCTCACCTTTGCACATATGCTGAATTGTTCAAAACAGTGGAGCAGAGCCATTAATTAAGTTATCACAATGTTTATAATTCATATTATCTGCACTATGAATTCCCACTTCCCCTAAACTTATGACAAGTCACTTCTATAAATGTACAGCACGCTACATTCAATTCACTTTGGTTGCTTCAATGGATATCTTGGTCATGATACACATTCACCCACATAAATAATTCCTCTAACTTAGAATAGATACATACATACTTGGGGGCAAGTCCCCTGGTGCCTTTGGCGCCCAAAACCCAGTTGCAGCCAATCTACCACTCATGTTGTGAAGAGGGGGGCTGAACACACTCCAAGGAGACGTGGTTGCTCCTCTGAAACCCACTCTTAAACGGTGATAAAAGGAGAAACAAATAGTTTTTTTTTTTCACCTCCTCTTTGCTCAATCAGCTGCTGGCTTGATCTGCATCTCGTGCAGTGCTTCGAACATTTGAAAGCCTGTACAGCATCTGTCCTACTCTTTGTCTTTTATTTCCAGCCCCTTTTGTGGTTAAATCTCATGGCACTCTTGGTTAAGTCTCGTCTCCCGGGACGTGAGTTCTTGATATTTTTTAGTTTATAATTTAAAGATGGAATAAGAATCTGAAAATCTAACAACATCACACTAAAGTTCAATAAATTCTGAAAAGAATGATACCAAACATATATACATAGGTTTTAAAATAAGCCCGATTTAAAGTGTGACAAAAACGTGACATAAAATCGTTGCACAAAATCATTGCACTTTTAGGCTTAGGATTTTATATATATACTAGGCTGACCCGCCTTTTAAGGCGACCGACTTTTAAGTTCTTAAGGCAATTCAATATGTAGATCAATTTGATATTTTATACAAACTCATTAATTTGGTTATATTGCATTTGAGCGGTATTACTTTAATACTCGTAGTTTCTGTTATTTTTGTGATGAAATTTAAACTTTTTTCCTATATTGAGGTCGCCCTTTTGAACCCCCCTGATATTTACTATGCGGTGAGGCATTTGTACTCCATCAACATTAATTATTTCCAGAGACATAATTTTTTCTATTTTTCCAGCGCATCGCGCACAAAAGCAAGTGAACGATGGGAGCACCAGAACTCTGCTCACATCATGTCGCTTCGTACCGCAAGCTGCAAGTAGTAAGTCTGTGATAAGCGGAATACCGCTACGCTTTCCACTCACGGGACGGAAGGACAATCCCGACTGCTTTTATATAGTAAGAATGATAGAGTAGATTTTGCTCTTTTGGATTTGATAATAATTCATTAACATTTCTAGGTATCCTAGTGGAACAAGTTAATATCCACACAAGCTCATCATTAAAGAGCTTTTAAATTTATATAGACTGCCTTCCTCAGTCATGTTAACCGTAATTGTGTATTTAAGATAGTGGGTTAACGTTGCTTATTATACCTAAAAATGCAACATTCATGTTATGATAGTGTTATACTCAAAATTACTTTATTTTTTGATTTGTTTAGTTACTTCTTCCAATGACATTTGTTTAGTTTGACTTGATTTGAAAAACAATGAACTAGCCCCCAAACCTTCCCCCTGAACCCCCCACCTCACACCTGATCAATTTAGAGTCGCTGCGCAAGCCAACAGTATGTCTTTTTCTCCCTCCGAGGAGAAAAGGTAAACATGTAAAAGCACCAAAAACATCCTGCCTTGGAATCAAATCTCCCACAGACCTGAGAGTTGTGAGGTGGCAAAGCACCTCACTGCATCACAATGCTACCTCGAAAATCAAATTATCACACCTGCAATAGTAATATACAGTATTCTGTTTTTTTTAATAACTCGCCTATCCATTTTCGGTTCAAAACATTAGGTACAAAGATGGAGCCAATCCTAAATGGGATGACATTCTAATGCAGGGCACACTCAAGCACCAACCTCCACTGTAGTACAGAACCAGCACTGACTTAAATGGAGGAATCATTTGCGTGTGCTAGGGCTCACTCATGTGCAGACCTTATTTCAGAATTTCCATGAAAAACACATAGGCCTGCAAAGCTGGGTGTGTGGAACAAAAAAACATGATCATTTGAAAGAAAATCTCCACAGAGATGCTGTCCTTTGTATTATATATTTTTTATTTTGAAGGTTAATAATGATATACCTGTAGAAAAGATTATTTACAATGTATTTTAAGAAATGCTTTATTTACTAGACCAGCTGGTTTAAAGAAGTTCAATTATAAGTAAAGATTAACTAGGCAGTTTGGCAATTACACTGGTGAATGTATTTTATTACACTTACCACCATGATGTTTTTTAACTGATTTTTATCTAATAATGTTTTAATTCTTATTTTGTACTATCTTTAATAGGCTACGTTTTGTATGAAACTGTGTCTTTGTAATAAACAGAGAAATTACAATGAATGGTAGAGTGTACAATTTCAAGGATAATCTAAAACAATGTACAGTACCTTCTGGGGGATGGAAGTTCTTTAATTTATTTTCCCATAGCTCTATCACTCCTCCATAAAAGGATGCTTCAGTGTAAATCTCTGTAGAGTGCCACATTGCTATATAACAAAAACAAGAAATACACAGAGAAGTTTGGAAAAAGTGCCACATTGTTTCACATGAAGGGCAGTAGGTATGCTGGTGGCCTTGTCATCATTTTTAAAGTTATGTAGTTTTATGTGCCAGTTAAGCTATATTGTGGTTTAATGAAAGGGTAAATACAGCTTTTTAATTTTATGTATGGCTTCACTTTAGTGAGTTGGTTTTGGCAGCATCTGCCTAACCGTCTCAGACAAGAAGATTGATGATATACATAGGCAGCAGTCACTCGCCTGCAAATTATCCAATCAATCCCAGAATCCAGTTGATAAAGCTACTTTAAGGATCATCCTTTACTAAGGTCTTCAAAAAGGTAACACACATACACCTACATAATATAAATTATTTAAGTCCTTTTATATAACTCTTCCTCAAATTTGAAAATGATAGATTTTTTCTCTTTTTGTTTGTAAATTTCTTGTTTACATGTTTTAATGAGAGGAATATGTGCCATCCTAATCCTTAACAAAAAATACCAAACGTCTAAATATACAGTATTAAACAGTGATATTCAGTATTAAATATATACAGGGAAAGAATTATCAAAAGGAGAAAATTACATAAAAAAAAAACAGAACAGACAACAAACACTACTTGGGTTATGGACCTTAGTAAACTCCTTCCTCTTTGCACTCCTTCCCTACTGTACCTAACAGTTGCCTGGCATTTTAAATGAGAGCAGTGTGTAGATGATGCAAAATTGTCACAAACTGAGAAAGCAAAGGGTTAGGTGTAATGTTTTTCACATCTGTATGGATTCGTATTTCTCATAACTCAACATGAATCCCTCTTTTTTCCATCCATGATCTTATCACATTTTGTTTTCTCCCTGTGGCTAAATCTTACAATTAATGACACACCTTTAGAATCAAGTACACAGTTACGCCCTACATCAATCTAAGTGGGCAGCCTACATCTGTTTTAGCCAAGATTACATAACACAAATTTGAATCATTTGATGACTTTCCGCAACATCAACTTCATAATCTTTGCAGAGGTTGATTTATGGCTTGATGACTTACATGCAATATATGAGCACAGTATATTTTGTGTTTTACATGTGACTTCTATACACCGATCAGCCACGACATTAAAACAACCTACCTAACATTGTATTGGCCCCCCTCGAGCCGCCAAAACAGCTCTGAGTCATCAAGATATGGACTCTCCAAGACCACTGAAGGTGTCCTGTGGCATCAAAAAGTGAGTAGCAGATCCTTTAGGACATGTAAGATGAAAGGTGAGGTCTCCATGGATTAGACTTGTTTTTCCAGAACATCTCACAGATGCTTGAAAGAACTGAGATCTTAAAATTCTGGAGACCAAGTCAACACCTTGAACTTTTTGTCATGTTTCTCAAACCATTCTGGAAAAGTTCTTACAATGTGACAGAGCATATTATCTGGCTGAAAAAGGCCACTGACATCAGGGAATACTATTGCCATAAAGGGGTGTATGTGGTCTGCAACAATCTGTGGGTAGCTGGCACATGTCAATGTAACATCCATATGAATGCCAGGAGCCAAGGTTTCCCACCAGAATATTCCCGGGAGCATCACACTGCCTCTGCCAGTTCTTTCTTCCCATAGGATAGCCTGCTATCTGTTCTCTAGGTAAACAATGCACATGCTCTCAACTATTCGCATGATCTAAAAGAAAATGTGATTCATCAGACCAGGCTACCTTCTTCGATTACTTCATGGTCCAACTCTGTTGTTCACATGCTCATTGTAGCCACTTTAGATGGTAGAATGGGGTCAGCATAAACACTCTGACCAGTCTGCAGCTACGCAACCCCATATACAGCAAACGCTATGCACTGTGTGTTCTGGCACATTTTTCTAATGGCCAGCTTTAGGTTTTTCAGCAATTTGTGCTTCAGTAGCTGTTCTATGCGATTGGACCAGACAGGCTAGCCTTTGCTCACATGCACATCAGTGAGCCTTTCGTGCCCATGGCCCTGTCACCAGTTTACCAGTTGTCCTTCCTTGGACCATGTTTGGTAGGTACTAACCACTGTATACCATGAACACCCCACAACACCTGCCATTTTGGAGATGCTCTGACCCAGTTGTCTAATCATCACAGTTTGGTCATTGTTAAAGACCTTTATCTCCGGAAGCAACACCATCTTGAATCAGTCTGATGGAGACTTGTATCATTTTCTTTCATAGAGCTATACCATGTATTTTACTTCAAATATATGGGTTTCATCCTTGTGGTGCCCCAAAGATTTCTAATATCTCTTTGTCTCATTATTACAATGCTTTATAGAACTTGTGTTTTAAGATATGTAATTGAGATGTGGTCAGTTTTCTTCCTGGGACTTAAGTTTGCTCCAAAAGGTGTTAACTTGCACTATTAAATTTCAGTGTTTATGCGTTTAAACCTTTTGGGTTTTATCCTGCACAAAATGTGACTGTGATCAAAGCGCCAAATGTGCCTAAGGCAAACATAACATATTAATGAAAGTTGGTAAATCAATTTCCAAATTTAAACAAATAATGAAAACCTGAAAAGCTGCACCAAACCACATTCTGAGCAATACTGACCAAACTGAGAATATGTTGGAGTATGATCAAACTTTCTAGCAGTGGTTGTTCTCAGATTTAATACAAAAAAACAAAACAGTACTATCATCAAGTGTTCCAGAACAGCATTCTAGGGACAGATGATTCCTATGTGAAATATTTTGATCCAACTTTGATCCAATCATGTCTAGAGAAAAGTTAACATTGCAATCCAAAGTGAGAACCTCTAACCAGCTGTCAAACATAGTATTTGTAGGGTCATGATTTGGGGATGCTTCACCATGTCAGGTGACTGAAAGCTTACATTCAGTGATAGAATATGTACACATGTCTGTATTGGATTTTTTTGTATTCGTTCATGAGCTAAAGCTCAGATATGTCACGCAGCTAGGTAATAATTTGAAACACATAAGTGTATTGCTATAGGCAAAGAAATTTAGAGTTTTGGAATGGCCCAGTCAAAGTTCGTGGCTCCTGAGGCTTTAATTAACAAGTAGCAAGTGACTCAATGTGAAATCAGCACATTCAGTCAGCAAGTCTAAACCCTGCCATTCCCTAACATTAGCTTGAATAGGAGAAACTACTCTGACAGTTTTATTGTGAGCCTGTTAAAGTTTGCATTACTATCCAATCCAATAAACTCAAGCTTTTCAGAAGGTCTCTAAGAATATACAGTATTCAATTTTGTATAATGAGGAATAACCAAAAATCTTGCATATCGTAATTTTTTGGTTCTTTGCTGTAATCACATACCATATACTGGTTACTTCGCCAACTTGTAAAAATTTTGAATTGAATGAAATAAATAACATCACTGTCTTCATGAGAAAACTGGAAACTTAACATCACTGTCTTCATGAGAAAACTGGAAACTGACTTAGTGTTAATGTACAGTACAGTATTAATCCTAGAAATTTATTATGATTCCTTTAAGTACTTAATATTTGAATTGTGAAGTAATTTCATGTCAGCACTGCACATGAACTACAGAAATAGGGATTGCTTATACATCTGTTAATTCACTTAATCATAATTTTAGTATCTTTTTGTATTATGCTTTTTATCCATTGAATCAGGGTTTTTATGTAAACAATGTAAGAGCCCAAAGCAATAAAGAATAATAATATTACTTTTCTTCAAAGAGAATGGTTGGAAATTTTGTTCTTTGTTTGTATTTGTTTAACTGCAGGGCATATAAATGGGATGATGCTAACAACACTTTGTCAGGGTGCAGTCAATGAGAAAGAAATAACCTACAATATAATCAAAATCTGCCAGAAGAGTGGAAAATCGCTGGAAATCGAACATCTGACTGGGAGTATATTACATTATATTTGTCTGTCTCTTTTAGCCATATATCTGTTTAATTTTGTGTAGATGCTCACTGTCTGTTAAGTGTCATTGTATGCCTTTTCATCAGAGGCTATGCAGTATAACTGGAGCCATGTAACTAACCAGAATTTCTCATTTATACATTAACACAAGGTTCCAACAGTACGGCATTGAAGAATAGGGTTCACAAAGCACCATCCTATTGTTTATTGTACAAACCCCAGAGGCAATGGAACAATAGCTCATTGCAACATATGAGTAAAATGTTAGACATTCACACGTGCAAGGTGTGCAAATAACAAAGTGCAAGACATAGCTCTATGTCAACAAAAAACATTTTTGCATTAGCTGATATGATGACTGCAAAATGCTTCCACTATGGCCTAGGAAACTGTCATTTACTTAGGCAGTTCTGCAAATGGTAAACATTTCAGACCCAAAGGGTAACTTGTAATCCTTAGCTCCCATTGAAGTCAGTTTTCAAAGGTCTGAAAAACTGGTTCCATGAAAAGGAAGGAAGAACAGTTTGTTCACTAATTTGGTTCTGTGTTCACTAATTTGCAGGTACAATAAAGTGTTCTTTTGATGTCTAACTTCTTTATTTAATTTCTTCTTCTTAGTTGCCTTTATTACAATCCTTTGTACAATGTACAAACATAACAAAGCAACTTACAGTATAATGACATGCTACATGCATAACAAACTAAGAAATTTGACAAGAACAATCACTATCTGTTTAAACATTTAATTTTAATGAAATGTTTATTTTTGTATAGCACTCTTCCCAGAGTAAAGCACAGAGCACTTTTTAGAAAAATGACAGATGTCATTAGGGAACAAACGTGATGTACATCCGCTATTTAATCCATTTATTCAGTTCTAATTTAGGTATGGTAAGCAGAAATCTGAAAAAGTATTGTCTACTCTACTACCAGGAAATTAAAAGTCTGATTGATGTCTGAATGCTGTTACTTGCAAGTATACTGTACATAAACAAATAATACTTTTTAGCCAAAAACACACAAGTGGCGTCTAAGAATGAAGCAGGCAAAAAAATAAGCCCTGCCTCCCAGGTAAGAATCCATGGCCGGTATATCCACATCTACCTGATTGTGTGGTCTGTCACTCACCTACCTGAAAACCACAAAAAGGACTGCCTTTTCAATTCAGTTCATTTTTATTAAGGACGTCTCCACTTAATGAGCTCAGTCTACTATACAAGAAATATAAACAAGATAAACAAATGAAATGCAATAAACTTGACATAGTGTTGAAACCTAAAGAGAATAAATGACAATGTATATATATATATATATACTAGCAGAATACCCGCGCTTCGCAGCGGAGAAGTACTGTGTTAAAGAAGTTATGAAAAAGAAAAGGAAAAATTTAAAAAATAACGTAACATGATTGTCAATGTAATTGTTTTGTCACTGTTATGAGTGATGAGTGTTGCTGTCATATATATATATATATATATATATATATATATATATATATATACACACATATACACACACACATATACATACATATATACACATACATCCACATATATATATATATATATACATATACACACATACATATACATACGCACACATATACATATATATACATACACACACATATATATAAACATATATATACATACTCTACATATACAGTGGTGTGAAAAACTATTTGCCCCCTTCCTGATTTCTTATTCTTTTGCATGTTTGTCACACAAAATGTTTCTGATCATCAAACACAT
>JANRMT010062854.1:28411597-28445025 GCA_026402145.1 Polypterus bichir lapradei | reverse complement strand
AGCGGCAGCCTGTCTATGAACTTAATTTAAAGTTTAGGTTTACATCGTGCTTTGTTTCCGAAGTAGCAGAACTCATGAATATGGTTGTATATGTCACTCGCTCGCTTCTTATTGTTTCGCTGCCTTCTCAATTATATAATGCATGTTTTCTTCAGCGCTTTTTGGGCCTCTTCCTGGTTTTCTACGTACTGCGTGACTACGTAGGAGGCGTGATGATGTCACACGAAACTCCGCCCCCACGGGTTTCAAGCTCCTCTCCATTACAGTAAATGGAGAAAAACAGCTTCCAGTTATGACCATTACGCGTAGAATTTCGAAATGAAACCTGCCCAACTTTTGTAAGGAAGCTGTAAGGAATAAGCCTGCCAATTTTCAGCCTTCTACCTACACGGGAAGTTGGAGAATTAGTGATGAGTCAGTCAGTGAGTGAGTGAGTGAGTGAGTCAGTGAGGGCTTTGCCGTGTATTAGTATATATATATATATATATATATATATATATATATATATATATATATATATATATAAATACACAATCATGGGAACCCCTCTCAGCCTGCATAATAATTTACTTTCAACAAAAGAGATAACAGTGGTATGTCTTTCATTTCCTAGGAACATCTGAGTACTGGGGTGTTTTCCGAACAAAGATTTTTAGTGAAGCAGTATTTAGTTGTATGAAATTAAATCAAATTTGAAAAATTTGGGTACCCTTGTAATTTTGCTCATTTGAATGCATGTAATTGCTCAATACTGATTACTTGCAACACTAAGTTGGTTGGATTAGCTTGTTAAGCCTTGAACTTCATAGACAGGTGTGTCCAATCACGAGAAAAGGTATTTAAGGGGTCAACTGCAAGTTGTGCTTCCCTTTGACTCTCCTCTGAAGAGTGACAGCATGGGATCCTCAAAGCAAGTCTCAAAAGATCTGAAAACAAAGATTGTTCGGTATCATGGTTTAGGGGAAGGCTACAAAAAGCTATCTCAGAGGTTTAAACTGTCAACTGTAAGGAATGTAATCAGGAAATGGAAGGCCACAGGCACAGTTGCTGTTGAACCCAGGTCTGGCAGGCCAAGAAAAATACAGGAGCAGCATATGCGCAGGATTGTGAGAATGGTTACAAACAACCCAAAGATCACCTCCAAAGACCTGCAAGAACATCTTGCTGCAGATGGTGTATCTGTACATCATTCTACAATTCAGCACAATTTGCACAAAGAACATCTGTATGGCAGGGTGATGAGAAAGAATCCCTTTTTGCACTCATGCCACAAACAGAGTCGCTTGTTGCATGCAAATGCTCATTTAGACAAGCCAGATTCATTTTGGAACAAAGTGTTTTGGACTGATGAGACAAAAATTGAGTTATCTGATCATAATAAAAAGCGCTTTGCATGGCGGAAGAAGAACACTGCATTCCAAGAGAAACAAACACCTGCTACTTACTGTCAAATGTGGTGGAGGTTCCATCATGCTGTGGGGCTGTGTGGCTAGTTTAGGGACTTGGGCCCTTGTTAAAGTCGAGTGTTGGATGAATTCAATCCAATATCAACAAATTCTTCAGGATAATGTTCAATCATCAGTCACAAAGTTGAAGTTATACAGTGGGTGAATATTCCAACAAGACAATGAATGACCCAAAACACAGTTCGAAATCTACAAAGGCATTCATGCAGAAGGAGAAGTACAATGTTCTGGAATGGCCGTCACAGTCCCCAGACTTGAATATCATCGAAAATCTATGGGATGATTTGAAGCAGGCTGTCCATGCTCTGCAGCCAACACATTTAAACGAACTGGAGAGATTTTATATGGAAGAATGGTCAAAAATACCTCCATCCGGAATCCAAACATTCATCAAAGGCTACAGGAGGCATCTAGAGGCTGTTATATTTGCAAAAGGATGCTCAACTAAGTATTGATGTAATATCTCTGTTGGGATGCCAAAATTTATGCACCTGTCTAATTTTGTTATGATACATATTGCATATTTTCTGTTAATCCAATAAACTTAATGTCACGCTGAAATACTACTGTTTCCATAAGGCATGTCATATATTAAAATGAAGATGCTACTTTTAAAGCTCAGCCAATAATAAAGAAAAATCCAAAGAATTAAGAGGGGTTCTCAAACTTTTTCATATGACTGTATATATAAATACTGTATATACCAATATGCCGGGTGGTTTTAGGTGCAGTGTTTTACTGACCTAGGACAAAAGAAGTTTGAAAAGGACAATTCCATTGGCCAACAATGACAATTTCAGTTGGGCTGAAGGCATCTGATAATGTGTCCATCATATGGAAAAATGCATCCATTTCAAGGTAGATCAAGTGCCACCATGAACACTGAGAAGTGAAAAAAAATGGAATTGACTAATCAAACATATGACATATGAAACAAACTGAAGAGCAGCTTTGACAAGAGCTTTTCTTGAACCTTGTTACTTGGAGATGACAGTCTTAGATCTTAGACTGGATGGCCTACTTTATTCCTAAATAAAAGCATAAACAAAGTAAAACAGTGGTATTAACATATATAAATTAAAGTGTCAAGAACTCCACATGATTCAAAAGGGCCTAATTACACGGATTGCTGAAACAAAGTGGTTACTGAAAAATAAAGTGTTTTTATCAGCATTACTATTTTTATTTTCCTCATTAGAGCATTCTCTGATGGGCACAGCCCTGTAAATTCAGCTTGCTGGTTAAGATTTTTGGAATGTTACTAAATATTACAGCTGACATATTTTATAAACTGTGAATTCAACAAAACTCATGGTAAAATAAACAACAGTAAATATTTCCTGCAGATAGTGCTGATGGACATTGTAATTATACCCTGGCCAGTTTGGAATGCAGAAACAGGAACAGCATGTGCATCATCCTTCTGTACTGCAAGTTTGCATTCCTGGAAGTCATGTTTGAATACACAGGCTATCCAGGTATTACATCCTGGAAGCACAGCCGGGTCAGAAGGAACCTGTAGAGGACAGGGGAGCGCCTGATAGCTCCCACTAGCAGTGCCTAAGGACCCCAATGGGGCTGACTGTTGGCATTACAACTGCTATGCGGCCTTGCCCTATCCAGCCCTATGACTATATGTATTTTGACGGTTGGCGAAATACGAATAAAATTGGTTACAAGTGGTATCTCTGTGCTCAATGCTGTTTTATTAATAATGACCCAGTAAACATATTATCAATTCTACCTCACAGACTCTGACTGTCTGGGTTACATTTCTGGCCCTACCTTCATCAGTGTGGAGTTTTTCATATTGTCCCAGTGTCAGCGGGTTTTCTCTTGTTATGCTGATTTCAAATATTATCTTGATAATGTGTTAATTAGCAACTCTAAATTGGTCCAGTATTGCCTTTATTGAAGGGGCAGAAGTAATGGAATTCATTACCATATGAGTGATATCATTTGTGGCTGCTAAGTTTTGACAAATATGTTTTGAGATTTTTATTTTAAATCCGGTTTTGCACCTGCAAGTGCCAGTTATTTTTGGGTTTTTTTCACCACAATTAAACCCCATTAGACTAACAGTAAACGCTGGCATGCTGAAGTCAAAATTACTTATTTTTTACATAAAGAAAAACAGATAAATATGAAGTAAAATGAAAGACTTTCCCTTCTTTTCTATGTTTGCATGTATTGAAATAATACCAATTTTTGTTTTCCATCTTTCCAAAATTATTGAGATAAATGGCTTCCAGGTAATTGTTATTGGTCACATGTTTCCTGTGACTGTGTAATGCTGAAGCTAGACTTTATTCTGCTGTCACATAGAAGACTACAGAACTGTCCATGGATGAAGGCCAAGTAATCTGACAACTGAAAACCAACACACTGCAACTAGAACACAAAAAAGACAGATCTAGCAAAAGAGGTAATGTGGGATATCTCTCTATTACAAAAAAAAATCTTAGGAGGGAGACTAGGGAGACAAGATGTGATCTTCTCGGAAAACAATTTGACGTCCCACGAGAGATACTTTAACGTCGCGCGAGACAAGGCAGTGAGACAACATTTAAAACAAGTTCATGGACATCTAACCTAGTGATTGTTGGGATGCTTTTGACAGACAAACTTCTTGTGCTCCCAGCTCTTAAAACAACGACAAGCAGAACACGCAGCTCGCCAGCAGCAGCAAGCTAGCAGATGATCTGACTGCTTCTCCTTAGCGTGCGTTCAGCCCCCACTCTCCCTTCACAACATAAGCGGCAGAGACGCAAAGTTGCAAAAGGACAGCTGCTGTACAGGCTTTGAAATGATCGATGTGCAGCATGACAAGCAAAACATGCAGCTCGCCAGCAGATGATACGACCGCTTCTCCTTAGCGTGTGTTCAGCCCCCCCACAACGCGAGCGGCAGAGACACAAAGTGGCAAAAGGACAGCTGCTGTACAGGATTTTAAATAATCGATGCGCAGCACAACAAACAGAAAACACAGCTTGCCAGCAACAGAAAGACAGCAGCTGATCTGACGGCATCCCCTTAGTGTGCGTTCAACTGCCCCCCCTTCACAACGCGAGCAGCATTATACATCCTGCGAGAAAGAGATTTAATCATGCCTGGGGCCGGAAATAAAGGACAAGTATTGTTTTTACAAAAGTTTTAAAGTAAAAGTGAAAATAATGCATATGTAACAATTCCCATGAAAATAACAATCTTTTTAAATTGTATATCCGGTAAACCAAACCCAAGGGTGGGCGAGCAAAGCGAGCAGGGGGCAGAGCCCCCTAGTTTAGAAAAGGAAAGTAATCACTGGTGTGCTTAACAACTGACACTGAAAGCTGCAGCTAAAGACAGAAAAAATATCAGCACAGTGAGAAAAAAAAACGTTAAAAACTATATCATTAAGGACCACCACTGTGCCGGAGATAATCCATCACAAGAAAAATTACTTTGATAGCACAATTAATAAGTCCACACAGAAAAATAGCAAATCCCCATCACTACCACAAACAACAAAGACAGATTAAACCAGAATTCTGTAAGAGTGTTATCAATCATGAGACCAACATAAACCGCAACAAAAGTGATATGGAGGGTGAAAAAGCAGGAAAAAGAACAAAACAACAGAGTCTAAAAAATTTCAACTGTAAAACATGGTGTAGGTAGCGTCACTACTTGGGATTGTATACTCATGTCTGGAGCTGGTTCTGTCATCTTTACTAATAAAGTAGCTATTTATTACATCAGCAGAATGACTTTAGAATTGTGCAGAAATATCTTGCCCATTTGGTTGGGAGAAAATGTTTCCTGACACTTTGGGATTATTAGATGTGGTAGCAAGAATATGACCCTAAACACATTACCAAAGCAATCAAAGAGTTAACCTGGAAAAAACAGAAGTCTTGGAATGGCCACTGACCAAACCTGTTATAAATCTAACCAACCTGAAAGGAAATTACAGTCGGAAAACACTTGAAGCTGTTATTACATGCAAATGACTTGCAAATAAATATCAAGTTTTAAATCACATTCATTTAATATTTCAATTAATTCTAGCACTTAAGCGAACTTCCAGATACTTGTGGAAAAACTTGTGCAAATATGAATACTAAGCAAACGCAGGACTCTGAAACAGTGAGGCAGCTGCTCTAACCACTACTCTGCTGTGCCACCTACCAGTACATATTATTTCCAATGGTGATAAGTATGTGTGCAATAATATAAACTTAACTAAATCCAAGTGAAACACATATTGCTATTGGTAGCTGTAGCTGAATGAACGCAAAGCTGATTTAATTCTACTTGTAGGTTTATTCACCTGGAATTAAAGTAAAAAAGAGACAAAGAAATACTGAACAGTACTATGCTGTCACAATAGCTGCAGGGACAGCTGTCAAAGAAATGCCCTTTGGATAATGTTGCTCGCTTTCTACCCTTTACATATGTACCACGTACTTGCTGGCAAAAGAGAACAGGAAACTCCCTGACTGGAAGCTATTTGATTATTTGCATTTTCATTTTTAACAAGTATTTGCTCAGTTGTGATATGCATTTTGTAAAGTATTTCTCAATTGTGCACATTTCATTCATTTGGCTTGATTCTTTGGTATTATGTTTGATATCTAATACAGTGTTTTATTGTGTTGTAAGGCTTTGTGACAAGACATACATTTCTGCTTTTGTAACAGATCTTTATGGGACAGAAAAAGTTAGCATGCTTGTTCCATGCAATAAAATAAAAAAAGTGTTTATTTGGTGATATGGAGGCAGAAGTATCTTGTGAAACATGTTCTATGTTTCTAAAATGAAAATCTAGGCTGAATTCAAATAAAACATTTTATAAATTGCCATAAGGAGTTTTTGCATAAACCTTTTTAAGGTCCAAGACTCTCCTAAACTTGGACATGATAAACCAGGGAAGGCTAATGTTTAACAAGTTAATAATAATAATAATAATAATCATTACATTTATATAGTGCCTTTCTCAGTACTCAAAGCGCTATCCACACAGGGAGGAACCAGGAAGCGAACCCACAATCTTCCACAGTCTCCTTACTGCAAAGTTAGCAAATATATATGACGTAATATTGTGGTGTATTCAGAAACTTGGTTAACGGATTTGAAAACTGAAACATTTTAAACTTTTTTAGTTACGTCCAAGAGTCAGTTATCGTATTTTATGTTTCTAATATACAATGAATCATATTCAAAAATAACAGTGATAATAAAATACAATTACATTTGTTAGTAGACTACATCATTTACAGGCTTTTTTGACTGCACTTTACAATGTCATATGTAATTAAAAGTGTAGCCCAAACAGGCTTGTGGTGGCCTAATAGCTTTCATAGACAGCAGATACCAATTCAAGTCACATAAAAATGACATAGATTCATATCCTATGGTTAGTTGTTAGTCTGTAACTAACTGTAATTCAGATTTCTTAAACACATTTTTTAAAGATATAAAGAGTTAAACTCTGTTTAAGTTTAAAGGTAAATGTGTTGGCTGCTTCAGACAATGGTAGACTCCAGTAGGTGCTTTTCACATTATATGTGAATGCATCTAAAAATGGATAGAAAGAACAGTAACAAAATTAAACATTTATATACTACTAGCTGTGTAAGCCGGTCCTAGAAACTATTGAAATCATTACAAAAAAAATTGAAACGTAGAGATGTCAGGTAATTGAAAGGAACTACTCTGGGCATCTCTCTCCTAGAAGGTTTCATACTGCTGACGTGCTTGCATCGTTTGTGCATTAGCAACTAAGCGACTGTATTTCTTTGGAGGTTTCGCTTTGCCGACGTGCTGGCCTCACTTGTGTATTCTTGGAGGTGGAGCCCTTACTTCGACTCCACCTTTCACTTCTGGGCCGGACAGACACACACACTTCCACACGTAGACGTTTATATATAAGATAGAGACTAGTCAGATATAGGTGGCTCATGCATGATACTTGTGAAGGTAATCAACCAATTTGAAAAATAATCTAATATCATATGTTGCACAATACAATGGCCTTTTTTATTACTTAAATCATATAAATAAAATAACATTCTCAAAACTGCATTATCCAGCAACAGGATTGTGAGGGTCCTTGGCCTATACTGACTGCACCAGGCACAAGGCAGGAAACTACCCTTGACAAGGTATTAGTCCAATGTAGGTTAAGTAACATTTCACCTTGAAAACAACTCATTTTCAAAGCCACTTTATTCAACAGCAGGCTCGCTGCCAGCCTGGGGCACAAAATTAGACTGTACAATGGATGGGGCACCAGTCCATAATACAACAACAACAACATTTATTTATATAGCACATTTTCATACAAATAATGTAGTTCAAAGTGCTTTACATGATGAAGAAAAGAGAAAAGAAAAAAAGACAAAGTCAGAAATAAAATCAGAGAGCACTAATTAACATAGAATAAGAGTACGGTCTGATGGCCAGGGAGGACAGAAAAAATAAAAAAAACTCCAGACAGCTGGAGAGAAAAAAATAAAATCTGCAAGGGTTCCAGACCATAAGACCGCCCAGTCCCCTCTGGGCATTCTACCTAACATAAATGAAACAGTCCTCTTTGTATTTAGGGTTCTCATGGAAGGACTAGATGATGATGGTCATGTAGACTTCTGGCTTTTAACCCATCAATGTAGGAACATCATGGTGCTTTGATTAAGTGGTGGTGGTGCAGGTCGCCACCACAGAAAACTGGGAAAAGAAACAGAAAAGAGAGTAGGGGTTAGTACAGATTTTAGAGTCACCATGAATAGTTATGATAATAAATTGAATATACAGAGTATCAGGATTAAATTAAAATAAAGTTATGAGAAGGCCATGTTAAAGTAATGAGTTCTTAGCAGTTTTTTAAAGTGCTCCACTGTATTAGCCTGGCAAATTCCTATTGGCAGGCTATTCCAGATTTTAGGTGCATAACAGTAGAAGGCTGCCTCACCACTTCTTTTAAGGTTAGCTCTTGGAATTCTAAGCAGACACTCATTTGAGGATCTAAGGTTACGATTTGGAATATAAGGTGTCAGACATTCCGATATATAAGATGGAGTGAGATTATTTAAGGCTTTGTAAACCATAAGCAGTATTTTAAAGTCAATTCTGAATGACACAGGTAACCAGTGTATTGACATCAAAACTGGAGAAATGTGCTTGGATTTTCTTTTCCTAGTTAGGATTCTAGCAGCTGCATTCTGCACTAGTTGCAAGTGATTTATGTCTTTTTTGGGTAGTCCTGAGAGGAGTGCGTTACAGTAATCTAGTCGACTGAAAACAAAAGCGTGAACTAATTTCTCAGCATCTTTCAATGATATCAGAGGTCTAACTTTTGCTATATTTCTTAAGTAAAAAAATGCTGTCCTAGTGATCTGATTAATAAGTGATTTAAAATTCAGGTCACAGTCAACAGTTACCCCTAAGTTCTTTACCTCCGTCTTGACTTTTAAGCCTAATGCATCAAGTTTATTTCTAATAACCTCATTATATTCATTATTGCCAATTACTAAAATTTCTGTTTTCTCTTTATTGAGAAAATTACTATTCATCCATTCAGAAACACAAGTAAGACATTGTGTTAGTGAAACAACAGAGTCGGGGTCATCAGGTGCTATTGATAAATACAGCTGTGTGTCATCGGCAGAGCTGTGGTAACTCAGGTTATGCCCCGAGATAATCTGACCTAACGGAATTATGTAGATTGAAAAGAGCAGCGGACCCAGGATAGAGCCTTGTGGAACACCATATAGGATATCATGTGTCTTTGAGTTATAATTACCACAACTAACACATAATTTTCTACCTGCCAGGTAGGATTCAAACCAATAGAACACACTTCTACACACACACATACACACATTATCTCTACATATGCATCTTTAGGATGTGCAAGGAAAAGACAAAATACCTGTGTCCTGCTGATCCAAAACATGTTTTACACATTTTGCTTTAGGATTAAAACTACAGTATATAAAAAGATGGACCTGCGCAATCGAGCACAAGTTGCTAGAAGCTTTCATGGCTGATGCACATTTTTATGTACAGTACTACTTCATTCAGCAGCATGCTGAAACAATAGTATCTTGGTTGCATTAGTCCTTTGGGAGGAACATCACATTGGCACAAGGAAAGTTTTCTTTTGTGTTTTACACCTACTGAGCATAAATCAAATGTCTGGGGTGAATTACATTATGATTCAAGTCATGCAGAATTAATACTTCTTGATAAATATTACCATTCATTTAACATATGACAAATTACTGAAAGTGCTGATACTATGGTTGAGCAAGTAAGAAAATAAAAATCAGGAACTTTTCCATACTTCCCGTTTGTGAATATGAAGTAGGTGTTCCTAATTTCTTTCCCTTTAGCATTTGGAAAGAGGAAACAAAAACTGTGTTCTGCCTAAAGGCTGTTTACGTATAAGATAGAAGTCTCCCCAGTTTGAAACAATATTCTGGTATTAAAAAAAAAAAGTTTCCAAGCATGGCTGTTGGTTTGAGTACTCTGATTTTCGACCACTTCCCAAAGATACACATCTGAAGTTGACGTGTGTGAATGAGAATTGGTGTGTGAATTAAGTGTGCACTGCAATTGACTGAAGCTTCATCCAGAGTTGATAGATGCTGCCAGGATGGAGCTGTCATGGGCAAGGTAAATGATCAAAGTAGCAAAAAAACTGAATAGTCACAAAGAAGTGTATACACTGATCTTAAATTTTGATAATGACATATACCAAGTATGAAATATATTAGATTTTTTGTATGGTATGAATATGTATGTTTTTATGTATGCTGCAATAGACAGCAGTTCCGTTCATGTACTGTATATATTAATGCTGGAATAGAACCCTGATCCTAGTTGACCATAAATTTGGTATTCACATAATAAAAACAGATGGAGAATGGATTATGTTACCTGAGTAGCAAATAATTACATGCCTAAAACTGCCAGCAGCAAACTGGTATTTTATAACGCATATTAATGCAGAAATGTTCATTTTCATATTTAAACAAAATTATACAAAAATGTTGGTAACAATCTATTCAACTCAACAAAAGTAATGAATTTGCACCTATTTAACATTTCCAGGGTATAGAGAATCAAAATGTGATGGTCACCATGCTGCTACATATTAAATTACAATAATATGTATCTTGTAATTTTTACTTACTGTCCTCTGTTTCTTTTTTATTTTTCTTATTTATTGTTAATACCATATTTTAAACTAATAGATGCAATTTACCTTATTTGTCATAATTTTAAATTCAATTATGTTCTTAATTTCCAGATTGCTTAAATTAGAACTACTGCAATAACTCATTCTTTCTCAAAGCTTTTACTAAAGGTCTTACAAATCTGTAGGAACAAGTTGGCTTATTCTTTGACACTATAAAACAGACTTATATTTCAGTTAAAGGCTGAAAGCCAAGTTGAATGTCTTAAGAAACTAAAAAAAAAATCAGTTCCCTAAAGAAAGACCAGTACTGTAGGCCCTTTATTATGTATAAACTAGATGCAGTACAACATCTGGAAACTAAGATGCTCATCTAATCTGATAGAAGTACCAAATAAAGGTACTTCATCACACAGACACGCAGGTCCTTGGTCAGCATCCCTCCTACAGTATTTAGTATGCCTTTACTGTCACATTTATACACCAGTTACCATTGATGAAATGGACTCTGTTGACACAGATATTTAAGTATAATCTAAATGGAAGGCTTAACCTTTTTGCTGTAACAAGCACAACAACAACAACATTTATTTATATAGCACATTTTCATACAAATAATGTAGCTCAAAGTGCTTTACATGATGAAGAAAAGAGAAAAAAAGACAAAGTAAGAATTAAAATAAGACAACACTAATTAACATAGAATAAGAGAAAGGTCTGATGGCCAGGGAGGACAGAAAAAACAAAACAAAACTCCAGACGGCTGGAGAGAAAAAAATAAAATCTGCAGGGGTTCCAGACCATGAGACCGCCCAGCCCCCTCTGGGCATTCTACCTAACATAAATGAAAACAGTCCTCTTTGTATTTAGGGTTCTCATGGAAGGACTTGATGATGACGGTTATGAGGACTTCCGGCTTTTAATCCATCAATGTAGGTGAACAGCGAAGTTGTGTGCATATATGAATCAGCTTCTTAATTTCTCTCAAAGGCTGATTCTGCGCCAAAGTTTTGCTTCAAAAGGAAAGGTTTAGCACTGGACTGCTAAAATATGGAAAACTCTCAAGAATCTATAAATCTCACAGCAAGAATCTATCAGATGGAAAAAAATGGAGTGAGGCAGGCACACCACAGAATACAGCAGACTCACTTCATGTCAGGAACAAACAAACATGAGTCGAAACTATACTCAAGACAGGAGTGAGCACTCCATCACAATCCTAAAAGTTAATCACTGAATCCTGTGTCTTTACTAGCTTTAAGTTTTACTCTGCTGGCCTAGGTCTCTTTCTCAGGGGTGGAGGTTGATTTGTTTTTGATCCTATTTTTGTAAAAATTTGCTAATTATTTCTATCCTACAAACTTACTTGGGCTAGCCTGTGGGAGAGGTAAACTCTTGAGATAACTTCACATTGTCAATTCTGCATCAGAGTTTTTCAGCTGATGTTAAAATGTGTCTTTCACTACTGGTAGCTTGACATTTTTATGTAATCTATTCTGATATGAGCAGCAAGAATTGAAACCACATAAGGTTTTGCCAAAAGCTTGTTTAGCTTCCCTATAAAAACTCTGTGAAATTATACACTAGGTAGAAAATACACCATAGAGACAACCTGTTGTTGGTGAATGCCTGGCTACCTACTGCCCTAAATCGCAGATCTCTACCAGTATTACTTAATTTTTTAGGCAATGGAGTTACTTTGCCTTACCCATCAGGATCTGGAAGCATTTGAAAATCTTTGGCTATAGAATTGATACCCTTGGACATTGTGAACTTTCTCCCCTCCATTACATCTGACAATTTAACTCACCAGTTTGCCTTTCTGGACTGATATCTCTTCCTGCGCCAAAATGAGTTTTACACTGTTTCACTAAAGGACAGTAGTCATTTCAATTCTGATTTCTCGAAAGTATAGTCAAGCAATGTCTTTCTCTATTTCAGGCATTATAATCTTGAGATGTTGGAGAATAAGACACTTTTCACAGATGCAGTCTCCTTTGGAGGGGGCTTCTGCAAATCCAAATATTTGACAAGCACAAAATTGCACAATTACACTTTTGAGGGAAAATATTTTTGTTTTCCCCTTTTCTTAGTATGTTACAATTATTCTGCGCTTCAGGATGAGACTTGGTTAGCCATCTCACTTTGGTCCAGTGTTTGTTCTTAAAAAACTCTATACATATTCCCCTTTGTTCCTATTTAACTTTGGTGCTGATAATTTATCTTCAGGACTATTCTCCTTTAAACTCTTTCTCTGAGTTAACTTACTTCTCTAACACTTAACCATCAATTGTTTCTTGCTCAATGTGCAAAAATTCAGCAAAATGGGGAGCCACTTGCACAAGTTAAAGTCAAGAGAAGGTGTTTGAATAACCAGACTTCTAGCCTTTAATCACTTCACAGGGTACGGCTGTATAAATGGCTGGCACATATCCGACCTTCCAACAGGACCACCAGACCTTCCTTTCACCTCATGTTTTTCTCTCTATCTCTTCTTTCCTGTATTTGCCTTTACATCATCCCAGTTAACAAGGGAGGTCCTAAAAAGTTAACAAGTATTTGAATGATTTTGGATTGTCTGTTTTTACCCCACCAATAGTCTGTTAGGCTTGCTGGTTTCCACCAGCACTCAGAATGAAAAATGCAGCAGACATCCTCCTAAGCAGCCAGTATCTCTTTCTTTTACTTTCCCACGTTGGTAACCTTGATGAAATGCCTTGCTTGACACGTGCTTCCAAAATGGCCTGCATAGGAACTTATTTCTAGGTTTTGAATCTTGCTAAATTTTTTGCAACTACTGTCCTTTTGACAGCATTAGTCTCTGAGGCTTACTGCACTGTAAGTAACGTAGTTATTACTATAAACATAATTTAATTCTTGTGAACTGGTGCAATGCTTTCTTTTTAAACTACTTTTAAATAACATGCAGAGTAACAGTATGTAAGTAAATATTTCTCACCGTATTTTCTGTGTATTTTCATATATATATATATATATATATATATATACAGTTATAATGTATCATAATCTTGTAAGTCTCCTTGAATAAAGCTGTCAGCCAAAAGTAAAAAAAAAAAAAAAAAAAAAAAAAAAACACACTGTGAAATCTGCACCATAAGCAACACCATTTGGCTTCAGTACTTTGCTATAAAACTATAAGTGAAACACATGTTTTTAAAGTGGGTGTGAAAGTTTAGAGGCTGAAAGAATTTTAGGACAACATCATGAGGCACAATATTTGCTTAGGGAAACATGACCTCGTGCAGAATACAAGAGAGCAGAGGGACAGGTTTTCAAGACACATCAGTGACTGTTGCTATGGACTTGTGAGCCAGTGATTTTTGAGAATCTACTACACTGGTGTATACTATGGAAAGGCAAAGAATGTGAGCAAACATTTAATAAAACATGAAGTTTACCAGCTCATTGTCTGATTTAGTTAATAAACATCACTTTCAACTTTTTGACAATTAGCTGGCTATGCCAAATGTCTGTTTATTTATTTATTTATTTGTTTATTTATTTATCTGAATTTGCAGTGCAAGAGCGAAATGCTGCAGGAAACCAATATCTGAAACAAAAGGAAGTATAGCTAATTATGCAGTCGTTGTATTATCAACACCCTCTGGATATGTAAGAAAAAAAGGTGTTAAAACTGGCTACAGTGTCTGCCTTCCTCATACTAGTCTTTTGCAAAGTGATAGCAAATAACACAGGTACATTGTCATGCATAAAAACCTATTGCTAAGGGAAATGTTAGAGAACATCACAGAATTAGTTTGACGGGACAATTGCCTCTGTCATTAAACATACAGAACCATTTAAGCATTTCAGAATTGTAACAAGATTTAACTAAATGGGAAAAAAATTCCCACTGTAAAGTGAAGTGAACCACACCACCAAATCATTCAAAGTAAACATTATGTAACGGGTCTGGCTGTTTTGTTTCAGCATTGGCATTTTTAAGTTATAATTTGGGAAAAATAAGCTGACTCTTCTAAAACCTTTTAAAATATTGTGGGTAGCAATAATTTAATGCAATTATCTCTGTTTTGTCTTCATGATCCATGCTTCTGCATGCAACTTACACTTGATTACTGCCTCCTGTGTAGCCTTCATCAACACATGCACCACTTGTGCACTGTGAAAAATAAAAGAGCTATATGAGTAGATAAATGTTTGGATAACATGGTGTAGCTCAGATGTTGTAAGAACACCACTACACAGTGTTAAACACACTTATTTTTAATTCAAGCCTGCATAAAAACCAGATTTCCCACTTCTGTTTTTTTCCGATTCTTAGTTTATAAGTGTCTTTGGCAGTTTATGGAAAAGAGTGATTTTTTTGTCTTTAAGGTCTGGGTACTAAGTCCATCACTGAATGATTATGGACATGAAAGTAAGACTTTAAATTTGGCAAGGCGGCACATGAACAAATAGCTCAATTTGAACTTGTAAAGAGGTCAATGGACCACAGAGCTTTATTTCTGCAAAAACTAACCTTTCACTTTTCCATTATCAGCCAGCCTTTTTGCATATTTAGCACAAAATATATGCTGTTAAATGAAGTACTATTTTTGTGTCTTATTTTTAAACTGTCTGATGTTTCTGTGCTGGTTTGTATCTGGGGACATACACAGTGTATTCAGCCAAACTTCAGTCAAATGTAATATTTATATAAGGATTGAGAAACGATTAAAAAAAACTGTACAGAACATCCTTATTTGATACAATTGTGCATTTTAAATGTTGCAATGTTCCTTTTAAAGTAAATACAACATTACTACCAATGCAAGCTGCTTTATTGCAGAGCAAGACTTTAGTTTTTTAAACAAATAAAGAAAAGAAAAACAGCAACATTTTCTATGAGATATGAGCACAGGCAATCCTTTCAGATTTTAAATTAATAATATCTATACCACTTTTCTTGTGCCCAGTGTTTGACAAATACTCAAAAGTGCATAGCAGGAACACAGACACAAAAATCCCAAAAAGAAATACTGGATTGAAACGAGTACCAAAGCTTTACATACTTTGTAAAAGACAAATACATAAAGCACATAATTAAGGTTTAGAACATGAAAACAAAAAACAGTAATAAAATACACGATGCTAGAGTACACTAGTAACAGTCTAAGTGAGAAAGCATTCCACCATAAGGACCTAAACAGAGGGGGTAAACTGAGACCCCATCCTAACTATTATATTTTGTTTATAAATGCAGACATTAGTCTCCGTTTTCACCTTTTGCTCATGCTACCTTAGTGTTTTTTAATCTCTGAAAACATTTTCCAGAACCATGTACTTCTGAAAATGTAGCCTTATTGTTGTAATGTGGACAGGCAAAAACACTGATATTTGAGGACACAGAGTCTAATCAGACTATTTCATGCTTATTATGCGTCCCTTCACTCTTTGAATTCTGCTCATTACAATGTCTCATTTCTTGAATGGTGACTCCATATTCTAACATATCCATCTATAGAAGAGCTGCCTTCCATGGTGCCTGTTGTATTGCTTTCTAGTATGCATCTGAATTGTGTTTTGTACAGTTTGAATGCTGCACACATGCACAAAAGGCAAAAGATTTACCAGTTATTACAGTATTGTGATAAATTCCATGGCATGGATTTTTCCACTAATATGTTTATGCCTAGTGTACACAAATATCTACATCATATGCATTTTCGGTCATTTTAGTGTGAATGGAGATACTTTAATAAAAGATTTGAAAACACTAGCATAGACTAAGTCCATTTTTGCATTAGTAGGTTTGACTAATGCAATGCGGTGTTCACTGGATGTTCAAACTGTTCTTTATACAGCCTCCAGTTAATCCAAAATGCTGCTGCAAGAATTATTACAAGAACAAGAAAATACGAACACATAACTCCAGTTCTTAACTCCTTACACTGGCTCCCGGTTAAGTTTAGGGCAGATTTCAAAATCCTCCTTTTAACATATAAAGCATTAAATGGCCAAGGTCCAGCTTACTTGTCTGAACTTATCATGATCTACAAACCAGAGCGCACCTTAAGATCTCAAGATGCCGGTCTGCTTATGATTCCAAGGATTAATAAAATAACAGTGGAAGGTCGAGCTTTTAGTTACAGGGCCCCTGAACTGTGGACTGGTCTGCCTGCTACTATAAGAGATGCCCCTTCGGTCTCAGCTTTTAAATCCTGGCTGAAGACTCATTACTTCAGTTTAGCATATCCTAACTAGAGCTGCTGATTAACTGTACATACTGCATCTCTGTTGTCAGTCAGTAGTACTAAAACATAAGTAACATGATAGTTATAATTTGATACTAACCCTCACCTATTCTGTTTCTCTTCTCGATACTCAAATGTGGCACTTGGTACCATGGCCCACCTTCCAAGTTGTTTTGCCTGTCTATAGTAAAGTCATCCCTGATGGAGGATCGCAGGAATCATGGGATAGAGGGGTCCTTTCATCAGATTGGCTGGCCCAGCACTGTTTCAGCTGTGGAATGGCCAAATGGGGGAGGCAGCTTGATGGATGAGGTCTCCAGGACTCTAAACAAATCCAAATCATATTATGTGATGTCATTCACTGTTAAATTCTGCTACATACCTCTAAAATTTTTATTTTTATACTGTATTGAGGATTTGTTCTGTTCTGTGTATTGTATTGTATTGTATTGACCCCCTTCTTTTTGACACCCACTGCACGCCCAACCTACCTGGAAAGGGGTCTCTCTTTCAACTGCCTTTCCCGAGGTTTCTTCCATTTTTTTCCCTACTGGAGTTTTTTTTTGGGAGTTTTTCCTTGTCTTCTTAGACAGTCAAGGCTGGGGCGCTGTCAAGAAGCAGGGCCTGTCAAAGCCCATTGCGGCACTCCTTGTGTGATTTTAGGCTATACAAAAATTAATTGTATTGTATTGTATTAAAAATGCCATTTTTAAATGAAAACGTAGTAATGTGGACATTGCCTAAAAGTGAAGGTAAAACTGTCACTGTAAATTAAATGCCTTCTTAAAGAGATTGGTTTTAAGGTGTCTTTTAAAGAGTGAATTAATGAAGCAGATCCAATAACTTTGGGGAGGTCAAAATTAGGGTGCAATAGAATTAAAGTGGCACAGATTAGTAAGGAGCACAAGATTGCTAGCATCAGTGGTCCAAAATGGACAGACAGATGTTATGGTGACAGGCTAATTTAAGCTCTATAAGTTGACAATACACTTTGTATTCAAAACTAAAGGACACAGGCAGCCAGGAAGAATGAACAGAACATACTGTATGTAATAATAATAATTCTTTGCAATTATATAGCACTTTTCTCACTACTCAAAGCGCTCAGCAATTGTAGGTTCAGGGCTTTGCTCATGGGCCCAACAGAGCAGAGTCCCTTTTGGCATTTACGGGATTCAAACCGACAACCTTCTGATTGCCAGTGTAGATCCCTAGCCTCAGAGCCACCACTCCGCACTGCTGCCAGTCTAGGTCACAGTTACAGCTCTGGAGACCTAGGCCAACTGGCTGCCCACTCTCTTTGGGGCTGTGAGAAAACCACTATATAAATGCAAAGAATTATTATTATTATTTGCAGAATAAGATTGCACCAATAAGATGACAGGATCTTGGGAACACAAGTTTGAGTTAATTTTCTTAAAGTGGGGTTTACTGTCTTCTGGCAGAAACTCTCTTTTGCTGTTATTTAATTTTAAAGAGCTGTGCACCATCCATCAATAATCTTAATGAGCTGGGGGATGTGAATATTATCTGCATAAAAATGATAACCCACTAAAATGTAATATGGCCAAACACATGCAGAAAAGCATGGGGCCAAGAACACAGCCATAAGAAACTATTTGAGTAACTGGCACTATGTTAAACCTCATGTTGTGAAGACTGAGAAACTCTTGCCTGTCAGTTAGGTAGATCTTAGACCACCTGAAGTCAGTGCTTGATATCCAGAATGCTCTTAATTCTGGATAATACAATACTGTGATTGAAAGAATCAAATGATTTACTAAAGTGTAATCAGACCAAAAAGTAACTGACTCACTGTAATGCAATTTTTAAAATAAAATGTATTTAAAAAATAGAATATACCTTCTGGTCCTTCTTTTTGAAAGTAAATACCACCACCACCACAATGTGCCAGTCTGGAGATTCTATCCCTGCCTTGCATAAAACACTGACAATACAGGCTAACCAAGATAATTCAACATTCATCAGTCTGAGTTTGTTACACGATACTTCTTAATCTCAACCAAGGTCTTGTTTAGAACAACAGAGTCATTGACTGCTTCAGTAGAACCTCTGGGGCCCATATATCATCCTCCATGTCCTGTCCAAGTTGGAGGACCGCTTGCAGGGCTGGATGCAGTTTAACTTCATACCCAGGACAGCAAAAAAAAAAAAAACAACAGACTTATTAAAAAAGAATGATTACTACCAAAACCACCACAGATTTGAAGACTGTTCGTCCTACAATCACATCCCTCAAAGTGTCTTTATCCACTCTCAGCATTGCAGTACAGAGTTGAAAAAGTGGTGCCAATTTTAGGAGCACACATACCATCTTCAGTAAGAAAAAAATGCTCTTAATTAGGCTTGTGTCCATAGGTAGCTAACCAGGTCAGTGCTGGTGACATTTTACCAATAACCTGGTTGTTAGTGTAAAAACTGAATTTTGGATGGCATAATTAGAACTGTAAATCAGAGCACTCTGAACTGGAAAAAAAATAATCAAGCAGTAGTGATCAAAATGTTAATTTAAAAAAATGAACAGAATCATAAAATATACATATGTAAAACATCATCACTGACTCTACCTCAAAGGTCCAATTAAGAACAATGATATTGTACCCAATTTCTGGAAGTTTTATAAAGCTCTGAAAATCAATTTAATTGAATAATATTCTTCAGAGTGATGAAAGGAAAGTTGCTATTTTTAGCCAGAGTTAAAGTGTTTTTCAAAATATCTTGGAAATTAAAGATGCAGCACCATTAGTGGCCTTAGGTAAAATTAATAAATTGGACTGACATTAAAGATGAATATTACTTTTCTGTACACAATGATGAGAAAGGTCCAGCAATTGTAACTGGTTTGTCTCTCCTTCAAAAACAAAGTACCTGCCTTTCACTACACTGCCATTAACAGCATGTATAAGCAACATCCCAATGAAATATTTAAATATTTACAAGAGGCGGTATTGGATACAACAGGAGACCTCTTCTTTGAAGGAAGGTAAACAAAAATGGACATCCTAAGCTGTCAAAAACAGTAAAAAAAAAAAAATTCACACTCAGCCTGGGCAGAGAGATCCACATTAAAGTCAAACAAAGTAAATACAGTATTTTGGCGTTCTTGGCAATGAACATTAAGAATTAAGTTTTTAAAAATGCACTTTTGTAGACTTTTATTTATTGTTTAAATATAAATAAATACTTTATCATTTTGAAAATTATTTGTCTTACACTGCTGCATATGTAATAGGGTACTGCTATGATTTATATTTAAACAAAATGTTTATCCATCCATCCATCCATCCATTATCCAATCCGCTATATCCTAACTACAGGGTCACGGTGGTCTGCTGGAGCCAATCCCAGCCAACACAGGGCACAAGGCAGGAAACAAACCCCGGGCAGGGCGCCAGCCCACCACAGATAAAATGTTTACTGTTTGTTTAAATAAAAATTCATACTTTTTAAAAATAAAAATGCACTTAAAACATTGTTTAAATAAAACTAATTCAGAACAACAGTACCATAAATCTATTCACCCCATCCAGCAACATTAGTATAACTATCTACCTTCAGTATTTTTAAATAAACTGTTGACTGGCATACCCCTAAGCTAAACGTTAACAGTGGGTATTACAATCTCCATCCATTCATTCGTACACCCATCTATCCATTTTAATTAAATCAAATGTAGGTTTGTAGAAGGGCAAAGCCCATTAAAGTAGCATTGAGTACAATTAAGGATTCAATGGTGTAGATGGCATACATCCAATTCATGGGACACTCATTCACACATCTATTTATAAAGGGCCAATTCTGGGCCATGGACCAGCTCAATATGTACATACCTAAAGTATCGGGGGTAAAAACCACAAAGTACTGTACATGCAAAATCCACACAGACAGCAACCATTCTAGTCAATGTTTGACACAACTCCTGCCCCTTTTCCACTAGTGAAAAGATCTTCCAAAATCTACAGCCACTTTGAAATGCCCATGTATTTCATCAAAATCTGTGTGATACATACAAGGCATTATTACAAATGAGCTTTAATATTTGTCTTCCAATTGTTTAGCATCAATATAGTGGCATAAAAGTCAAGAGATCAAAATCTGAATTTGATAGCTAATCAATGAACATCAATACTAGTCAGATGCAAAGGGAAACATCAGATAGATAAGAAATAATGAAAACAACAAGTTTTAGTCAGTCAAGACATTCAATAGATATAACTGAATTAGATCCATTTAAGAAATCTGGTGGAAGTGCAGTTTTCCAGAAGACTAAAAAGGGAAGAAAAAAGTTATTTACAAAGCAAACAAAAATCATTATCCATTAAAATAAAGCTTTCAATTTGGGGTTATGCAGTCATTGGGGAAGACCTGTAAGGTAGGCAGTGTGGTGTAGTTGTTAAGACTTCACACCCTGAGGTTGTGGGTTCAAATCCTGCTACTGACACTATGTGATCACGTTCAAGTCACTTCACCTGCTTGTTCTTCAACTGGGAAAAAAAAAAAAAAAGAAATGTAGCCAATTGTATCTCAGATGTTGTAAGCTGCCTTGGATAAAAGCATCAGCCAGAAAGCAGCAGAGGTCACTCAGCAATGAGGCAAGCTGCAGCTAAGTATAATGATCCGAGTGTCATTAAAGAAGAGGTAAATGTAATCAATGAACTATTCTGATACTTCTTATTTAAGCTAAAAGTGATATTTCAAAAAGTGATTTGCATACAAGACACTATGGCACAATGAATACCCTACACACAGCAATAGATTGCCAGAGCAAAAATACTTGCAAAACAAATAAGTCAAAGGGAGGTAGGGATTGGACACATTCTGCATACATATACGACTCGCAATTGAAGGAATGCACGTGAAAGGAAACAGAATATTCCCTTTATGGCTCTGAAATTTCTTTATTCATTTCGCAGTCATTAAGGAAAAACAGCCTACTCTGTGTGGAATGATAATTTTCTACTGTTCACTCAATAGCCACATGCCAAAATGTAACCCAAATGTCAGAGGTAAGCAAACTAAGTTTGTTGGGAGTAGCTTTGAAGTAAAATAAGCTCAGTTCCCAGCAGAGCAGTCAAAATAATACCAGCAGCCAGCAGAAACACAAACACAAATGCCTTTAGCTCAGCATGAAGAGGCCGCAGATTAGATAATGTTTCCATTCTCAGCTTGTTAGGTCATAGCTAGATGCCTGAAATAAAATGCAAAGAGCTTGAACGCTTCTCAAAGTTACTCGTATAAGGATATTTGAGACAGTATGTCAGATCAGATGTTGGGAAATAGAAATGTTTTCACTCTGTCACTTTCTTTATGTTCTTGGAGTTTTAATGCCACTGGCATCAGCAATAACTTATAAACTGCATTGTGAACTGAAGGATATGGTAACATGCAACATCACTGGAATGTTTTTGATCTTTTCAACTGCTTGGCATTCTGTCAAAGACTACTGATATCATAAAAAAGGTTTTCAAACTAAATGCAACTCAGATTGTTATTTGCAAATTCAATTAAAATGTATAAATTATTTTGATTTGAAAGCCACCAAGCTCTAACTTGCACCTACTCTGTTTTGTAGTATGTTTCATGTAACTGCTGTCCATCTGTCCATTCATTTTCTAACCACCTTATTTAGTTTGGGATCATGAGGTTCAAGGTAGGAACGAATCCTAAATGAAGCACTACTTCTCTGCCGAGCACAGTCACATTCATTCATGCTTGCTGGAAATTAACCAACTAAAAACTCCCTCTAACATGGGGAGAATTTGTGAACCTCAGATGGCCAGTATCCAGGCCAGGAATCAATCTTATAAGAGTTCTGTCAAGAAATACTAACATATCTGTGAAATATACTTATAACCATTTTCTAAGAAATCATTTTAAAATTACAGCTAGCCTCTACCATTCTTATGTTTGACACAACTTACACAATTTTTAATCACTCTTTATTTAACATGAAAAGGTCCATCTCATTTAGTCTTTCCTCTTAGCTCAAGCTCTGCAGTCCTAACTTCCACTCTGGATTCTATCTAGCACATTATGCTCTTCTCTATTTATATATAAAATCCAACTTCTGTCTGTCTGTCTCTCTGCTTTTCATGAGAGAACTACTTAACGAATTTAGATTGTGTTTTTTTCTATAATTTGCTTGAACAGTCCAGCTCATTTTGTGACTCTCTCATCACGTTAAGTATCACAGTTCGGTTGCGGCACCAAATTATTCGCATGAATCCAAGAGACAGGCTGTGGGCCGAGGGGAGGGGGAACCAGGACCTCAGGAGTAGGGAGCTGGGTGGGGCCCTACTCATTCACGCGCCAGACTCAGATCAAGTTGCTCTACCTCTAGCCACGTGTTTGAGTGTACCTTGCCTCCTCTTAGCTAGCGATACCTGTTTGTTTCACAGACACTATCATCTAGAGATTGTTGAAGAGTAATATTTGACGTTTTTGAGAGATCACAGCTACGTGTGTTTTAGAGAGTACCTGCTCATTGCCATAGATATCATGGTCATGTGCTCTTCTCCCCACGTGGGGGACGCTCTCCCGTCAGAGCTGAACATGATCAGATACAGTGGCAACGTTTCACATGCAAGCGTATTTGCCTTCTGCCAGAGATACCTTGGTAACTTTTTACATTTTTGGCAAAGAGATCACAGCACTTTCTTGTCCCTGATAGCAAAACCAAAAATATTGTATATCAAGAGGCCCTCGGATGCGAACGCTATCAATATAAATTCTTCTCAATACAAATTATTACCTTTTTTACATTTTTTATTGATTTTTAAAGTTTGTGGGAGACAGCTAGTATTGTAATAAAAACATGAAATTGCATGTGGCATTCTCAGAAATACATTATACAGCTTATACCTAACATTTCTTGATTTGCAATCTAAGAGTTATTTCTGTCATAGACAAAATGTTGATTTCACTCACAGATAACAGGAAGAAGATTCTTTCTCAGTTGTGGCAACAAAGTGTCAGATATTACAGTATGTATGGTGTTCCACAGGGATCTAATTTTGTTCCATTATTAGTCTCAATCTTTCTGCTGCCACTAGCCCTGATAATTTTGAAACATAAAATGGACTACCACAACTATGCAGACAACTCACAGATTTGGCACCAGATGACCCTGACGCTCTAAATCATCTGATGAAATGATTTACTAGCATCCCAGAATGGATGAGTAGTACAGTAATTTCCACTACTGGGGCAATGAAGAAAGCTTCACAAAAGTATGATGTTAATGGTGAAACTTTTAAGTGCAGTAGAATGCCTGGGGCTTGGGACCCTTAGTGGGTTTTTTTTCTCCACAGTCCATCAGGCTGGAGTTTTTGTATTCCTTACCTCCCTGACCATCTGACAGCAATATTTGTTAGTAAGCTGGATGTTTTTTTGTCAGTTCCCAGTATTTAATATAACTGTTCTTAATTTTTTTACTTTGTTTTTTCATTTTTTGTAACTATGTTTAGGTATTATTATTGTAAAGTACTTCAAACTAATTTCACTTATGATAATGTACTATATAAATAAATGTTTTTCTTTTTTATTTTTTTCTGTTTATGTACTGTTTGAGTCCACTAGACTAAGACATTTTCTTATATATTATGTGTAATTAAATCAAAAATACTAATGTCCTGTTTGTAAAACTTCATATGTATGCAGAATTACTCTGAATTTGTCATCTATCCACCCAACATATATTTTGTTAATCTGTAATAATGTGCATGTGTACTTCAGACGCCAGTGCCAGCACTGATCATTAGAGGAACCCATGTTTGAGTTTAACTAATTCAAATAATAGCTGTTGTGCTATATATTTTTGTTTTCTGTGATCAAGCCAATTCTATACAGTATGCTCACATATACAGTAGTTTGATGACAAAGTCACAATGAGATACCTTATCAAAAGTTTTTTTAATTGTGCTAACAAACACACTGTGTTAGCAAATGAAGGTTACAGGAGATGAGAATTTTTCAAAAAATAATCTGAAAATTGTTTAAAAGCATAATAATTAAAGTAGAGAAGTAAATGAAGCTGCACATACTGTAAATAACTTTAAAGTTTCAATATACAGTTGAAGTCAGACGTTTACTTATACTTAGGGTGAATTCCTTAAAACTCACTTTACAAGTATAACCCCTCCATAAATTTTATACTAACAAACTAGAAATTTGGCATATCATTTAAGATATGTACTTTGTGCAGGGCAAAAGTAATTTTTTCCAACCTTGTTCATAGACAGATCATTTCACTTTTTATTGACTATATCACAATTCTAGTGGGTCAAAAGTTTACAAACTTAACTATGGTAGTGGCCATCCAACAAACAGTCAATTGTGCTTCTTTGACCACTAGATTTGCATTTCATTATTTCCTCCACAATCCTAAACAGTCAAAGAAGAGTAGAATATAAGTGTAGGGGCATACTCAAATAAAAGAATCGCCAGCTGGGTATCATGATGTATTGTCATTTTCATCTGTACCCACAATTAGTACTGTCTAGATTTATAAGGGACTGTAATATTGATATGCTTAAGTGAAACATAGCAGAAACTTACCTATTTCACATCTCTGCACACAGCATAATCATCTGGCTATTTTTATTTTACTGAGGTTTGGCACCCAGGTTGTGGGAGGAGGGAATCCATCTACAATTATTTAATTAATAATTAAATCTGGTCTGATCATGAAAGAAGTGTGTACTGAATGTTTTTGTATATTTGAACACATATGACTCTGAAAGTGAATAAAATCTTTCTTTCATTCTTTATCACTCTTCAAAACACAACATATCTTTCTTCAGTAATCTGTATTGTGTTGATTTCAGTATACTGTACAGTATATGCTGATGTTCCTGCCTGCAAATTTGCCAATGATGTCTTTATCTGTTTCACTGTTTTGCTGATATTCTTTTTCAGTCTTCTGGGCATATGATAGGCCTGATGTATAATATGGCTTAACTGTTATCAACTGCCACAGCTCAGATGTGGGTGTTTCCGATGCAAATGTAGTGCTTTTTACTATCTCCATTCCTTCTGAAATTCCTCCATGCAAGTCTCAACCTTTGTATCACTGCTTTGCCTTCACCAGCACTCAACATATTGACTAAGTAACTCCCCTGCTTTCTTAAAAACAGCTCCACTGCTGACCTCTATATTTACACTTACTCTTACACAATTAAAACAATGGTTGCACTTGTTGCCTGCAGACTACTACTTCTGACAACCATGGATTGGACTGAGTTTCTATGAACACCTCTACTGCACACATAGTATGACCATGCACCACGATCCCTTCCTTCGCACACAAACACAGATCTGTCAACCAAATCCAGGACTTTCAATATCTCTGACACCACTGCATTCGGGCCTACTGCTTTACTTATCTTTATCTTTTTCACCGCCTTTGTGACATCCTGTTTTGAAAACTTACAGATGAAGTTTACTATTTTCTTATAATAAACATAATTCTTTCACTCATTCTTCTAATTCAGCAACTTCCCAATTTATATCTTACAGGTATCCTTAATCCAATTACTATCACTCACCATGCTCTATTCAGGACTTTTTAAACAATTCACATCTACTACATCTTTCTGTCTGGTTACAGACAAATGTCTTTATCCCAGGTTTATTTTCTTAATGTAAAGTCCAGTAGTGGACTTGTAGGGAGAGTTGAAGTAGTTATATTTATGTAGTAATCATCTGTACCTTTTAGAATTAAGTTAACTCGAATAAGGGTAAAATGACCTAAGACGTTTGCGTATTGAAAACACTAGAAAAGGAAATGGCTATGTGAAGCTTGAGGAGGGAGGAGCTTGGCTTGGAACAGACTGCTGAATCAAAAGGAATATGTGTTGCCTCCTGCTGTTAAGGAGGGTCGACATCAGGAGCTATTAGTCTGCAGTGTATTCATCTATGCTGGAGGCCAAGAGATTGATGGAGAGTCCCTCATCTAATTCACAGAAAAGAGGCTCGCCTCCAACGTTCATCAGTAAAATGATCCAGAGGATGGTGAAGGCACTGCGTTGTACGAATATTTCAATCACTCACCTGAAAGTTGCTTTTTGAAAAAGTGCAGTATATTTCATGACATTCTTTTTCAAGAATGTTTTTTTGCCTTTAATGAATATTGCAAGACATTAACACATACTTCAACAATGTTTTTGTTAAACATTTATAGGTTGTTTTTGCATGTGTATATGTATATTTTGTAATACTGTATGTGCTAAAGTAATAAAGTTGCAATTTTTTTGTTCCACACTACATTTGTTTTTTTTTTCCACACTACATTTTTAAATCTGGAGTATTCGGCTTTGTTGCATTAGGAAATAAACAGATAGAAGTGGACAAAGGATGGGCAATCTGAGCCTGGTTTAAGCTGAGGCGTTTGTGGTCCCATTACACTGTCACCTTCTGCTTTTCATTTCTGCTAATACTTTTAGCATCTCCTCTTTCCTGCATTTGCCATCTATACAACAGCCTTCAACCACCACATTTCCTTGTGTCTGTGCTGTCTCATTGTTCAACCAAAGATTTCTTCTCTTGTTTCTACTAGATATTGCACTCTCATTGCCATCATTACCAGTGCTTCCACTTGCCTCTCTCACTTGTTGCTTCTGAAACTTCACTTGTTGTTCACCTGTTGGTCATCTTCACATTTTTCACCATGCCCTTTCCTCAGCAACAGACAGTTTATTGTACTTCTTTCACCACTTGATTTGCATGCCATCACTTCCATCATATAACTAAACTCCAAAATCCTCTCAGCCTCATCATTGCTGGTGCTGAACCTAAAGCCTCCATGGACTCCTTCATAACCATCAGAACTGTCTCCAACATGCTTGTTCAAGTCTCCAACCATTACAACCATTACAACCATCTCCTCTGGGTCACTGAGATGTGATCTCCATCAACCTGCCCTAAAACTCAGCTTTCTCTTTATTGTTTCTACCAACCTTTGAGGAATATGTTGAGACAATATTCATCAGTTTATCAATTATCTTACTAACTATTCGCTCATACTCTTCATCTCCAACATTTTGTCTGCCAATCTTTCTTGTAAAAAAATTCACAAAACTCAGTAAAAAAAACTTGTAACTTCCATAATTCCAGCTAAACATTCTCAAGTGTTTTATTTTTCTATCTTGTCACCTAGTACATAGCATAAATGTTCTCTCCTTCAATTCAGTACTTCCTCCATTTCACCTAATTTTCCACTTACACCCCAATATTTCAATTCACAATCCATGAACACTCTTCTTCATACCTCTTATTCAATGCTTCTCCTTCATCTCCCTTGTTACCATACGAGCCTCCCAACAGTGCATCAGGTTTAGGACAATCACAAATTAGGCTTCTTTCGCTTGTGGTAAGGCCAGGTTCTACAACTTTATTGTTTGACATAGGCAGCTGGGAGTGCCACCATTCTTTCCTGTTACTATAACAATAAATACATCTCTGGATGACAGTTATGAATCGGGCTGATCTGAAAATTGCTTCTGAAACACTCATACAATAAGAATGATTTTGAATCTGACCATCTCAATATTTTTGTTCAGCCTCTAACTTACTTTTTCTTTCTTAAAATATTAAGCATGTTCAAGCATTTTGCAGTTTTAGGCTTCCAAAGGTAAAAACCAAAATATTTAAGAACCCTTTTATTCCTAGAGCTATAAGCATTTTAAATTTGGTTACTTGTAGGGATGCGGCTCAATGTTAAATTTTGCATTATTATTTTGTGTACTGTTGAAAGTAATTATTCTTTTTTGTATTGATCTTGAGTGTGTGTTTCTGCAGTAACATTAGTTGTCAAATGTTGTGTCTTTATTTATCTACAGGATCTCTGCCACAATGTCTTCTGTTTTTGTACTTTCCTGCTGCAAACAAATTTCCCTCTGGGATAATAAAGTCTACCTAAACCTAAACCATTGTACCTCTACAGTTAAGTAACTTCCTCTAAGATGATGGAATTACTTCAGAGTATTTACCAGGCACATAACACACTTGCTTAACAGCTCTGTCCTGAATAACTAATGATTTACTTAAGGCAAAAGACTCTGGACCTATTGCATTTATTTCTATGGAGAAAATCCTGAGAGCTTATGGTACCGAGCTCCACTGCTGAAACTTAGTAACAGATGAAAGCTTGTCAGACTTTCCAACAGCTGATCCAAGCCAACATCAGTCATCAAAGGAGTTTCTCAAAGGATCTGATCTTGGCTCATTACATTTTTGCTTCTGTATGCTTCTCTTTGGCCATATTATTTGAAGTTTTTGGCACAGATGTTTGTGGATTATACATATATTTATTTTATGAACTGCCTTGGAGAACTCAAACTAAAACTTCACTGAACCACAGCTAATTTTAATTGATAGTAAATCCTATCTTAAACATGAACTCCTTTTGTTTCATTGTAAATAATCACTTAGTAATACCTTTTTCTTTGTATCTCTTTTGATTCTTTTATTCTAACTTAACTCATATAAATTCCATAAATAAAGTTTCTTCTGTGTATTCACTCATTCCCATCCTTTCCTGACACTGTGAAGCATGTAAATACCTCTGTCACATCCCAGGCTGACTTCTGAAACAGGTGTTCCTTCTAATCTGTTATCCAAACTACATTAAGTAAAAATTCTACTGTTAGGGTCCTGTCTCAAACACATAACAGCTGCTATGGTCAATATTCACTGCCTTCTAGGACTGAGAAAAAAGTTCCTGTTGCTAAACTATAAAAGTTTATCTGACCTTGCAGTAGAATGCATTAGTAACGTCCTCCATTATTACACTCTAGTCCACCCAACGCATTTTTGTTGTTGATTTATTTATCTAATTACTTCCTAATACTTTCCCTAAGGTATTTTGGTTACTGAGCTTTTTAGGCCTGTTGCTAATGTTTCATTTTGAATCATTGTTAATTGGCTTGAGAATGGGAAAAAACTGTACAAATTAAATGATTTATTCTTATTCAATTTGGGTGAAACTGAAGCACAAAGCAGAAAATGTGATGTAAGATCATTTTAATCAGCAGTAAAAGTTTAGAAAAAAGCAGACTGTCAGAACTCCGAAACTTCATTCAAAAAAGAAATTATTTTGTAACTGAAAGTGTGGTAAAAATAAAAAATGTGAAGCTCTGCAATCTGGAATGAGTTAAGCCAATTGTAACAGACAGAGAGATAGAGGTGATAGTAGATGGATACAACTGAAATGTTAATATTTGTATTGGTTGCCACTGACTGTTCGAAGATATCTTTCCCACTGAAGTTGTTTCTTTAAATTGCTCCATGCGAATGACAATGTTGGTATACCCTTGGGAATGCTTTATTGTGTCACTTTGAGTGTCATCCTGTGTGGTGACCATTGTTGGTGGCTCTAACTACCCTTGACCAAGGTAAGTAGGACACCAAAATAAAAGCAATTTATGCTGAAGAACATTCATTTCTATAGTGGTAGAGTGTTGTACCATGTTAGCCAGTTTAACTGCCTGAAGAAGTGACCTAAGTTGCCTCGAAAGCTTGCATGTTGTGATCTTTTTAGTTACCCAATAAAAGCTGTAATTTTGTTTAACTTCTCATTGAAGCACATTCACAAATACGTACAGTATCAAGGAGGAAGTGAAGAGCCATTGATTTATTTTAATACCAAATTTGTTCCAATTCCAGATCCTATCCTGATATTACTGGGTGTAAAACAGGCCCCAACCCTGGTTCGGATGCTAGTCCACTGAAGGGCACAATCATGATACTCTCCCACACTTACTCATACCGGGTTAGTTTAGGCTAATATGCAGCCATACCACATGCAATAAGAACAGGTAATCCACATAAAGCTAAGCGTGTTCGGGTCCAGCCAGTAGTTGGATGGAAGACCATCTACAAAAAGCTTGCATTGCTGCTGGCAGAGGTGCTGAAGAGGCCAACAGTGGGGTCACTAACCCTGTGGTCTGTATGTGGATTCCAATGCCCAGTGCAGTGATGTAGACAGTGTGCTGTAAAAATTACACCGTCCTTTGGATGACATGTAAAACTAAGGTTCTGACTGTGTGATCAATAAAGATCCCTAGACATCCTTCATAAAGACCAGGATGTAACCTGATGGTGTTTCCTGAAAATTGCCCTCCATAGCCTAGTCATTCCGGACCCCTACTTATCCCCTGTTTCTACTTAGCTATCTCTCTCATCCCTTAACCACTTAACAGCTAATGTGTGGTAAGCATACTGGTGCAAAATTGCTGCTGTCACATCATTCAGGTGGATGCTGCACATTGGTAGTGGTTCAAGAGGCTACCCACTCTCTATGGATAGTGAGAAAAGCACTACATAAATATAAAGAATTATTATTATTACTAACATGTGTTATTGGGATCCTCGGTACAAGAATCTAACAATGGAGAAAGCACATATTGGAAAGTATACTGGATTTACTGTCATCTGTATGTATGCAGTAGGGGGCACATTTTTTCTGGGAATGTGTTCTTTTAGGAATTGCAGCCATAGTAAAAGCAAAATATCCCTCCCTCATTACCGAGCCAGTGGTTTAAAGAAAATAGCGAAAAGAAGGATACATTTACATTTCACTTTCAAACAACTGAAGAAAGCCATCTGGACATTACAATGATCCTACAATGTTTCTGTGTTGTCTTCAACTATATGTCCAGCTTTAAGAAAGCAGAAGACTTTCCTTTCAAACACATCAGTAAGATAATTATGAATAGTCTATAGCCACTTCCAGCACAGCCCCTGTTCTACGAAATCAAGCAAATGATGACAAAACATTCTTTGTTGACAAACTAAGGCTCATACTAGCAACCAACTCAGCAAATTATATGAATTACCAATAATCTTAAGACTAATCATTAGCCATATGTTCAGCCAGTACCTAGGCTATTATCATCTCCTGTCTTCAAGTGTCCGAAATTGGAACGATAACTGCACCAATGGCTCTAACAAGAACATCTTAATTTTTATATATAGGATGTGTTGGTAAATGTAGCCCTGCAAGCAGGTCCTTACAAGGAAAACTTGGGGGTTGGTGGTAGGATTGGTACTCCAACCACCGTAAAAAGCCTCACACTGTTATAGTATGGTGCTGAGGTGTCATTCAATGCACTCGGGCCCCAATCCAGGTGGTTTGCTGTTGGGTGGATGCAGAAATGTGCTATCAGTGTATGCTCCCAACCTCTCCTCCTCTTGGTAAAATGTAATTACATTTCAGTGCTATGAAAAAGCATTTTCCTCCTTCCCAGTATCCTACGTTTTTGTATATTTATCACAGTGAATGTCTTCAGACCTTCAGACAAAATGTAACATTACATAAAGGGAACCAAGGTAAACATTTCTAAATTGTCACTTAATATATTTAGTAATAAAGTTATTTAACACCTGTACTGCCCATGCAAAAAGTTAACCATCCTCTTAGTTACTGACTCAAACAGATGACCAAAGTTAATTGAAATTAAGCTCAGATGAATGAACAAAGCCAGACCTGATTGTAGCCAGTTCTGTTGAATCTAAATCTTGTGCCTACTTATTCATACTGCGAGAGTGAAGTAGACACCACAAGGTTTCTAGAAGAATACTATACCTCCAAATTTCACAGGTACAAAGTTGTTCTAACTTACCAATCAGGAAAGGGTTACTAAACATTTCTAAGGCTCTGGAACTACATAGTGAGAACCATTATCTCCAAAAGCTGAACATCTATAATAATAGTGAATCTTCCTAGGAAAGGCCAGCTTGCCAAAATTACCCTAAGGGCACAATGATGATTCAAGAAGTCTCAGAGGATCATAAAGCTAATACAGCATTCAACACTAACAACCCATACACACAATACAAAATGAGGTGATTAAATGATGGTGTAGGGATGCTTTGCTATCTCAGGACCTGGAACACTCATCATTATTGAAGGAACCATGAATTCTGCACTGTACCATAATAATCTTTAGGAGAATGTCTAGTCATCTGCCTGTGACCTAAAGCCCGTGTGCAATTAGATTATGGAGCAGGACAATTACCAAATACACAAAATCAAATCTACAACTAGATGGCTCTGAAGAAACAAAAATTTTTGGAGTGGCCTAGTGAAGTCCTGATTTGATCCCAATAGAGATACTATGGCAGGACCTGAAAGTAGCAATTCACACTTGTAAGCCTACTAATATGTCTGAATTAAAGCAGTTCTACAAAGACAAATTGGCTAAAATCCTCAACAGCAATGTGAAAGACTGAAATAAAATTATAGGAAACAGTCAGTTGCAATGTTGCTTGGTCCTATAACCAAATACCATCCTATGATCAGTATTTTTTATTACTTTTGTGTATTTCTCTCAACAGATTTAATTAAAGTAATTGTCTATTTGTTTTTCTCTTCAAGGCATTTCAGAATGGTTGGACTATTTTACCATTATGCCATGACAGCATATTTGTTTTATTATTGGCACTGCCATTTTAGAGCATTCATGTTGATAATTACCATAACAATAACCAGAGCGAGCACATAAAGGTTGGCGTGTACATTTCTGGATCATCCAATATTATTGATAA
>JANRMT010062854.1:28391345-28411587 GCA_026402145.1 Polypterus bichir lapradei | reverse complement strand
CATGTCACTATATTTAATAAATACCTTCCTGGTTAAGAAATTGGTTTGGCTATTAAGTACTGTGAGTTTTGGTTTACAAATATTAGTTTAGACAATATATAATTTTTGACTTTTGTCCTGTCCTGACTATATCCAATCTCCGGCACATTGTAATGCATAATCTTTACTGTTTTGCTCTGATTCAAAACATACAGAAACCATGGGGACAATTGCCCGTTTGCATAGGTAACAGGGGTTCCTTGATAATTTTACTACTTGAGTAAAGAAAGTAAAAGCTGTATTGTGTTTTGACTCAGGTTCACTTTCTCCAACATTGCCTTTTATCTAAAGATTTTGGGATATTCATTGTATAAAACAAGCAAAAACAGAGGATGTTCTAAAAGAGCAAATATTTTTTAATGGCACTGTATGTACGTAAACTGAACATGTGCATGAAAAGCAAACAGCACTAAAAATTACAGAGACATTGATCACTATTTATTTTTCACTCCTGTGTACACTGTGCAATGTCAGGAAAACAAATGAACACTGGAATTTGGGTTTCACTTCACTTCTTAAAGTTGCACCACAATATTAACATGCTAAGCTTAAAGGCTTGCTGGTCTCTTTATCACAGCACATCACTGAATCACTGGTAGATTCCATTACAGTACCTTGAAATGTCACATCTACTACTTAATTTATCAACATCAGAAAACAGAACAATTACATTAAAGCTAAGAACAGTCATATAGATCAAGGACAATACCTTAACATCACTGACTCACTCGCTATAAAGAGCTGAACAAGCTCTTTCCATAGATCACCACTGAAGATAAAAAGGCTTAAATGGCAAAGGTCAAACTTTTCAACAATGAACGTTTTTTCCTTATTTTCTGGAAAAAACTCTTTTGCTCCAAATAGAAGACTTTCATTTACAATTATGAACACTGCAAAACTTGAATGTAAAGACACAGGAAAACATAATATAAAGGAAATGACATTATATAGACATATATTCTATGTAGGTTCATAGGGTCATTAATGTCATCTGTACAAAGTACAGTGAAATTCATACTTGTATGCACTAATCAGAATGCAACATTTGATGCCACCCAAACGTTGCCATAGGATCCATTCCTTCAAGATAAATGTGGTGTAGTGGTTAAAGCTTTGGACTTCAGACCCTAAGGTTGTGGGTTCAAATCCTGCAACTGACACTGTGTGACCCTGAGTAAGTCACTTGACCTGCCTGTGCTTCAATTGGAAAACCAAAAGAAATGTAACCAACCATATCATAAATGTTGTAAATCATTTTGGATAAAGGTTTCAACCAAATAAATAAATGTAATATTTGACAAATAGCTGGTGGGTAAAAAAGTTGTACCAGGTGTCATGAAAAGTTAAACTTCTCACCCTAAACTGTGTTTTGACAAATATCTGAGCTGTGTTCATTTAACTAGTATTATCAATTTACAGCAATCCACACAATTGACTCAACACTAACATTTATTGTTTACCAAACACTGTACAATATGCTGTACCACAGCATGACTGTACTTAACTACAAAAACGCTGATTTCTGCCCACCTCCTTACTTTCCACATAGAAAAGCTTTTTCCACCACGTACTTCAGACTGACATGTAGTCACAAAGTATGAAAGCGATTCTTTGTGATGTGGCTGGGATTTTTAAAGGGGAATCACTCATACATTTGTTGCCATTACTCTCTACGGAAGTGAATGGTTCAGAAAGTTTATTTTTGCATATCTGTGTACCTTTATCCACAACATGAGTGAGAATGTCTGCAAATTGAGCATGTATGCAAATTTTGAAATATTTTGTATTGGGAAGACTGATACATATGAGGAACATAAATAAGGAATACTTACATTATTCATCTGATTCCTTAGAGCCAAACTCCCTTTATCATATCAATGATGTTGAGCCAGCTTACAACAGAGCAATTGTATAATGAAAAATCTAAGTAACTCTACCTTTGTTTAATAATGAAAGAGTATAAATCATAGTTCCATTTATAAGGGCTTTAACATTGAATTATTGATGATGTATAATGTGTGCTTTCCAGACATCTCTTATACATTTTTCTCTTCTGGTTCATCCTGCTTCCACTGCAAAACCGGTCCCGCCCACACGCAACCATCATGGCATTTCTAGATTCCTATTCGTCCACCTCCAAACCCTTCCCCAAGCTGCCAGCGGCTCCTCTTCAAAACCAGTCCCGCCCCCATGCAGCCGACACGGCATTTCTTGACAAGCTACTGAAGTACGCTTACAAAATAAAGCAAACTCTGCATTAGGCGAAAATTTACTTCTCCAGCTAGATTCCATGCTCAGAACCATCAACCCTTTCGCTAAATCATACAAACACATGCATGAAATCGATTTGCATCTATCCCATAGGCAACTCCTGTAAACAGATTTCCACACTCAATATGAATTCCGATCCTATGGTTTACCCACTTTTATTCCCTTACGGAGACATTGGCTGGCACAAAAGATTTACAACATGTTCCCGATAAAAGAACCGCCAAACAAATAAGGCTTACTCAATGCCAATTTTACGCGTTCAGATTAGCAAATCTGAGGAATACATTTAGTATTTTACACTCCAGCGACAAACTATTCCAACAGTATGTCGTAGATGCGTATGTTAAAACAGAGGGCGCGTGTCTCAACTATCTCAGATTACATCAACAAGATCTGCGCGTGGAACAATACAAAGGACTATCAGACGCGCTTCAAGAAAACGCTGAAAATAACAATGTACGTGTAGGCAAAATGATTATATTACCGTCCACATTTCAAGAAAGTCCAAGATACATGCAACAAAACTATCAGGATGCCATGGCCATAGTACATAAATTCGGAAAGCCTGATTTATTTATCACTTTCACATGTAATCCTGCTTGGCCGGAAATTCTACATGCACTGTCGGATACTCAAAGACCAGAGCACAGACTTGATATTATAGTACGAGTCTTTTGGATGAAGCTGTGGGAATTACTTAGAGACATTCTACAACAACATCATTTTGGGGTTGTTATTGATTATATTTACGTAGTTGAATTTCAGAAGCGCGGCCTTCCTCATGCCCACATGTTGTTTACTCTTCACAATAATTCTAATAACCAGTCTTCAGCCATGGTCAGTTGTATACGGCTTTTTCTAGGGTTAGATATTTTGACTCATTATCTGTCGTCTCCACCAAAACACCTATTCACAGCTGCGTCTTTCATGAAGTATTTATTTCTTCTTGATTTCTGAATTCCTTTCTCACCGTTTTCCACTCCTATTCTTACACCGCTGTATGCTAAGGCAGGCATTGGCTAGTTTGCTGTAATATCATAGAGGTTTCAGATACTATAATATTCTACTGTCCAGAATGGAGAACATTCTGGGTATCTCTTGCACTGCCCTTCAGTGGTTTAAGTCCTATCTGACCGATAGGCAAGAGCTTCTTAGATTTAGCAGCAGGTCCAGCTCAGCATCGGTTACACGAGGAGTTCTGCAAGGCTCTATCCTCAGCCCTCTGCTCTTCTCTATCTACATGCTTCCCCTTGGCCATATTATTCGTAGCTTTGGACTAGGTTATCATTTGTATGCAGATGATACTCAGATCTACTGCAATGTTAAAAGTGAAAGTTCATCAGAACTTTCTCAGCTCACAACTTGCCTCAGTGAAATTATAACCTGGATGGAACTCTTTAAATTTAAACTGTAACAAAACCAAAGTCATGCTAATTGGCACTAAATCTCACCTTAAGAACATAAGCTCCTTCTCAATCACCCTTGGTGATACTATCATCAGATCATCTTTTTCTACTACGAATTTTGGTACCATTTTGAGTCTTCCCCTTCCTATTTTACCCACATTCATCACATTATGAAACTTTCTTATTTCCACCTCCATAACATATCCCGCGTATGCCCATTCCTCTCCCTTACGAATGCTGATCAACTTATCCATGTTTTTAATACATTCTGCATTGACTGCTGTAACTCTCTACTGGCAGGTGCCCACTCTAATCTGTTATCACAGCCCTGGTTGTTTCAGAACTCTGATGTAAGAGTCCTTACATTGTCTCCTAACAAGTGTGTACATAGCCCCCATCTTGCTCCACCATCACTGGCTCTCTGTGTATTATATTATTATACAATTAAATATAAAATTTTATTAACTATCTGTAAAGCTTTAAATGAACTTGCACCAGACTACATCAGTAACCTCCTCCATTACTGTGCTCCTGTCTGCCCACCAAGGTCCACTGAATCTGGCAATCTTGTTGTGCCCCAAACTAACCTGCGCTCTATGGGTGACACAGCCTTCAGCTGTACAGCACCCAGACTTTGAAATTACCTCCCTAAATTAAGGAGATCAGCCAACTCAATTCATTCTTTCAAAAATCATCTTAAAACTCATTTGTTCAGGAAGGCATTTAACTTACTCTGACATTCTGAACCTCCTTTCTGTTTACTCTCTCTGTGGAGGTGCTCATAAAGAAACATGCTTGTACCACAAATGACATTTGTCATTTTTCTTGTAGTATTCATATTTTTTGTATTTTATTGTCTCTTATTCTGTTTCATCACTTTGGATATCTGTATTTACTTATGCAGATATTATTTGAAACAAATGTTGAATACGTCCTATTGTACTTTCTGGAGTTCTACTTTGAGCATGGGAAAGATGCCATATGAATAAAATACTATTATTATTATATCTGTATATATTACTGTTGTTACATTTGCGGTATTTTGTTGTGGTGGTTAACTGCTAATGAATTTAGCATCAAGAGTTATAAAACCTGTACCCGGTGATTTGTCTGTTTGGAGTCTGCATGTTTTTCCCTCATATCTTCAAAACCATTTCTGTTAGTTTAATATTGAAATCAATACTTCATGTTTAAATTAACTCAATGTGTGTGCTTTGGCCCTGCAATTAACTGGCAACAATGTAAATGGCTGCCTTGTGTCCAGTGCTACCAGTATAGATTACAGTTCCCTTTGATCCTAAATTGCATTAACTATGAGAATGATCAGTTACTGTATGTTGCTAAAAGTCAAGAACAATTTCTAATAACTATATTGCAAAGAAAAAAAAATATTAATTTTACCGACTTGCATTCTCCATTCCGTGGTCACAGGGAGCATTGCAAGTGCCATTCTAAAATGGGACCAAAATGGGGTGCTCTGAAGCATCTAGCTCCAGGAATGGAAAACGGAAACCACAATTTTCATATCTCCATATCTGCAAGGCAAGGAACTTACTAAAAGACAGGGTCTGAGTTTGTTACATGTTCATCCATCCATTCATCTATACATCCATTCATCTGTCCATCAGCCCACTTTCAAACCTGTGTAACTTAGGGCAGGGGTGGGCATCGTCAACCTAGTTGCTTAATTAGACACCAATCCTTCCCAAAAAACAAGTCTTATTTGATAGTATGTCTTGTTAGGGGTTTCATTCTTCCATGTTAAGTCATTCTTTTATCACAGATTTTAGCCGGAACTCGGCAATTAACCACCTGGAGCACTTCTGGGTGAACTATAAAAAGGCCCATCAACCACCACTCAATAGCCAGAGTCGGGAGGAGGATGATTAAGCTTGACGGAGAGGAGGAAAGGTGACAGGAATAAGAAGATTGAAGGAAAGCAGGGACTGAGTGTGGGCTGAGTAAAGCATTTTGTCGGTTGGTGCTAAAGGAAACTGTAAATAAATTGTGTGTTTTTGGACATTCAGGTCTGTCTGTCTGTGCCCAGGGGCTGTCTTATCACAATGGCTAATAATTAACACTTAAAAGCTGTAAATGCATCTGTTTAAGACTAAAACAAGAAATTTAGGATGGAGAATCATAAAAAACGGGACAACTAAAATTATGTATTAAAATGTTGCATGAGGAAGAAGTGCTTCAGCATAATTAATTGACTTTTGATAAAGAAAATAGGCTTGGAACAAAAAACTACAGCCAGTACAGCCCTCCTGAACTGACTTTGAACACCCCTGACTTAGGGGCTGTAACCCAGCAACAGCATGTACGTTTTAGGAACTGTCCTTACTATACATACACACACACACACATATCCCACAATTACAGCCATTAATTAGACAAACAATCTCATTTCCTCACAGATTTAGAACTCTGGTCTAGGAATATCTTACCTGATTGCTCTGTATTTGCACATTCCTGATATGAATGTGTGTTATTTCTAAATGTGCATGTTTGGTTAATTGCTGATTTTAATATGGTCCATTGTTAGAGTGGGTGTGCAGAAAAGTGGGCACTGTGGCACAATGGCATACTATCCAGGGTTTGTTCCTGCTTTGTGTCCAGTGAAGCTGGGGTGGTGTTCAGGACTCTGTCAAACCCTGAACTGGAGTGAGTTTGCAAATGTCAGGTTATAGATGTGCATATCTTTTGGACACAAGAATAAAACAAAATGCATTTTAATTCTACTATATATATAAACAGAAAAACGTGCAATTACTGATGCAACATTTGTCCAAACGGGACATTTATAAACAATGTGCGTTCCCTAAATACGCTTTACTGTGAATTGAATCATTTTTTGCTTATTTCCTAAAATAAGACATTTATTAGGTAAAACCAAACGCAGTATCTAAAGCTAAGTACTAGTACTTTAGCTTGCACGATGCAAACGTAATTTCAGATTGCAGATTTCTTTCATTGTCATTTCACTTAGTATAATGAAATTGCAGCAATTTAATTTCTTTTCAAATCTAGTCTTCCTTTTCGCACCTAATTTAAGCTCAAATCAACCCTGTATAGTCTGCAGGCAATTTAAGATGGTGTCTAAAATTAACACAGAAAACCCCTCACCGTTTCATTACACAGGGGAAATGATTAGCAAAGAGCTCCCTTTGACGTGGTTGTATGTGACGAACGCCTCACACTAAAGGCCACTGTGTTAAACGGAGCACTTACTGGTTAAATTGTGTAGCACAGTGAACACCTCCTGCTTTCCTCCAGATTCACGCTGCAAGCGAGCCCAATATAGCAGTCTTACCCGGCAACAAGCAAAACAACCAATCGGAGGCGATGTAAACAGAGTCCCGCCCCCTCCCTTTCCCTGAACTCACGTGACGAAACTTAAAATTAAAAAAAAAAAACCGAGAGACATGGCGTCACTTTCCGGCTGTAGCGGTGTTGATTTGGAGTAAATTTGAATTTCTTTGCATCTCACCTGGAGAAGCACTTATCAGTCCTATATGAACTATGAGTGTTCGCGCATGAAATGAAAACAATTTCTTCTTTTTTATTTTTAAACGTTGAGAGAATGCAAGTGTACAAATTATACATTACCTTCACCACCAGCAATAGTAGTAGTAGAAAATAGATGTGTGTTACTGAGTGCACGAATGCCGATGCGAAAAACTTAAACTTGACAAAATCACTCAATGGCTGACTCTTGTGCACAGGCTGAAATGCTGCAAGCTTACGAATTTAAAATCTGCATTTACGAATGAGTGCAAAACGTGTCTTCTGTGTAGACTTTAAAAAAATAAATGAAACATTTGTTTGTAGGCACATCAGTCTATTGGCTCTTTCTGGTAAAACAGTTCCAGGTGTGGTTTCAAATCTTACCTTAATTTCTGTGCGGGTTTGCATGTCCTCCACATGCTTTACTCATATGAGCCAGGTGTTACTACCTTAATTCACCTTCTATATGCCTCCATGTTGACTAATTGGTAACTTTTTAAGTTTATTCAGTATGAGTGATTATGCCTTGTCCAGGATGGTGCTTGTGCATCTTAGGGCTCACTCATGCAACAACGCTCTCTAACATCAGGGCCAATTTGGAGTCAGTAAATAAACCTCTTAATATGCCTGAATGTGGGAGGAAAACATGTAAACACCACATATGCAGAGGTGAGTTTAGGAATTAAATCCAATAGATTTTTACACAGGCCCTCAAAACGTTGTTACTGAGACTCTGTATATACGCAAATCTTCTAGTCTGTATTCTGCAAAAAATTAAATGGAAATTTGTTTAAGTCTCCGCCTTTGCAAAGACAGATTATCTGTCTTGACTTGTTTATAAACAGAACATGTCAGCTTTTATGTCACTATGATATTATATTTATTCTGTGTTTTGTAGATACATTTTTAAGAATTTTTTTAACCGATGTTCAAGTTCACAAAATAATTTTCTAACCAGCTTAATCAAGACCAGGGTCAGTGGGGGAGCTGGAGGCTTTCCCAGCTAGCATAAGGGCACAAGGCAGGAACAAACCCCAGACAGGGTGCCAGTCCCTCACAGGGTGAACACACATACACCTAATACACAGTCACAAATTCACCTAACCTACATGTCTTCAGACAGTGGAAGGAAACAGGACCACCTCAAAGAAACCCACGCCAACATGGGGAGAACATGCAAAGTCAACACAGGGAGGGCTTGCGGCGTGAATCTCGGCCGACTTTATTTGTGAGGTGGCATTGCTACCACTGTGTCACTCAAGCTCAAGAAGTGTTAATCTTTAAGTCTAACACCTATAATTGATATTGCTCACTATATTAAATATACAAGAGGGCTTATTCAGTAAAATGAATGGATATATGCATCTGCAGATAGAAACAACTGTCCTTTTGAAGAAGTTCCGCAAATTTCCACCAATATTTTAGAGAAAAATCCGGTAATTCTAATTTGATCCTGATTGAGTAAAAGTCTGAGTGTATACATGAGTGGACCCAAAGATGGTCTTGAAATAATCCATGGTTGTTTTTTTCTTTCATTCAGTATTCTTACACACTAATGAACCTAAATTGAACTAAGTGGGGTTTTCAAAGTTATGTTAATTCACAGGTAAAACAGAGTATGAAATTGGACGAAAATGATTCCCTGCAGATGTAAGATGTTGGTTAAGCCTATACATCTGTATATATTTAGTAACCTTTAAAGAAATTTCCCTTGGAAATCCTTCAAAATCTGAAGCACACTTAATTTGAATTGCATTTTAGTCATTTTTGCTTTACTGGAAATCCCCCCACCGCCAGGCATCCTACTATGCATGAAAATTCTATAGCAGTGTTTCTAATCATTAATGGAATAAGCAAAATATATACTTTTAACATACATAAACTGGAACCCGAGGCATCCTATTATACATGAAAATTCTATAGCAGTGTTTCTATTAATTCATGGAATAAGCAAAATATAATAACATACATAAATGCAAACATACATTCTTAATCCACTTTAGGTTTGTGAGGGCTTGTGCATGTCCTTGCAGTAGTGGACACAAGCCATGGTACAATCCTGGCCCATCACAGGTCACACTCAGTCACATTGGGGCTAATTTACTGTCACCAATCACTATGACACACAAGTCTTTGGTAATGTGGGAAGAATGCTAGAATACATGTGTTAATTATATGCTTTCCACACCAGTGCATACTTTTTTTAAATATGCTGAGTTTTCAGAGGTGGTTAGACTTTGGTTAGTCAGTAAAGTTAAATTGCTACATTTTGTATTGACTTGTCCCCATACCTAACCTTGATCATTTTTGAAAATGTAGCATATTTAACTGCACAAAAGGTGGTATAATTAATAAGCACCCATCTTACTGTAATACAATGTCATTATCTGTGATGACGGCATTACCATTAATACTGCGTGGTACTGTTTCCTTTAGTTTGTTTCACTACCATTTTTGCTTTTAGTAAACACTTCCTTTTCTTTGATAATTGCATGACCTTTTGTTACCCAGTTGTAGTGGACTAAGTATAATAAAGGTATAAAATATGTTCGTAAAACAACTATCCCAATCTTAAGAATGGCATCATGGTGCATCATGGTCCTGAGTCTGTGAGTTTTTCTCTCACATTTGTTAGGTGGACTGGCAAAACTTGCTCAGAGTGACCATGGACGTGTGTGTGAGTGGACACTGCAGTGGACTGCCACCCTTTCCAGATTGGTTGCCTACCTTGTGCCCAGTTCAGATGGGAAAGGTTCTGACATCTTCGACCTTTGAAAGGGATGGATAATGATCCTCTTAATGTTTGACTTAGCAACTTTTTTTTCTCCAAATGTAGTATTTTTCAAAAGATATGGTTGTTAGGTTAACTAGCATTGCTAAGTTTGTTCCATGTGAGTGTGGGTGTGTGCATGGATGCATAAGTGCCAATTCTTCATAATATGGGGATGCGCAATTCAGAGATGAATGACCATAACAGCCTACATAACCATGATGCCCATATAATCGAGCCTACTACATTTTTTCTCCTCGATTTTTAGTCCTCGTGCTGTAACAAGCACTTTGGTGGACTGCCCCTTCACTTGTATTAATTCCTGAATCTGTGCTTTCTGTAGTATTACTTGGGCCTGTCTGAACTGTGTTGATGAAAATGGAATTTAGCCTCACAACAGACTTATCTCCATTTTCATGCTTTTTTGCCCTGCTATTTTTAATCTCATTTGCTGCAATAAGCTTTCATTAACTAAACATCATAGTCTAATTATGGCTAATTATGTTTGCATCACAGAGCACAGTGTGACAATCACGAAACACCACACGATTTAATGTAATTGTAAAAAAATCTCTCTGTACATTTTGATGTAGCTCGAGTTTTGACTTACATACATGATTTTTTGTCTAAATGTGACCACTGTAACTCATTTTGAACATAAATATTTAATAAAAGTGTCTCTGTGTCCATCCAGTTGTTATGTCTCTGTTATTCCAACAGGTGGCGCATCACAAGCATTAACAGTGCTTTTATGAGTCCTATAACAAATGGCATATAACACAGACATATGCATTACACGGTCCACTGCAAAAGTTAACACTAAAGTCTGCCTTGATTAATTAGATTTCAACCCATTTTAGATGGGTAGCACAGCTTGTTTAGAAATAATTGCGTTATTTTTCATTATTACAATACAGTAGCAAAGGGAAATGCCAACTGTCAAATTCCACCCATGTGTCAGAGTATTTTACAGCATTGTGTACAGTCGACTGGAAAAATAAATGTGTGTCTGTATGGTAACATGTTTTGATTAAATTATCATGAATTTCTGCCTGTTCTCAATCACTACACATAATATGAAGGTACCTCTATTACTCACACATTTACTGCACCATTCTTACAAGTTAGGAACATTTCAGAAGACATGGTTAATCAAAAAAAAAAAATTGTACCATAAAACATGTAGAGTCTGTTTTTCAAATTTCTACCCCATTTTTACACCTGTCACTATCATACATTTTCGCTTAGTATTTTATTGGGTATAATGTAATTTAATCAATTAATACATTACATCATTATAAAATTGTTACACCAACACTTTCAAATGTGCCTCCAGTTTTTGGCATAATGGATGGAAAGAGATTATACTGACATCTAATTGATGGCCTAACCAGCTCTCTGTAAGATGAAGGGCTTTGAACGTCTATGACATTGATCAGGTTGATCAGCTCAGTACAGAGCACTGATTTTTCTTATCTCCCTATCCTCGTTATGTGATTTGATCAAGCTGATAAGAAATTAATCTACACCTTTTATTTTCAATTGCTGTCCGTGTGGCAGACAGAAAGAGGCACTCTGGGCTTGATCTGATTGCCTGGGACTGATGTGACCTGTGTTAAATGAAATAGGTTACATTTGTGCCTATGTGTGGATTTATACAGACATTTTACTGTAAAAAAGTCTACTTTGTGTGTTTTCTTGTTTTAAAATTTTTATCACTATTTTTTTTAAATCAACTTTTTATTAAGTAAAGACAAATTGTCAAGATATATTTTCCAGAAGTCTTTCTTTTAATGTGGGGTGTTTTTTACAGTGCATATTTTTCAATTCACTTATAAGCCCATTTTAAACTCCGATTATGACGTTTTGTGTATTGATGCAGAATCATTTAAGATAGCAAACCATGATACATCTGAAAAAACGTTTTCCCCATCCCATGTACAGGAGGGTAAGGAAACAGCTTGTGAATGTGAGGTGAAAGACTTTTTCAACTAGAAACAAAGTGTTTTTAAAAGTCACATACTGTAACAATATAAAATGATGAATCTAGGTATACTGTCGTGCATTTTTATGTTTTTAAAATTTTAGGGGATCTTGAGCTGCAAGGCACCCACGAAGCTGGTGTCTATGCATGAATTAATTCTGTGATCTACTGGATCCCCTCACAAGGTTTGGTACCTGCCTTGTGCCTGACGTTACTGGGATAGACTTCAGGTCACCATGACCCTGAATTGGATGATGTGGGTTTGAGAGTGTTAAGTTATGTCACAGTATATAAATCTTACTGATACATCTTCAGAAAGTTGAAATCTAGACTGAAGAGTCAGAGCTGTTCTGTAATACATTTTAATTACTGATCCTACATGTACTGTATAAGTTTCAACTGTCATGTGTCCATTACTGAGACAGTACTGGACTATCAGTGCTATGCTGTATACAATAATAAGTCGGTCTGCTGACTTTCAATTCTCAATATATAATTTCTTTATTTATCTTATTAACATTGTTGCCTTTTGCTAAAACTGTTAGATTTATACAAAACTCATTCTGATACATGTAAAAATTTACCTTCAGGTATATATTGGTATCTGTCAGCTCTACTACTATGTTTGATATTGTGTTATAATTTTGTTTGCTCTGTAAATTACCTTGTGATGGTGTAAGCTATAAATGGTGCTATACATAATAAAGATTGATTGCCTTGCACCCAATAATACTGGGATGAACTCTACTTTCTCATGACCCTGTATTGGAATAAGTAATTTGGAAAAATGAATAAATGAATGAGTGGTTAAGTTGGACTCCTTTCACATATACACTTGGAAAACATGCGTAATCTAGTTAGGTTCAGTTGAGAAGACAATGTCCCTGAGGAAAAGATCACTTTAGGAGGTAAGGGCAGCAGGTTGACAGCTGACAGGTTATCATTCCACTGCTGCAGGAATTTCTATGTTGCCTGCTATTGCTTCACATAAAATAATCACATAAAATAAAATCATACTCTCCAATCTATCTACCTCAGAAACAGAGTAATCCTAGTCTGCCTCCTGGAGGACGATGACAAAATTCTAGATAATGTCCTGCCTCACATGAAATCATAACTAATAATCAAAGACAATGACATGATTTAATACACATCAGTTAAAGGCTAAGTCTTGACTCCCCACTGTGTTTATGAACTATGACTCTTCGACATATTTGTTGATATTGTTATGAAAAAGGCTTTGACTGCTGTGTTACCTGAGGTGGTTCGCCGTGTAATTCCTGGTATAAATTTTGGATTACTTATATACACAGATCTTATATTCAAAGAAGGAAAACATACAGTATATAGTTATTTTACATCATGTGACATTTATCAAAATTCATCAAAATACAGTAAGGCATGGTACAGTGTGACAGTGGTTAGTGCCATTTCATCATAGATCAAGGGGAAAGGATTTCAATTGTGCACCCTATCATAGTCTATTTGGAGTATGCTAGTTCTTTCTGTGTCTGCAGGAATTTTTTACAGGTACTGAGACATGTGCAATAGATTAAATGGCAACTGAAATTTGCCCTTTTGGAGTGTGCCCTGTTATGGGCTGACCCATTGTCCTGGTTTGTTTTTTTGGCTATCTATCCTTGTATCTATCAATGGGTGTATACTTAAAAGTACAATACAGTTAAAATAAAATTACTTTTATAATGTGTATATTACTTGTGTAAAAACACAAACTAGAATTATAATATTAAGCACGACAATACATATTTAAATAACATTTTGTTTCTTCAAGTGTCAGAAGTAGTCTGAGATTGTAACAATTCTAGGTCAGCTGGCCACCCAGCCAAACTACAGACGCCTTGTAACATACCATGGAACCGGCGATCAAGAATGAGTGTTGTAGAAGGCCTTACAGTCAGTCCGCTAGTAGTAATGACTCAGACTCCAAAGTTTCATCCATGGTTCAAGAGGGGCAGCTTGATAAAAATAGCTGTAACACCAAGAGCCACAGCAAGATACTAAGAAGAGAAAGCAAGTCAGAAAGACTTACTAATAGACAATGAAAATGACTGATACAGTTATTTAAAAAATTTGGATCAGCACGGTAGTAACTCCACTAATAATACACTATGCTAAAAAGTAAGTTTGGACCTGATTTAATTTTAAAATAGCTGGCACCCCTTAAACAGCTGTAGGTAGTTCATTCCACATTATAGATTTCATTCCACAACTGCTGAAGACTCTACCTTACACCATATTTTTGGTTGATAATGTGAATTTTAGGCAGCCCTTCATCTTGAGCAATGTCTGTGATATAAAGAGTCACATACAGTTACTATAAATAATACAAATGAATAACTCAGAGACCTGTTTAACCATAACACAAGGGCCCAAAGACAGAACAAAATGTTTTCTTTTATTTCTTGAATATAACATGGAAGGGAGAAGCAAGATACAATATTTAAAATTAAAAAATGGTGATTAACTACTGTATATAATACAAAATATGGTTATCCATTCTTTCTATGTACCCACTTATTCAATTCATATTCTCAGGGCCTGGTTGTTGTACAAGATGAAATGGGCACAAGGCAGGATCTGGGTTCAGTCCACCTGAAGATACCTTCATGCACAAATCCACCATCACTGACACTGGAGCTAATTTAGAGTGAAGGAGGTTCCTAATAAAATCAAAAGACAAAATTAAGCAATATTCAGTTTATCCTTTCCAACTGAGATCAATTATTTCTCTTTCTGATATAGCAAATTCCAATTGGTTCTGGTGTCAGGTTCATTTCCCTACTTTTTTATAGTCCATTTAAGGTTAAACTTAATTCCTTAATACATTACAAGAATAGCACAACAGCTGAAAAAGATACATGCATTACATACATTTGTCTACATTTGGAGTGTAAGCAGTTTACTTGGTTGGGTGAAATCTGACCCTGGACTCTTGAGGTTTTAAGTGCTGTCTTTCAGTCACTGGGCTTTACTGCCCAGGCATATGATTTCCATCACCTTCACAGTCCATGTCACGCTAAGGAGACCCTTTATACCAGCTTAGATTCAAAGCTGATTTGTTTATATTTATAGAACAAGTACTGAACTTGGCTTGGCTTCATGATGGGCCATAAATGATAAAACTGGCAACTTTTAATTTGTAGGAGATGTAACGTAAAGTGCTGGGAAGTGAGAACATGACTGCTATCCATATGATAGACAAGTTCTGTGGAGTGATGGTGGAAGAGAGTTTTCAGAGTTAATTACCCATCAATTCACTTTTTCTGCCTGCTTCAATTCTTGTTACAACAAGGACAGCAAAATATCTTTGCTTGAAAAGTATAGTTAGGCTAGTTTTAAAGGTCAATACAGTTATTTTGATCAGGGTGATCGTACAAGGTTATTTGAAGCTCCACTACATACAGAGATGTGACATTGATACCTAGTGGACCTTGTTTAGGTGTTTTTTGACACAAAATGACATGCTACATTGTGGGCACCCAGTTAGACAGATTCATAGACTCATTGAACTTTCCACATATCCTAGTACTTATATCAGTTATATATCAGCAACAAAATTAAATTCATCAGAACACTTAAATCTTGTCCGGTTTTCGAGTGTCCATTGTTTAAAGTCATTAGCCCACTTCAATTGCACCCTCTCAATTGACACAGTCCACTTGCAATAAGGTGCAACAAGTTGATCATTCTGAACTGCTTCTTTAGGCACCACTGCTGATCTCGACTATTAGTTAACTAACTGTAACCCGTATGTTACTCTTCACAAGTCCCAGTATAGATTATATTTGCCACACACTATAGTGACAATTTTAGTCATGACAATCATAGCAGTGTTGCTGCTCCTGATGCATCTATTCTGATATATCGGGCATGTTCAAAACCTCTTGTTTAGTCATGCACATTTTATTTCTGAATTACATAAACATGCACTGACTCCACTGAAGCAAGTCTCAATGATTTCAATTACATTGACTTCACGCAGGGAGGACCCAGGAAGCAAACCCAGGTCTCCTAACTGCAAGGCAGCAGCGCTACCCATTGCGCCACCATGCCACCCTCACATATAGATATTTTTGCAAATTCAACAACCATAGGAGTCTCAGGTGAATGAATGTTTGTTTACTTTGATAATTCTGTAGAAGATTGTTTTTTTAGACATTCTTTATTGAAACTGTCTGAAGAGTTGACTGATTTTGAAATAAAAGAACCCATTTTTATCTGAGTCAGGATGAGATGGTTAAGTCCATTCCCCACCAGAAGTAGCCATGCACTTCCTTGACAAAATTATTTGACACCACAAAGAAAGCTTTGCAGTCAAGCGGCTCTGGGGTGCCAGAATAGCTGGTAGGAGTGTGGGACATGTGGCTTATGGTGCTCATTTCTTGTAGTAACTGAGTACAGTGCACCTTCACAGAGTATCAAATTTAGTAACATGCATCTTTTAATTCTTGTTGCTTTTTATTTGCCTGCACTGTTTTTACAGTTTTAATTACTGGTGTTGTTTATGTCTCAAATACAGCGTGTCTTTATAATTTGAGTACATAGTGCAAGCAGTAAATAATTAAATGGAGTAGATTTAGCTAATTCAGCTAAACATTGTATTGGCTTTGAGATGAAAAATAAAGCAGTAATTGGTAGGTGCTGACCTTTTGTGCACCTTTTAGGATCCCTGAGAGCTTCATGTGTGAATACTATTAAGTAAGGGGATCTCAATAACTCTTGGAATTGCGAACTGAAGAATTTCCAAGGTTGAACGTGTAAGAAAGGGCATATTAAACTGCATAGCATGGCATCATGGCCTGTCCTGCTGCCTCACAGCTCCAGGGTCCCAGGTAAGCATCTAGATCAGGGGCCTCATGCATAACGGCGTGCGTAGAATTCACACTATAACATGGCGTACAGACAAAAGCGGAAATGTGCGTGCGCACAAAGAAATCCAGATGCATAAATCTGTGCGAACGCCAACTTCTGTGTTCTTCTGCTACATAAATCCCGGTCAGCGTGAAAAGTAATGCACATGCACGCGCCTGCTGTCCCACCCCATCTCCTCCCAGAATTATGCCTCTTTCAATATGCAAATCAATATAAATAGCCCTTAAGCTCAGCGTTCTGTGAAAAGGCAATGGCAAAAGCACAGGGGGTAAATAGAAGAATTTCAGCAAATACCAAGTGGAGGCAAGGAAAAACGTACTATTTGTTGGTGATATTAACAACAACAAAAGAAGTTGATCGAGTGACATAGAGTGTCGGAGAAACTCGAAAGCTCATGTTGACAAAGTCACACAGTGCCCGAAATAAAAAAGAAGTTGCCGTGAAAAAGGCGAGTCATAGCCCAACATCTGAGTGTCATATGAAAGCTTATTAGGGTACAGAGAAAAGAAAAATAGGCACACAGTGGGGAAAAAAGCACGAAATGTCAACTTTAATCTCGAAATTTCCACTTTAATCACGTGGTTTATTTTGTCATTAAAGTAGAACATCATAAACGTCACCTTAAAATCGTTTCATTTACTAGTTTCTCAAATCCCATTGTAACTAAAGTAGTACATTAAATGCTTTGTTTTGTATTTGATCTTCTATGTGCTCTATGTGTGTAAATCACTACGTGCTTCCAGGCCTTGTCTTCCTCTGACAGGACACAGAATCCATTACATTTGTGATATTACAGCTCTCTGAATAATTAAAATATTGAGATGTATACTTGATATCATTTTCATGATGATAGGAGTTAAAGCATGTTATTAAACATGTGAACACGGTGGAACAGTGATTGTTCCTGCCTTACACAAGATGCTTGCTGTGCTGTGTGCGACCTTCGATGAAATAATTTATTGTACTGTCTCTTTCAAACGTACTAACCCCCAATTCCTGTGATTACTTTTCTTTCTCCAAATACCCCATCGCCACACAATAAGCTCTGTAATAGACATTAAACCATCTGTAAGCTTAGAATGCCAATTCTTCAAAACTTTTAAGGAACATCAAAATATATTCATAATACATGTTTAATTATTCTATCCTTTCAGTGTCACGCCAGCCCCAGCAAGCATACAGCGCAAGGCAGGAACAATCCGTGAAAGGAGCGGCAGCTCCTTGCTAGAGCAGCAACACAGTGCCCTCACATGTTTAATTATTAACAATATAGATTATTTAAATGAAGGTAAAGTTTTATCTGTATAATATAATAAATATATTTTGCTGCATTTCATCTTAAAAACAATATCGTCATCATATGTAAATACGTGCTTTATAAAGTGGCTCAGTTTGTGCAATATTATAACTGTAGTGCAAGTTTACAGTGAGGTGATTGTACTTATAAGTACAAAAAGTTCTACAAGGAGCACTTGATGGACTGATTGAGTGTGTTTATAGTTCTTGGGATGAAACTGTTTCTGAACCGCAAGGTCCTTACAGGAAAGGCTCTGAAACGTTTGCCATTTGAGAGCAGTTTAAATAGGCAGCATGGCTGAGGCAGCCTGTGCTTGATGCTGTATATCGATAATTCTCTTTCCAATCAGCTGTTGTAGAGCTGTGATTCCCCACTCAGATACAGTGATATAAATACTCCAAGTGGTGCAGTGAGAGTAATATGGAAAAAGATGATCCGCTGTGGCAACCCCTAACGGGAACAGCTGAAAGAAGAATAAGAAAAAGGTGCAGTGAGAGTAACAATGCTAAAGCAGCTATAGTATTTGGAATACTTTGTCTATTCCCTGGACCATTATATTGTTACAGGTTAATTACAATCAGATGCCTTAAACTAATAAACAATATGCAGTTAGTTTCAGTGTATATGATAAAGCCGCGTCAGGGATGTGGATCTAAAAAAGAAAGGGTAACCACACAGGAACAGTAGCACTGCTTTGACGCTGCGTGCCACCAGTTTGCACAACCGAGTGGAGAACTTGCGTACGCCATGGTTGGAGCTACCATGAAAATGTGTGTGGCTTTACGGCAAGTTTAGGTTTTATACATCGCGATTTGACCGTGGAAACGTTCGTACGCAACATTTTTGGGCGTATGCACCGTTTATACATGAGGCCCCAGATCAAGTATTTACATCTTCCCTGTTTCCCCCACAGTTCTGTGTAGGTTTTCTCCCCCAAAGATTTGCATGCTAGGTTAATTGTTGACTATAAACTGGTACTGTGAGTGTAGACATATCCTGCGATGGACTGGTGTTCTGTCCAGAACTGATTCCTGCCTGATTCTGCCATTCAGGCTTTGCTCCATGTCACCCACGACTGCATTTGGCAGGTTTGTTAACAGATGGTCAGACAAATAGTATAGTGTTAAATTTTCATTTAGCTGTGTAATATAAAAAACATCTGGAAATTTAGGAAGCCAGGAAGAGCTACAAAACACGCTTTAGAAAACATGCATTATATAATTAAGAAGGCAGCGAAACAATTAGAAGCGAGCGACTGACATATAAAACCATATTCAGCGGCTCACGTGAACTGACGCAGTGCGCAGACAAAAAGTAACAGTTCCAAAGAGTGCTGAACAAAAACCTAATTACACTGCTACGCTCGAATAGATAAACCACACGCAGTGGCGCGATAGTAAAGCATTCGCCTGTGGCGCCCACGTCCGAGGTTCGATTCCCGAGAGGGGATGCACTAAGTATGTACGCGCGCTTCTCGATTTATTTTAACCTCGCATCACCTTAGTTTGAGACGTATGAAAACGCATGCGGTTAACGCAGAAAGACAGATCACCTATTCACCTATTGAAGCTTCATGAATAATGGATACTTTATTCGCGATCAATGATTGTTTTGGTAAAGCCATACTCAGTGTATTCATTAGATGAACGGTAAAAAAGTAAGAGCGAGGGGACAGTAACTTACTGATGCACACAAGCAAAACCACAATAGCACGCGGGCTCGATGTACTGACTTGCGCGACCACATTCCAAAACAATATTTCTTTTCAAGTTCTATTTAGTCCATATGAGTCAAACTGAAGGCCCACGGGCCACATCCGCCCCGGCGTGTAATTATATCCGGCCCGCGAGATCATTTTATATACTGTATTATTGTTATTAATGGCCCGGGTATATGAAGCGCTGGTAACACAATAAACTACAGATCCCATAATGCAGCGCTTCAGCTGCCTTGCCGAACACTTACCGCGTTGCTGCAAGTTATTGTGAAGCTAGCCCACACGATGCCGAAGAGAAAAGTTGATTCTGAAAATAGAGCCTTTAAAAACCGATGGGAGGCTGAGTATATGTTTACCG
>JANRMT010062854.1:28343495-28382224 GCA_026402145.1 Polypterus bichir lapradei | reverse complement strand
TATCTATCTATCTATCTATCTATCTATCTATCTATCTATCTATCTATTTCTTCTTTAAAACAGAAGCACCATACCCAAGCCACTTTCCTGAGAAGAAATGTCCTATATTAGCTTCTGTTTTGTTAATTATAAGAAAAATATGTACAACGTCTCTTTTAGCTTCTTGAAATTTAGCTTTTTCAGCCACAGGTGGTGGCCCTCCTCATAATTCAATTTCTGAATGTCATAAAGTCTTATTGTTGAAACATTCCCTGCACAAGATCTTTTTACCTTTTTTTCTTTTATTCACACGTTATTGTATTTACCTTTACCTAACCCTAATTGAGCTACAGGACTTCTCATTATTCATTGATGAATTGTACATGTGTAGCCTTGACTGAGAAAACCTCAAACAGGAAGGTCAAAGGAAGATTAAAAAATGCCATTGTTCATTTTCCTGCCAGGAATAAGGTGGATAAAATCAAATCATTTAAAACATATGCATGCAAACTATTTATATCACTTTGCTGGCAACAACATTATACATAAAGAAAAGCAAGGTTTTCATTTGAATGATCATCTCACATATGAAATACAATAAACTTTTGTCTAGCCTGGGACATTCACAGTCATACACTGCCAAGCTTTATTACCAAATTATATTTAGAAAAAGACATAATTGCAACCTCAAAGGGTGGAAACCTAAGGACTGGTGAGTATAGTATGTAAATGAAAATACACCGATACACTAGACACATTATCTACAAAGGTTATATTAGGAGTGTGGAAACCAATAGACACTGGCATCCATTGTTGTACACTATTTATGTAATTAAAATAACACTAAAAGTCCATTGTTTTTAAGAAACCAACAAGTTGACTGTACTGAATGTATTGTTTTTAATGATTTAGAAACCTACAATGTTCATTCAAGCAGGTCATTTGCCTTGAAACACAACTTGAGGTGGCACATACTTATGGGAACTACATATTTATGAATACCAAGTAATTCCATGGAATAAAAAGTTTACTTGTTGCTGTTTAAGGTTGATATATTTCATAAACTTGCAACTAAATGTGTACTTAATGTGTTTATTTTATAAATATGTAATATGTAATATATTTTATATTATATATTTTGTGTTTGCAGAAAGAGTGAATTGGCAAGTAACAAAAAGGTTTACTTGAAAATTGTCACCAGTGACGAATCACTTTGGAGTCTAGCCTCTGTCTCTTTTAAATCCTCAGATTAAGAAGCTGGCTGTGAACCATTTTGAGTCAGTGAGTGGTGCTGAATCAGTTTAGCAATAGGAGACACTGTACCACTCAAGTGAGCAAGCCAATGTCTGACTTTCTAACTGCAATCAGTAGAACATGTAAAGTATTGGGGTTCAGACTCGATATTCCTGTTTAATTTCAACATTGAAGTAGCAATGGAAGTGATCAGACTTTTGCTGTAGCATGTCAATGATAGCATCATCCCAACTGACTGGAAAATGGGACTTGTCATCCCTAATTGGAAAGGGAAGGGTGATCGCCTGGATTGCAGCAACTACAGGGGGATAACACTGCTCTCGGTGCAGAGTAAGGTCCTTTCTAGGGTCATCCTCAATAGGATCTGTGATCACTTGCTCATCTACCAGCGACTGGAACAGTCTGGTTTTATGCCTAAGAAGTCTACCATCGACCACATCCTGGCACTGAGGGTTCTCATGGAGTGCAAATGCGAATATCGGCAGAGTTTCTTTGCAGCCTTTGTTGATTTTCACAAAGCGTTTGACTCAGTTGATCGAGGTTGCTGAATATAATGGCCGGCCTGTACACTGGTACTGTGAGTGCTGTGCAGAGTGGAGGCAGGACCTCTTCATTTTTCCTAGTTGATATCTGGGTTCGTCTGGGGTGTGTTCTTGCTCCTACTCTGTTCCATGCTTGTATGGACTGGGTGTTTGGCAAGGCTGTGGGGTTCAGCAGCTGTGGGGCATCTGTTGGTGAAGAAAGATTCACGGATCTTGACTTTGCTGACGATGCTGTGATCTTTGCGGTGTCAATGGAGGCTCTGTTCAGGACACTCAAGAGACTGAGTGAGGAGTCTGAGTGTCTGGACTTGCGAATGTCCTGGATAAAAATGAAGATCCAGGCCTTTAATGCCCTCTTGGGCACAGCCATCAGCAGTGTGTGTGTTTGCGGAGAGAGTGTTGACTTTGTTGAGAGGTTTACTTACCTTGGAATTGACTCTTCCTGTGAAGTCAGAAGACGGATTGGGAGAGCATGCGGGGTTATGAGGTCGCTGGAAAGGGTTGTGTGGCGTTCCCGATATCTATGCAAAAGGATGAAGGTACAAGTCTTTAGAGTCCTGGTGCATCCTGTCTTGCTACATGGTTGTGAGACATGGACGCTATCCAGTGACCTGAGATGAAGACTGGACTCTTTTGGTACTGTGTCTCTCTGGAAAATCCTTGGGTACCATTGGTTTAAATTTGTGTCGAATGAGTGGTTGCTCATGGCACTGCGGCCATGTGGCCCGTTTCCCCGAGGGTGACCTGGCTCATAAGATCCTTATTGTTGGGAACCCGAGTGGCTGGACCAGGCCAAGGGGTCGCCCACGTAACACCTGGCTGCGGCAGATAGAGGGTCATTTCCGGAGGGTGGGACTGGACCGTGAGTCTGCCTGGGGGGTTGCAAACCGGGATCCCGAGTTGTTTCGTCGTGTAGTGGGTGCGGCAATGCACTGTACCAGTGTATGCTCCCCAACCTGACCTGACCTGTTTCTTCAACTTGTTGTCTGCTTGTCAGGACTGTTCTTTGTCAAAAGACAAAGTCCTACGATGGCTGTTCTACTCTCCACTTATTTCCTCGGTCCACTTGTAAAAAGGTCCCCATAAGAGACTCACCATGCTTTCATGTTTGTCAGGTACCATATTACATAGCAGCAGGGTCTCTCTCTCTGCATCTCTCTCTCTCTCTCTCTCAGCTTTGCTGCCTGTCACCTAAAAATGTTACAGTTTGCAAGTACAGTTTTTCTTATAATTTTTATTTGTAAAATACATAAAAATGTTATTGTGATGTTTATCAAAACTTAATGCCGGTCTGAATTGATATGAGGGGGAGGGGTGCACAAAGAAACATAACTGTAATTTTATGCACTGTGAGAAGATTGGTGGTCTTCTAGGTACAATTATCCGACTCCTCATATTAGTCAGAAGTTATATTGTTTTAGTCCATACTTCTTCTGTTTGCAAAATGGAAATGCCTAAAGTAAAAGTGTTCTGATTCTGGGTTCTCCCTGCCAAGAATTTAGATATGTTCAAACCTTTTGTTCTCAATTCTGTACCTTTTGTACACTTTAAATTTTATTTCTTTAAGCTTACATTATCTTTTCATTATTCTGACAATACCATTTTGTAATTGTGAAATATGGATAGTTGTCCCTATTCTGTAACTCGTCATGGTGTCACACACATGTGCCTGGGGCATAGTTTGCAGGCTCAAATAGTGTTATTCATCAGCCAGACCGGGGGTTGGCGCTCACACCTGATCCTCTCACCTCTTGTTCCTCTGCATTTCACCCAAAGACTCCGACTCCCAATGACATCACCACCAGTCCACCCACTGTTGACCCTGATGACATCATTTCTCATACCCAGAATCCACCTTCCTGCTACATCAGTTCCTGTTCCGTCCACCCTGACTCCACCTCTTCCTCCTATCACCATATTTATAGTGCAGATCCTACTGTGAGTCAGTTCAGCTGTGAACTCCACTTCTGTAAAGATGTTTCTTTTCCTTTGCTGATTTTTCAGTACACGGGGTGGCCATCCCCAAACCTTTTCCTGTCTACTGTCTAATTTTCTATCACAATGGCCACAGCCATATTGTTTACTATGCTATGCCAAGCATTTATCATGCCTATAAAAGGTGGTGGTGCCCAGTTTCTGACATTGGATCTTGGATGTTGTTTTTTGTATCTATCTTTTTAGTGGAATTTAAAAGGCACTTCCATGAAGACTTTAGTATTACACATTTTTGGCAATATACTCTGATTTTTTGTTTGTGTTTCTAATTTGTTCCTTTGGAACTTCTGCTCTCATGGCATTGTGACCTTTGCCTGTTTTTTTTTTTTTTTTGCCAAACCCCAAATTTGTCATTTCCTGGTCACAACCACACAACCATTCAGTTGATCCCAATGAGATCATAACAATTATACTTTAAAACAGGAAGATAATTTGATTATGGATGATTCGTTTCTAGCTCTTTTAAAATGTTAAAAATAAGATTTTTAATATTTTTTTAACTATTTGTTAAAAATATGGCATTATGGTTTGTTAAGTTTGACATGATAGTATGGAATGTTGTTTTCTTCAAATAATATCAATAAAATTAAATTTAAAAAAATGTGGCACATCATGAACTGAATGGCTCTTTGTAATTCTCATTCAGTATTTGTTAACTCTTCTTTCCAGACTTTTAATGTTTATGTCCTGAAGTTAAGAAAGTAATTTTAAAATTCAAAAACATATTTAATTACATGAATTTGTAGTAATAATCCTTTTATGGATTTCTTAGCCTGCGGTGGGTTGGCACCCTGCCCGGGATTGGTTCCTGCCTTGCGCCCTGTGTTGGCTGGGATTGGCTCCAGCAGACCCCCGTGACCCTGTGTTCGGATTTAACGGGTTGGAAAATGGATGGATGGATGGATGGATTTCTTAGCTGTCCCTGGCTCTCCTATTATGAGAATATCAGAAACGTCAGTGGTTCATTTAGATGTTAGCATATCATAGAAACAAGCAATCAACCTTTCTTTCCATTATAAAGGACATTCACATGGTGACCACCAACCAAAAAAAGTGCAAAGTGCAGAACTATGGTAAAGTTGCTTTTCATGTTTTTTTTTTGTTCTTTTTTTTTTACAATTCCAATAAAGACCATCATATTAAAATTAAATGATGAATGAATTACTGAGAAATTTTGTGCCGCAGCAGTTGAAGCCCCAGAGACCTGGCTCAGCAACTCTTTGTATGGAGCTTGTATATTTCTTACATGGCTTTATTTTAGACAATCCAGTTTCATCCTGCATGTCAAACACTTTCTATTCAATAGCTAGAGTATTTAAATTGTTTCAGTATGAATGAGTGTAGTACTGTATATATCAGTAATATATGTAATCAGTAGTGTATGTTAGTGTGCTTTATGATGGACTGGTGTCACATTTAGGGTTGGTTTGTTGCTTTGTTTCCATTACTTCTGGGAAAGGCCTTAGAACCACATGACCATTCACTGGACAAAGCTGCTTCAGAAAATTAATTGGTGCATTGATAGATTATTTACCGATTAAGAGCTTCTTTTAGCTGTTGAATTTTGAAATCCTGGATTGATTATCTCAGGAATTTGCAAAGACTTGATTGTTTACATATGTGGGGATGTCCCAAAAATGTCCACATTTACACAGCTCTAAGTAAAAATGTCTGCTGCTACCTGCATCTTTTGTTCATATTTTGTTTTTTTCTCTAAAGAAAAAAAAAAGATTGTTATCAGGAATGGCCTATGTTATTGTTTCTTTTTTGTCTAATGTACTTTAACCACAAAGATCCTTTTAAAATATAAACCAGAGTTACAGTGTTAGCAGGAAAAAGAAAAACAGCAGAGCCAAGAATGAAGAATCAAAATCCGTTCTTACTGCTTCCAAATGATATAAAAGCTTGGTTTCCAGTAAGCATCCCAATTTGCTTCTTTATTGCTGACCAAGAGCAGTTCTCCCTTCCCTGACCAAAAACAACATCTGCGATTGTTACAAAGGGCCCTGAAAGAGAAAAGTGTACTTGAAATTGAAGTCTGGTACAAGTTGTTTCTGGCTGAGCCTGAAAACCTTAATAATGGGCATAGAGGACAAATGAAGGTACGTTCAATAGATATGATGATGATTTCATCAGATTAAGTACAATACTACAGACTTCATTATAAGAAAAGGCCTCCCACATGTCTATATCATAACTGCTATATGACAAAGGCAAGAATTTCAGCCTGTAGAAATCACAAATGAAGGTAACATCAATGGAACTGTTATCTGTAGGTTGCTGTTTCTCTTGAATATTCCTAAGAAAGCCTGCACGTTGGTTTGTTTATTTGTGTATTATTTGCTAAAGTCTATGTCTATTGTGTCCTCGAGTATGATGAGTATAACAACAAAAAAACAAAGAATAACACAACACCCTACTATCACTCGAGGCTGCTGACAACTGTCTACCAGGTTGGAACACTCATTCACTTGTCAAAAAAATTAACATCAAGCACACCTTTTTTTCCTCCAATAGCAATTTCTCTCTCTCTCTGCTGTTAGCCCTTGTGCCCCTTCCTGCCAACAGTTGAGTTTTTGCTCCCACTCTCCTTCCACCATACTAACAGTTCACTCTTAAATTCCATAAGTGATTCCACTCCATTGGGTCCTTGAGCAAGGCCCTTAACCTACCATTGCTCCGTCCTGGGTATGACATTAACCTGCATCCAGCCCTGCAAGAAGGCCCTACAACTTAAAGGGAAAACTCGGGGGTTGGTGACAGGATTGGCACTCCAACCGCTGCAAAAAATCTTACACTGTTCCATTCTATTCGAACTAGTGTGGTGTTGAGGTGTCACCAGCTGCACGGCCGCACTCAGGTCCTAATTTGGAACCCTGTGGTGGTTCGTCATGTGGTGGGTGCAGCAACGTGCTGTGTCAGTGCATGCTCCCAACCTCCTCCTCCTTAAGATGGGTTTAAATGCCATTCTGTTGTGTTTTTGGTGGAAAAAGGCTTGTTCTTAAACAGACAAAAGTAAAAAAAAAGAACAGAGATGAAAAGAAGGAAATGAAAAGAGCACAGGAAAAGACAACAAAATGGTTGTTAGAATTGTGGAATTTTTCTAACCAGGAAAATAAAATTGCACCAATTGACAAAACCGAAATGAATAGAAAAATAATTAAATCAAAATTGACCAATCCAAAGTGTGCTGACAAAAATGGAAATTTTTGTCGGTAACAAGAAAATAAATTCCATGTGATATTTAAGAGTTTATCTGAAAACTAGGATGTATACAGTAGTACTGCAACATCTCTTATAGGCATTTTATAGTTATTGGTTATGGTAAGTGCAAACACTACTGCTTCTCCCACATGAAAAACTACAAAAAATGGAAGCACCTGCAAAAACAAAATGTGAATGTCATAAATTCAAAACTATTAATACAGATATATGTCATTAATTACAAACAACAAAAATATGTACCATAAGTATCATGATATATCCAAGAGTGTCTTCCAGGTTCAGGGAATACCTTCATTTAATATAGCTGCACTTTAACCAGAACACCTTTAGCACACTCCGATGTGTCTACATCCCTGAACTATAAAGAGTTGGTTCTCCAAATTGCCATGAACCAATTTAAATCACACACATATATAACAAAACAATGCTTTAATGGTATCAATAAAGTTCAGACATTTTCTAAACCTACAGCTTTTACTTAGATGAGATTGTAGTAGTACCAAGATGAGGAGGATGGGTTGTAGTAGTAGTAGTAGTAGTAGTATTGTCATGTGCAGAGAGTACAGTAACATTGTTACTTGAATGTCCAACCAACATACAACAAAGAAGAATATTCCAAAATCTGAAACCTCACTCCAATCAATAGAAAACACAAATCAGACCAGCCAGTGAACTCTATTAATCAGGAGGCCTTCCATTCTCTTGCCAATCCAGCACCCCCATTATGTACTTTATCACAGAGCTATAGTGTTTAGATGGGATACCTACTACCTCTCTTGGTATATACAAAGTAGCACACAAACAAATTGGTTGCATCCACAAGGTGGGCAGGAGAGGTGGATATACAACTGTATCCTATTTACCAACTATTTATCACTTCCCAGCTTTTTCAGGTCATTCTTCAAATCAATGGAAAGCAATGTAATGAAAGCAGAGAGTGGAGTAGTGCATTGTGTTGAGTTTCAAAAGGTGGTCTTCTTTGCTTATATGGTTATGGCTTAAGGTTCTGAAATTCTTTTTTATACATTTGATGTTAATCTATTTACTAAGACTCGTGTTGAAATAAAGTGTATTGACACGTGTGTGGTGATATAATGAAGTACTGTATATATTCGAACTCCTGCAACATTCAAAAAATGTATACTTTATTATATGCTTATTGTTTCTTTGAAATAATTTAAAACAATAGAAGATGCATTGCTTGTACCAAATACATTCATAAAACCAAATTCCATGACCAGTTAAAGTATGACCAGGTGGTGTTTGTAAATATGTCTCTTATATGGATGACAGTTGGTCATTGCCAAACAATAGCCTGTGTGTTTAATCCAATACTAGACGATGTCTTGCAGCCATTTACAATTTCCTACTAACCAACTAAAATCAGTCCTCCATACGTTTCATGGTTTTGCTTATTCTGCCATAGCCTATCTCTGCAACACTAGGCACGAGTCAGGAACCACAAATAGATAAGACAGCAGTTCAGGGTGCACAAACTGGCATAAGGCCAATTTATATTTGTCTACCTGCTTAACATCTGTCCCATTAGGATGTGAAAGAAAACTAAAGAACCAGAGAGAAAAATGTAAGCATGAGTAGGAAGTGTAAATTCCACACAGAGAGAAATTGAACTAAAATTTTAAACCAGGCCCCTACAACTGTGAGGCAGCAGTGCCATTCTCAAGTAAAAGCAGGAAAAATAAGAGGTGGGATAATCGATGCCCCTTACATTAAGGTTCATATTAGCTTTTATGTTACTATGAGGTGCTGTTTCTTGATTTCACCCTCTGCTTCTTTTCAAAAGTGCAGACAAGCAGAATGTTCATTTTGCTGCCTACATATAATTGAGCCAAGCAGACAACAGTGCACAATAGAAGAACTTAGGCTGACCCCATGCGATTACACAATTCTCTTAACAAAGGACTCTCCAAATCTCTTAACAATGTCTGTTCCTGAAACTCAGATTCACGTAATCAAGGTAACGTGACTTTTATTTCACTCCACTTTCTGACTAGTTTCCCGTCTTGTTCTCCCATATGGCTCTTCAAATGTTCTGTGACTTGTTTCCAACAGTGCCACAGATACTCAATATGACAATATTTTGCAGATACTAAATTTTGCACAGGTACAAGTATATTTGGTATGGTAAAAAGGTCTGCACTTTACCTTACCAAATTCAGAGGTAAAACTAGGCAGTCATTTTACATATTGCCCTCAGAGGGGCACTCTTAGCAGCCTTTAGTACTCAGAGCACCACACGGGAGCCAAAATAATTACAGGGGGTGGTTGAACTCAAGCAGGACATGGTGTACAAAGTAAGAAAAGGCATAACATTAAATTTGCAGCTGATTTGGGCTTAACTAAATGGCTGTTTAACCACCATGGAGCCTATTGACTTGCCCACCGCTATGGTACCAAAAACACTCCCCATTTCATCCTTTAGTCCCCACCCGTCTTAAACCAACCAGTTGACAATATATCCACTCTCCCATATGTGCTGGTGCCCCTGCCTGTAACCCTTTTAGAGGACTCAGCACATGTGCAAGGCTTACAGCTCCTTTGTGGTTCCAGCACTCCTACTGACCTCTTTTGCTACCAGTGTGGCTTCATTGCTGTTTTGCCCTGGAGTCTCAATCCTCTACCCTGTACAAACCTGGTGGTATTCCTTGAGAACCTCTTGCCAGCTGGGCACCACCATAATATATTTTCTGAAAACAAGTATCTTGTGAAGAAGAAAGCCATTTTGGTTGCCGCTTTATAGAAGTAAATATAATAAAATAATTATTCATAAGAGCTCAAAGCAGACGGTCAGGCATTCATTTTAATTATGTGTTGCATTTCACTTGTCAACCAGTGGTTTGGAAATGAAAGGCACGTCTAATCACATCCTCCTCAAATAAAATCAGAAAACATAGCAGGCCCAGACTTGACTGGAATGTGATTGTGTACTTGACAATTAACCTCCTCTAGGTGTCCATTAGCCTCAGAAAAGCCATTTTTTCTACTTGTTGCTATGCGTAGGCATGTCCTTTATGTATTCAACACACAAAACCCGGACAATTCTTAATATCTCTGCATAGGTGAAATAGTACTATCTTTGTTTGGGTTACGTCTATGTTTCTGCTGGCATTAGCTTAAGAGCTTCGTCATTCATGATTTTCTCTGATTCATTGACATATTGTTATCTCACACGTCATGAGTATCTGCAACCTGATGAAACATCACTTCAATTATATTTTATAGCATGATACAGCAAACCAAAGAGCAATGAATGGTAAAAACTGTATATATACAATGCTAATACACCTTTCTTAGAAATACATTTCCTTGTTTTTTGTAGTAACTAGAATAACACAATTATGTGAAAGATCATAAATCATTTAACAGGAGAGTGTCCAATTGATGTTTCTACTTCTAGAATAATGGCAAAAAAAGTGTCAAAATATCAAATGCTGCATTTATTTTAACAAATCATACATGGGAGGAGATGATCAATGGGAGAATAAGGTAATAAAGAAAATCTTATACACCAAGAAACTCTGTGGTCCTCTCATACCTTCCCATACAGGTCCTTGCTCATACTGACTTATGGGTTGGTTTCTGCATTTTCCTATCATAAAGAAATATACTGTATTAAAATACTCTTCTTCATGCCTTCTGTCACTGTCTGTCTCCCTCCCTTCATCTACACCCTGGCCTCACTTTCTCCCTCTCATGACTGTTTGTCCAACTCAGCAAATAGCTGCCTGTAAATTCCATTCTGAGGTTACCTCCAGACTTAATCATTAAATCCTTTCCACAGTTTGAGATGCCATTTACGTCTCTCGGGTAGCTAGTAGCCTCTGAAGGCCCTACACCCCCCTGAGGTCTTTATAAGGGCCAGACCTCCATGCTGTCTGCTCTCTCTCTCTTTCCCTCTTCCTCTTCCTCAGACAGCAGTGTCCCATCTATTCCTGGAGTGATTTTATGTCAGCCACATGACAATCTGTAGAAATTTCAGCATTCTCCAGCCAGTCCACAGTATCACTTCCTCTTGAAGGGTCAGCAAGAAGAGTCAACCCCAGCCTGGCCTTAATTTCTGCCTTCGATCATCCTTAGAAATTCCTTTAAAGCAGTGGATCTCATCCTTTATTCCTCCAAGATCCTTTAGTGTACCACATCCATCTTATCTCTATCTAAACATAATGCGGACACATTTAGACATATTTTAATGCCAGGTGTAAATGTAACCCAGTAAAGCTTTATACAGATACAATATTATGTTGAGTTCTTCACGAGCGGAGGGAACTCTGACAGCAAAAGTCTGGTGGGCCACTAGTGGGGATTATTCAATATGCAACTATAGCTTTTACACAACACAAATAGGCCTATATATAAAAAAACTAAGACATAATACAACAAAATAATATGCACCCTAAAAATAAAAAAGGCAAAGTAAACTAAGAAAACAAAGTCAAAATAAGGTCTACCTATAATAGATATTTTAACACCACATAAGAAAATTACAAAAATAACCTAATATATAATAATAAAGTAAAAGACACAAGTCAGCAAACACAGACAACCAAAAAGTAAATGTTTATTACAGTGTAAGGTTCTAAATGGGAAAGAATTGGGGATGGTGCACGAAACAAAGATGAAAAGAGATAACATTGTAAACTATGTACAATCTCACCTATGGTTCTTGGGCGATAAAAGCTCACTGTTGCTCCAAGCTTTTTTTGGACTCAGACACAACCCTTATTTCTTCACTTATTCCTCTGCTTCTCTGTTTCTCACTTTTTTAGCTCCTGGTGAAGCAATATCTGTGCTCAAAGCTGCTTTGCATTGCACTCATACTCAACCTCTATATATATGGAACAGATGGAACAGGAATATAGATATGTATATAGATGGAACAGGAATTCTTACCCAGGCTAGTACAGTGGAAGGTCCAGAGAAAACAACAACATATTGGGTTAGGGTTCCCACACGGACATCAGCAGGGCATGTTGGGAGATGTAGTTCCATGGGATAGCCCTGTTAGATTCCATGGGGGCCGCCAGGAAGAGCTGATGGGATTCTGTTTGACCCAGAAGTGCTTCCAGCAGGTTATGCCCTAGCAGTGGAAGTGCTCCCAGGTCATAGATAATAGAAAGATTTGGAAGTGGAGGAGAACAAGTGATAGAGAAAGAGAAATAGGAAGACTTTATACATGCATATTCATTTATCCATTTTTCACCCGGCTTATCCAGATCAGGGTAGCTATCTAGACAGCTAGAGCTCATTACTCAAGCATCAGAAATTAACTGTGTTAAAATGGGATCCTCCCCAGGCTAGCAAGGCTGAATCCCTAAAGAGTCCATTGTTGCTCATATTCATGTTTGCAACACAAGGATGTGGATGATCCTCATGACTTCTCAAGGAATGTTCAATAAACAAATGATCAAAGTGGAGTATTTTGGGCTACATGAGTCCTGTTGGATCTGCCAAACAACAAATTCTACAATAAGAACCTCATTCCAACTTTAAATATGGTGGTGTTGGATCCATGATTTGGGAATGAGTTCCTTCTTCAGCACTTGTCATCACTGAGAACAGAAACAACAACAACAACATTTATTTCTATAGCACATTTTCATACAAATGATGTAGCTCAATGTGCTTTACAGGATGAACAAACAAAAAAGAAAAATATAAAAATGAGATACAAAGAATAAAGTAAGGTCTGATGCCCAGGAAGACAGAAAAAAGAAAGCTCCAGAGGGCTGGAGAAAACAAAAAAACAAAATCTGCAGGGGTTCTGAGGCCACAAATTCTTCTTTCAATGAGTTTTCTATGAGAACATTAAATTGTTTGTCATCAGTTAAAACCAATGTGCAGAAGCATCAAGCAGCCAAGGAATGACCTCAAGCATGTAAGTTTATAAAAGCTCAGGTAGCAGAAGATATTCAAGTTACAGTCCTAACCTAAACCCAAAGAAATTACGTGCCTGACCTTGAAATGAGCAATACAAGATACAAGAGATATAAATGCTACTGAGACCATGTTCAATGACTTTTGTCTATGGTAATTCATTACATTCATCAACAGTTATGGAAAGCATCTGACTGCAGCTATCAGGTAGGCATCCAATTGTTGAACTGAAAGGGTGGGATTCAACTTTGAATAAATAGGGAAAGTTGTATTTGTCATTTATTGAATTCAGATTGTTTTAAAATTTGTGGTTGTGAAATTTGACATTTACTGTCAAAGCTATGAATAAATTCAAAAATATTTGAGTAAGTAGATATTTGCATAGTGTAGGTTTTAGTATACACCTCTCAATTTGAATATGCCTCTGAGTTTAGCCATATCTTGTTGTCAACAGGTTTCACACATTGAGATGTCAACAGCAGGACTATGTAACTTCAAAGTGAACATAATGGCCAGCATGTCATTAAAATAACAAAGACATCCATGCATGTGTGTCTACGTGTCCTAGGTGAACTGCCTTCAGTCATCTATTGGCTACATTTTGTGTTGCTTTTTAACTTTGGTCATTGAGTGTAACTGAATCATTTTCGGTCTACTGTATGTAACAGTGTTCATACTGTACAGCTGGTAACTTACAACTGTAAATTAATTCTTTTGTTCATTCAGTCATTCTTTTCTTCATTCAGTCATTCATTAAAATATATATATATTTTGTCTTCTTCTTCCAATTTAACTTCAATCCTCTGTCTTCCAAAGCCCTTCTCCATTCTTCCAGTTTCCTCTCCAATTCCCTTTTTCTAGTCCCACACAACACAACATCATCAGTAAAAAGCATGCAGCAGGGGGATTGGTCTTTTATCCCATATATCAAACCATCAATAGCCAGATCAAAGAGATAAGGACTTAAAGAAGATCCTTGGTGCAAACCTGCTCTAACTTGGTTCTTGTCTGTAACCTGAGTCCTCACTCCTCGTACATATCCTGGACAATCCTCACATACTTCTCTGGTACTCCTTTCTCTCTCATGCAACTCCAAACCCCTTGATGTAGTACTCTATCATAAACAATAAACACCTTTCTGTTTTTCTCAATGCTTCTCTGATTGCTGTCTCAATGCAGCTCTCACTATTATAGGGGACAACTCTAAAATATTATATTTTTTAGAATCTTCTTCTACTGTGCATGAGTGTTTTAAGCTCTTTTAACTTGAAGCTCAATTCTAGAATGACTAAAGGCTCCTTTCAGATCTGTTTTCTGTAGCTTTAAACCTGTTGTCTTCTACACTGAAAGTTGATCAGCCTTTAAATTTATTTAAATTACACTAAGCTCAGGAATTCATTCTGCACTTCTGCACTTTTAATGAATGTACTAACAGTATTACATTACAGAATAAAATTAACAGAACCTTTCAACAAAGTCAGACTAACAAGCGCTGACTGATTGTTATGATAGCCTTGAGCTGTAGTCTCTGATTGATCTTTGGCTGCCCCCTCCTATGGTGTCACTCAGGCCGAATTCTGCTGTTAAATTGCTGACATTGTAGATTACAACCTTTGTAACCCTAGATGGAATAAATAACTGTTTTGAATTTTTAAGAGGTGGGATATAACCTGCTTGTTGACACTTGCTGTGTACTGCAGTGCAAAAATAGACGTGTCCACAGTTTTGAAATATGACAAAGCATTTAAATTGACTCTGCTTTCAGAAAATTGCAGCTCAGTAAAATAGAACTGTACTGTTAATTCTTAGTCAGCAGAGAATAATTTTTACTTTATGCAAGAAGATTTGAAATTGTTATGTTAAAATAAGTCAATGATAATGCTGGAATCACATATAAATCAAGCTTGGGAGTAAAGCAAAACTCAAAACCATTTAGAGTGTGCTGTTTTGCACTGTAATTATTTGGGCAGATCTAACATCCTTTGTCCCAAGTTATAGGATCTGTGGGGGTCACTGCTTATGCTATACCAAAAGAACTTGACAGAAATGTAATCCGGAGAACCTGGATACCTTGTAGATGCAAAGACAGTTGTATACCTGTGGGGCACATTGATATTTCTAATTAAGTCATCAGACATTGCTGTAGATGCTCTGAACTGATAGTACCACTGCATTCGTTTTAAATTAATAAGCTCATTGTCAAAAAACTAAAATCTTTCTTTCCATCCCCTGTAAATAACAAACCAATAACCGGAATGATTTATGCCACCAAGTGGCAAAGAAGGCTTTTGTACTTTATTGATTGCAGTTCTACTATAGGCAGTCAACTGCATTTCTTAATCAAAATGGACACATAGTGCCATAGTGGCACCTCATCCACTTGTTTGTTCCTGTTATGCATTTCAGACTGTGAGGGGAAAAAAGATTTTTAAATTTAGAGATTTGACATTTAGAAATTTGACACCAGGTACCCACATAGTTCCTATAATACTAAGAAATCTAATGTTCATGGTGTTTAATTTCATTCTGAGGATAAAAGGTCAACTTAGAGAAGCGTGTTTTGTTTGTTGCGCTCTGCTTAAGATCTGTCCTTCATGAATTGTTGTTATTGGAATGCTCTGAATAAACATGCACATTATCCCTGACTTTCTCTGACTACTGGGTCTTCATTTTTTTTCTCAGCCTTCAGTCACTTTAGTCTTAATACCAAAATGTTAGGTACTGAATTCTGTCAGTAATTCAATCATTTTGCAACTATATTGTTCAATATCTTGTGCTTTTAATTGGCCTATCTTTTAAATCCATCCATTTAGTCATGTGCTAATTAAACTTTTCATAATAAGAGTCACCGGGAAACCAGAGGAATAATCCTTCTATATAAAAGCGGTCGGGATTGTCCTTCCGTCCTGTGAGTGCTATGCAGGCGCGGAGTTTCACACACGCCCCGTCCATTTTGCAATGCACGATGGTATTTGTAGTTTCGTTTTTCCAGGTAAAAGATGATTATCTACTCCAGACTGTGCGAGTAGCACAGAGTTTCACACACGCCCCATCCATATTGCAATGCACGATGGGATTTGTAGTTTCGTTTTTCCAGGTAAAAGATGATTTTCTACTCCAGACTGTGCGATATCTTCTTCTTCTTTCTTACTATATAAAAACGGTCGGGATTGTCCTTCCGTCCCGTGAGTGGAAAGCTTAGTGGTATTCCGCTTATCACAGACTTACTACTTGCAGCTTGCGGTATGAAGCGACATGATGTGAGCAGAGTTCTGGTGCTCCCATCGTTCCCTTGCTTTTGTGCGCGATGCGCTGGAAAAATAGAAAAAATGATGTCTCTGGAAATAATTAATGTTGATGGAGTACAAATGCCTCATCGCGTAGTAAATATCAGGGGGGTACAAAAGGGCAACCTCAATATAGAAAAAAAGTTTAAATTTCATCACAAAAATAACAGAAACTACGAGTATTAAAGTAATACCGCTCAAATGCAATATAACCAAATTAATGAGTTTGTATAAAATATCAAATTGATCTACATATTGAATTGCCTTAAGAAGTGGTCAACTTAAAAGTCGGTCGCCTTAAAAGGCGGGTCAGCCTAATATTTTAAATAAGACTAGAGGGTTCCGTCCCGTGCTTGCTTTACTGGGCGCCCCACAGTTAGTGAAAGAGATTGTATTTAAAAAGATGGTATGTAGAAGAGTATGCGAAGCATGGAAGGAAGACAGTTTGGTCCTTAGTTATTATAGATAAAAAATCAGTTACTTGAGTATTTCACAACAGCAACTGTCTATTTTAAATACTAAGTCAAGTCGAGTCAAATTGGGGAGCATGCACTGGTACAGCGCGTTGCTGCACCCACCACACAATGAAACAGCTCGGGATCCTGGTTGCCAACCCCCCAGGCAGACATGAGATACAGTCCCACCCTTCAGAAATGACCCACTATCTGCCGCAGCCAGGGGTTACGTGGGTGACCCCTTGGTCTGATCCAGCCACTTGGATCCCCAACAATGAGGATCCTACAAGCTGGACCACCCTTGGGGAAACACACCAAATGGCCATAGTGCTGTAACTCACGCTGTCTCACAATGCAGGTAATGTGCCTCATTTGGGACTCCGTCAGCAACCACTCATTCGACACAAAGTCAAACAAACAGTACCCAAGGATTTTCCGGAGAGACACATTACCAAAGGAGTCCAGTCTTCGTCTCAGGTCACTGGATAGCATCCATGTCTCAAAATCATATAGCAAGACAGGAAGCACCAGCACTCTAAAGACTTGGACCTTTGTCCTTTTGCATAATATGTAATAAAAAGTAAATAAAAAATTTAATTAAATTAAATTAATGCCTCATCAAACACAATATTATGAATTGCTTTATCCTCTAACTTATAACTTATAACAAATAACCATTGCTTTTTTGCATTTCTGTTTGCATATTGCTTATGATATTTTTCTCTTTCTCATTTATTGGACAATTCTCCTTGTTCTTGATTTTAATTATATGTGGCTCTTTTGTGCTCATTTTCTTTTTTTTGATGTTCACTATCAATTCTTGTCGCTGTTTTTCTATGGCGATCTAAAACTCAGCGTTCTTGGACAGATAATTTGCTTTTCTGCATTGCCATTATAATCGACTGCATTGAAGGGCGAGTTAGCAGGGTGATACAGAGAGAGGATGTGCACAGCAGGAGTAAATGGGCGAGTAGTGTGGAAGGGAGTGGTCAAGGCTGAATAATGTGGACACTGCAGAAAACTTTTTTAATAGAGCGATATAAATTCATCACATATTAGAATAAAGTTGATTAAAATAACAAGACTGTGACACATTTATAATTGATACATGATTAAGTTAAGTGATATGGATAATACTTTAATTTTACAATGGCACTAATAGCATTTTGTGAGATTCATTTACAATGTTGAAAATATATAATTATTGTAAATGCTGATGCACTGTTGTTATTATCTTATTATGTTTGTAATAATCTATATATGTCATAGTTATTTTTCCATATCCTTTGCAAAGTATTGATGCTTTATGTTTGCTCCTGCCTTGTATTTGTTGTTGCTGGAATAATCTCCAGTTTAAAGTGTTCCTGAAATGGATTAAACAAGTTAGATGTTCTGCTTCCCAGTCTAGTGGTCTGAATTCAAACTCTGGCCTGGTTTTTGTCTTTGTCTAATTTGTACATTCTTTGTATAGGTGAATTAGGTTTTCTCTGGGTTTTCCAGTTTTTCTCTCAGATCCCAAACACATGCAGGTTAGGCCAATGTGTGCCTCAACCCTTGTGGTTCCTGTCTCTCTCCATAAGTTACTCAGAAGGACTCCTGGAATCTATGATTTTGATGTGAGCTGGAAGTGAAAAGATGGAGCCACATTCACCCTCACATGAAGCCAATTTCGAATCAGTTTAGAGCAGCAATACCACATGTATTTCAGAACAGATAATCCACCTAAAGTTAAACTTGTTTGGGCCTGGCCAGTACTTGGTGGGAGACCAGCAAGGAAAAGCTATGGTTCCTGCTGGAAGAGGTTTTAAAAAGGTCCAATGACCTAGTGCAGTGATGTGGAGACTGTACTGTAAAAATTGGCTGCATCCTTTAGATAATATGTAAAACTGAGTTTCCGACTCTCTGTGGTCATAAAGGATCTCATAAAATCATAAAGGCATCTTTCGTAAACAGCAGGGTATTTCCCAGTATCGTTGCTAAATAGCCCACCATGGCCTGGTCATTCTCACGACTTCACCACCTAATAACTAATATGTGATGAGTATACTGGTGCAAAATGGCTGCTGTCTCTTTGTCCAACGGGATGCTGCACATTGACAGTGGTTGAAGTGTCTCACCCCTCTATATGTAAAGCACTTAGGGTGTCATGAAAAATACTATTTAAATGCAATGTCTTCTTCTTCTAGAATCACCAATTATTTTAACATATACAGCAGACTACAGATCAAGATAAAAGGATACCAAAGAGACAAGATTAAATGCTTGTTAAAATGAGCTGAAAAAACCTAAATTTAGTCCAAGAAATGGGAAGGAAAAGTCCTGACTCAAGAGCAGTGTCTACCAAGTAGGAGTAGTGTACTCACAAATCGCATGCAGACAACTGAGAAGGAGGTGCAGCCAAGAGTGTGGCACAGCAGTAACAGTAAGTCTATTTCAAGTGAAAGTACAATATCGCTTTTGATTGGTATATTGGTCCTGAATGGCATGAGAATGTTATTTATTATTTAAATGAAGAATTGTCTTGAACTTTTTTTCTAAATTATTGTTATTTATATTTTTTATTGTTATTTAATGATGCTCCTTTGTTGCCATTTTGTTTGTTAATTTCATACATGCTTCTACTGTATTAAAATCACATAGGACCTGCCTACATCATGTGACATCATCACATTGTAAAGCATAATATCATAACATTTAAGAGGACAGTGTCCAAGATTTGGACAAACCTACAATAAAACTTATTACAGCCTCATGCCATCAGTTAGAAAAAAAATATTTAGTTAGGACTTTTGCTTTGACTATTTTTATTGAGCCCATTTGGAGATTATGTTTTTGGTTAACCCCTTTAAAGACTATTGGTTCTCCTCAAGGTCACATATGTGTCTGTCGGAACCAACCGAATTTCCACCCTGGTCATCACCAGTGCTGGGGGTAACGTGTTAAAAGTGACAAGCATTAAAAGTAATGATTTTATTTTACTTACTGAATTACTATGAAAGATTATTCCCACCTGTGTTGCCTTCAACAGTACCAATAGGAAAATTTTACTGCTCAATGGTTGATCTTTGATAGGATCATTATCTGAAGAGCCATCCAATGAGTTTGGAAGTATTTACTGGAACTTCAGCAGGTAAGATGATTCTACACACCTCAGAATTCACTGTACAACAGCCATCAGCAGTTCCATCATCAATGAAGATTAAGTGTACCAGTACCTGTGACAGCCATACATGCCCAAGCCATAACACCCCCACCACTGTGTTTAACAGATGAAGGTGGTCTGCTTTAGATCTTGGACAGTTCCTTGTTGTCTCCACACTTTGCTCTTGCCATCACTCTGATACAGGTTCACATCTATCCATGAGACCTTGAATTCTGCAGGCTCTTTTAAGTACTTTTTCACAAACTGTAATCTGGCCATCCTGTTTTTGTGGCTAACTAGTGGTTTGCAACTTGCAGTGTGGCCTTTATTCTGTTCATGAAGTCTTCTATGGATAGTAGTCTCTGACACGTCCAGATCTGCCTCCTGAAGACTTTGATCTGTCGGACAGACTTTTAGTGCTTTTTTTTTTTTACCATAGTAAGGATTCTTCTGTCATCAGCAGTCCGAGTCTTCCTTGGCCTACCAATCCCTTTGTGATTACTGAGCTCACCAGTATGTTCTTTTTTTGTTAATAACATTCCAGACAGTTGATTTAGGTAATCCTAAGGTTTTACCAATGTCTCTAATGGTTTTATCCTTGTTTTTAGCCTCATAATGGCTTCTTTTGTTTTCATTGGCACAGCTCCTGTCCTCATTTTGAACAATGGCAACTACAGACTCCAAAGAGTAGAAGCAATGAAACACATCTTAGTAACTACAAACACCTGTGATGCCAACTGTCCCAAATATTATGGTGTCCTGAAAAGGGGGGACCATGTAGAAAAAGTGTAATTTCTACATTGTGTGACCAAAATGTATACAAATACCCTTAAATGAAAGTGTTCAACGTGCACTTTAATCATGTCTGAATTGTTTGATTAGTAATTTTAAACCATGGAGCAGAGGGATAAATCAAGGTTAAATGTGTCTTTGTTCTAAACATTATGGTGGGTACTGTATGTAGACCACCACAGTTCCTGGGATGCACATGTTTGAGAAGGGCCTGTATCTGCTATGATATCTTTCTGTCATTTTAACTATTGCATCACTATATGACGCAAGAACAGCAAAGAGAATTTAGTTCAACATTATTGTCTATTGATATACAGAGTGCTGCTACTTTGAAAGGCATATTTGCATTTCCAGTTAGACTGTAATGTTAATTTTCTCCAGTTATTCATTTAGATACTCAGTCAGGAGGATATTGTGCAGCCTCATCTGTGCATCTATGGGCATTGTTAGAAAGAGTTGTTGATTTGGGCATTTTAAATACTCAAATGTGCCTCTTAGGTAAAGACAGTATAATGGACAGCACATATGTGCAGATGTTGCCACCAGGATTGGCCCTATTCCCTTAACAGACGAGAGGGCCAATACAATGGAGAGATTGAGGAAGCTCCAAATGAAAGCTGTATGCTCCCTCAAACTGCTACCGTGTTTCCCCGAAAATAAGACCTACTCTGAAAATAAGCCCTAGCATGATTTTCAGGCTGCTCTATAATATAAGCCCCTACCCCAAAAATAAGCCCTAGTCAAAATCGTCAGCTGAAAAGTAAGGTGCTTAAGGCCAGGTTTAAACTTCACGCGATGCAACATGCAGACCCGTACCTGAGGGGGGACAACCATGACACTTGTCAGAGGCCCGAGCTAGATAGGAGCCCGCCCTTTATCGAGTTTTTTTTTTTTTCTCGAAAGGTCCATTATTAACGCACATATTTGAAACACGAAAGGGGCCCGAACTCTGTCAGCTGCCTGGGGCCCAGAATTTCCTAGGTGCGGGCCTGCAACGTGTGTGCCCAAAACATCCATTAAATTCCGAGGACACCTTGCCACAATATCTCTGAAAAGGATGTTTAATGATTACATCCATCAATTCTGGGATGATTTGCAGCATCAGCACAAGTCAGAAACAAAATCTCTGGATCGGGCATCAGCTCATCGTAAGGTGAACACAAGCACACACATATATTGGCGTCATTGTAGCTTCACCAAATCTCCAAACCTTCATGTTTTTGGATGGAAAACTGACCACACTGTGGAAACCTACCAGGAAAACATGCACACTCCAGGCAGGGATCACAAGGGATGTAACTCCCTGTGAGACAGCAGCGCTACCGCTCTGCCACTGTGCCACCACATATGTGTAACTATTAACAGTATTCATTATTTAAACAAAGTTAACAATTTATCTGTAAAATGTAACATACATATTTTAATGCATTTCATCATGAAAGTGATATCAAGTATAAATCTAAGAATTCTAAATGTGCAGAGAGCTGGAATATTATAAATTTAATGTGTTCTGTGTGGCAATGCTGCTTGCCTCTGCTGTCAGGTCAAGAGGAAACCCCAGAAGCACGTAGCGACAGTCTACTTTAATGATAAAGTAACCTACGAGGTTAAAGAGGACATTTCGAGTTTAAAGACGAAATTTACACTTTAATCACAAAATAGACATTTTCATTATGTCCTTATCTTTTTCTCTGTGGCTCAAATACGGCGGCGTACATTCTGAAGGTATTGTGAAGGTGAGAAAAAAAAAAAGACGGCACAGAAGATGGTATGTGAGACTTTTAAAATATATCGTGTCATTACTTTGGGGAGTATGCGAAACTTGAATATAAAAGCACCATGAATGCATTTGTATGTTGGCATTTTGCTTCACCACATCAAACCATTCATCAAACATCGAAGCAGGTGCATCGATCCTGGAGGATCCTCAAAGCGGCTTGAGTAGCAAGAAATTCAGGTTGGAATTCAGGGTTTGAATGTGAAGAGTTATGACGATATTCCAGAAGAAGATGACATGACTGTATTTGGATAAATGTATATTGTTGTACATGAATAAATATAAGATATCCCCTGAAAATAAACCCTAGTGCATCTTTTGGAGCAAAAATTAATATAAGACCCGGTCTTATTTTTGGGGAAACACGGTAGATGGCAGCATTCTTAAGGGTTTGTTAACCATTCAGGCACCTACAGGGTATGCTGGGAACTTGAGTCCAGTGGGGCAGCCCTGTTGTTGTCTGTGAGTACCATCAAGGGGTACTGAAGGGAGATGCACTCCCTAGTTTATGGGACTTCCTTATGACCCAGATGTGCTTCCAACAGGCAATGCCCTGGCACCGGAAGTACTCCTGGATCTCCAATAAAAGGAACTGCACTGCCTTTACCAAGTGAGCTGGAGCTGGGAGAGGAGACAACTAACACTCATCTGAGAGGAGATGTGAAGAAAAGGCAAAAGAAAGCAGAAGAAGAAGAAGATAAAGAAGAAGAAGAAGAAGATGAAGAAGGGAAAAATATATTGCTGTGCTGAGATATTGTGTTTAATAAAAATTTGGGTTTTGAACCTGGGACTGTCTGAGTGCGTTCATTTCTGGGGTTTGGAGCTCGGTGGCACACCCTGCTGATCACAAGGGAAAGACATTTTAAATGCCACAACTTTACTGTTATTTTTAAAAAAATTCATTTTACATATCCTACATTTTTTTCATTAGATCTAGCAACTGTATAACCACATTTCCCTGTGGTTATACAGTTGCTAGATCTAATGAAAGTTTTATCAATTTTTCTTTCAATAAAGCAGCAAAGGACATTAGACTGGTTGAATGGTATTTGATCTCATAAAGATGACTCTAGCAAATATTTATGCTTACAGCAGCTCACACTTTCCCATGAAAAGGGGTGTACAGGACTGAGCCTTGTCAGATTTCCGTACATTGTGCTTCTCCCTTGTTTACTCTTTCACCTTTTTCTGACTTTCAGGCTTGAAAACATGTGAGCCTTTAATCAAGCATGATAAGCCTAGGATATGACTTTTATAAACATGTGATATTACTAATTGAAAGGCTAAGGGACATATTTGTCCTTTTGGATTTTCTTTTGTTGTTTACACTTTATATGGATCAATGCCAGAAGGTTTAATTCATAATGACCAAACCCAAGTCAATTTATAAATTGTTTATTAACTAATTTGGCACAAGTAAAGACTGATCTGGCATGAAATTAAATGACCTTTAAACTCAAGAAGATAGAGTGCAGATTATGCAAACAAATTCTCAATAATCCACTTACAAGGCATCAGTGATTAGGTGTTTTAATAAGCTTATGAAAACAATATTCTCTACTGCAGTCTCACATGAAAGTTTGATCATGGTTTGTGCAGTTTAACATCAAACTAATATGTATTAAAAGTCTTTTCATTTGTACATTATCCATACCTACTTTGTCAAATTCAGCTTTGCAGGAGCCTATCCAAGTGGCACTGTGTGCAGAGCAAAGCACAAACCTTAAAAAGACGCCAGTTATCAAAAGGGGTATGTTATATAAGTAAGTCTTATGAAAACAAATACTGTGTATCGTTAATATTTTCCCACTGTACAGTCACAAGAAATATTTACAAGTAAGCAACAGCTTTTATATATTTATGATGTAATTCCAGTAATTAACCAAAATCTACTAAATACTCTTAACTCTTTCAGGGGTGATGTCGACTTTTGTCAAAGGAGGAGTTGACAATGGTAATTGACTGTAAACTGTGACAAAACCAACCGTTATGTTTTAGTTGGACTCTCATTGCTAGAAGGAAAGTTAGATTCATTGGTTTTGACCGAGATTTCCTTGCTCTCGCGTGAGTAGCAAGTTACAAACAACAGCAAAAATGGCACTGACATCTGGCGAGAGATCAAATGCGTAAAGCGAAACACTCCATGGATAACGTTTTGCCTGTTATCCCTGAACTGGAGTATGACTTGTCAGACTCCGATTTTGATACAAGTGATCGAAAACGAATGTGAGGTTCCAGCTTCAGCTGATTGGTCCCCAGCTAATCATTGTACTGACAATGTTCACCAGGGAGGACAGGCACTTAACAATGATAAGAAGTAGAAATCAGATTGCATTGCACTGTGACTTTGTCCCAGCCACGCAAAGACAGCCTGGCAGCAAGCCTGCTGCATATTGTTGGCAAATTGTGTGAAACCATTGCTTTTTCAGAAACAATGTTTTTTAGAAAAAATATTCAGCCCTCAAAGAGTTAAATAGAGAGCTACGCATGTAATTTAGGCAGTGAATCTGAACAGGATGGAAAAAAATTAGAGAATGTGTAATGGAACCCACAGTTACAAAAAGAACAGCAGTAGCGTATAGCGGAAAAACTGGGGAAAAAACTATAAGGGAGATTGAAAGAATGGAGTAACAAGAGCTGAAAATGCGATGATAGTGCAGGATGAACATAATGGATAAAGCAGAAAACTGATGTATTAGGGGGAAGTGTAAAGGTGAAAGGGATCTGGTGGTATACGTACAACGGGAAGAAGTGGAGAGAAGAGGGAATAAATGCATTAAGGAAAATATTAGGGATGTAGTTGCAGGGAGAAAGAAAGCAAGGGAGATCAAAAACCAGATGGAAAGATTTTATAGTGAAGGATATGTAGAAAGGAGATGAGTAGAAATAGAATACCATGAAGAAGAGAGATACAACTTCACTGTGGTAACCCTGCATAAGGGAAAAAAGACAGAAGGAAAGAAGAAGAAGGAGAAGAAGAAGAAAATGAATTTCAAAAATTCACCAAATCTTCCAGAATGCTCTTGTCATGTGATAGTGTGAGCTTTTAATGCATGTTAAATTAATAAGACAGGCTCCCTCAGACTGTTGCCCCTTGTAAAGCAGCACTGAAATCAAGACCCCACTTCCCTGCTTAATAAAGTAATTTGATGAGAGATGTAACAAACACAAACGCATTGCTCTGCCACAATATCTGCTCTCCGGTAATTAAACAAATAAAACAAACACGTCAAAAAGACCAATACACTTGTAAGTATTGCTATAGTAAATATTTGTTTATCAATTTACAGAAAATGTTTATTACAACTTAATAGTTGTTGAACACATCAGGGAGAGAGTAGGAGCCAACATGTCCATTGCATAACATGGTGAGCCACAGACTGGCTCATACAAGGCCAATTTACAGTTGCTAATCAACCTAACGTGTCTTTGAGTTGAGTAAGGCAAACTCAGGTACCTAAAGGAAAACCCACACACCCATGGTGGCAACGTACAACCTATACCACCATTTTGTCTTAAGATGTAATATAACATTATATAAGAAAATAAAGAAAACACTATATATGTATATAATATGTATATAGAAATAAACTCTAATACATACTGTGATTGGAGACTTAGGAGCTTCATTTTCATGGAATGCTTGCACTTGAATCAAAATAATGTTATTATTAAAAGTCATCATAAGTGGTTGTGTTTTATATACATTAAGTCTTGCATTGGCTGGGGTTTCTTCTGTTTTTTAGATCTTTGAACAGTGCAGTGCATGGCCCTACTCCTGGTAAGCTGCTTTGATAAATCTGAATTTTACTGAGTGTGAGAAAAGGAAAGTGAAGACAACACAAAATTGGAACAATGCAGAGCCCACAATGTGATAATACACATATACGATAAACACAGTATATGCTGTGAACATTAGAGGTTAGTTGGCCAGTTTCATAAAGAAAACACAGCTTACATAACTTACTTCCTTAGTTCTCAGAATGGTGTCTTTTTATCTCGATTCTAAGCATTTTCAGATTTTTGCAGGTTTTCTCGTCTCCCTTCACAAAAATGAGGCCCTGCCCCACCCTCTTAAAAATAATGATTATTTAACGGTACTACATGGTTCTTTACTGGGTTGTGTGGTTTCTCATAGAGCCATTACTTGAAAAAGAACCATTGCATTCTGGGAAGGTTTCTTTGATATGAAGTTGATTCTTTGTTTTTTGTTAAGGTTCCTAATTTGTGGACAAAAGGGAGATGTTTAATGTAGAGTAGACTGTCTAGCAGGATACTAACAGATCAAGAAAATCTGAACCTAGCCTGTATTACTGAATGTGTGCAGCAAGAGTCCTTTTAAAATCATGTCCCATTGGTATGTCACAAATCTGTTACCATCTGTTCATTGTTATTCACTGTATGGAACCTGTTACCGATCTAAATAAATAAAGGTTCTTTCTGAAATCTACATGTGGATGGGTCTTTTGGGAACCTATGGCATCAGTCTGAAGAACCACTCTGGCACCTTTATTTTTAAGAGTGCAGTTAACAGATTCTTTCTCAGTTTTATAAAAGTTTAAAACTTTAAAGTAGCTTCTGAGGCCGAGTTCCTTTTTGCATACCCATTCACAAACACATAACTAGAAAAAGCAGGAAGGTTTTCTGATGTATCTTTGGAATTTTAAGAAGACCTACATCTTGTGATCACAGTGTAGACTCCGGGGTTAAGGCATTAATTCTGCAATCTCAGTAAGATAAAAGTACAAATTTACATAGTAATATACGATTTTAAAACCTACTGCTATTGGTCTCTGTTGGTATTATATAAAACTTTAATTACCCTAAAGACGCACAATGAAATGCCATTCAAGTTCCCTTAGGTTCTTTAGCTTTTTTTCGAGTATTTGTCTGTAAGCATATGACTGTCTGCTTGATTTTTTGGATTACATCTTTCACTTATACTTTTGTATAAAATTGATATAATGAGGGCATTAGAAATAAACTTGATCCATTAGGATTAAAAGTCAAGACGGAGGTAAAGATTTTAGAGGTAATTATTGACTCAGGCCTGAATTTTAAATAACATATTAATCAGATTACTGGGACAGCATTTTTTCACTTAAGAAATATAGCAAAAGCTAGACCTTTTATAACATTGCAAGATACAGAGAAATTAGTTCATGCTTTAGTTTTTTAGTTGACTAGATTACTGTAACGCAGTCCTCTCAGGACTGCCCAGAAAAGACATCAATCGATTGTAACGAGTGCAGAATGCAGCTGCTAGAATTTTAACTAGGAAAAGAAAATCTGAATACATCTCTCCAGTTTTGATGTCACTATACTGGTTACCTGTGACATTTAGAATTGACTTTAAAATACCGCTTATGGTTTTCAAAGCTTTAAATAATCTCGCTTCAACTTATATTTCAGAATGCCTCTCACCTTGCACTCCAAATTGTAACCTTAGATCTTCAAATGAGTGTCTGCTTAGAATTTCAAGAGCTAAACTTAAAAGAAGTGGTGAGGCGGCCTTCTGCTGTTACACACCTAAAATCTGGAATAGCTTACCAATAGGAATTCGCCAGGCTAATACAGTGGAGCACTTTAACTCTTTGAGGGCTGAATATTTTTTTCTGAAAAGCACACGTAGCGACACATAAATCAATATTAAACCTCTGTTACTGCGTGCTGTGGCTGCTGACACCGCATGTTCTCCATTTCGACGGCCAGCACACATGTGCAATGGGCCGGCTGTCTGGCTGATGGGCAGCTATGACAGTTACAAATGTAATGCAATCTAGTTTGTTCCTCTTGTCATCGTAAGTGGTGGTCCTCACAGGTGAACATTGCCATAGGAGCATCTGCTACAAGAATCACAATCCATTGGGGACCAATCCATTGATGTCAGTACATCACTGTTGTTTTCGATCTCGATCTCCAAATCACTAATCATTAAAGCTGGAGTTCGGCAAGTCAGAGTCCGATTCAGCGATAATATGCAAAACGTTGTTCACGGAATATTTTGCTTTGCACCTTCACTTTGGTCTTTTGCCAGTTGCCATTTTAGATCTTGTTTGGTCATCGCTACTCATGCCCACGAGACGAAATCTCAATTCAATCGATGAAGTTAACTTTCCTTCTAGTGAAGAGAGTCAAACTGAAATGTAATGGTGAGTTTTGTGGCCGTTTATTAGCTGATTGACGTCCTCTACCCCTGAATTTCGACAAAAGTTGACATCTGCCCTGAAAGAGTTAAAAAAACTGCTAAAAACTCATTATTTTAACAGGGCTTTCTCATTGCTTCATTTTAATTTAATCCTGATACTCTATATATGCATTTAATTATCATTGTCATTACTGATGGATCAGTAATGTTTACTAACCCCTACTTTCTCTGCTGTTCTTTTTCCGCCGATCTGTGCCACCACCACCTGATCAAATCACCATGCTGTCCCTACATTGATGGATTGAAGGCCAGAGGTCCACATGACCATCATTATCAAGTTCTTCCATGTGAACCCTGAATACCACGACTGATTGAGGTCATTTATGTTAGGTAGAATGCCTAGAGGGGGCTGGGTGGTCTTGTGGCCTCTGACATACAAAGTGAGAGAGGAAAATGATAAAAAAAAAAACTTGTCTGTTCCTTTAATATTTAAAGATTTATTCAAAACTAGCAAAATACCCGCGCTTCGCAGCGGCGAAGTACTGCCTTAAAATTTTTATTAAGAAGAAAATTAAACCTTTTTAAACTGAGGGAAAATATACCAATAATTATTTGTTAAGGATCTCTTTGTATGCCACGTTGTCAGTTCGGCCCTCCAGTTGCAATATGACCAAGGTGTAGCTGTGCGCTGAGCTTACTCTTGAGCATGCAACGTACAGTTGGCCATGTGAACAGTAATCTTGTTTCAAATCTCACAGCTTGGATTGCTGCTGTCATAATCGGTTTGAGTTTCATGGTTTGTTTCAGTTACGACAGTATTTGTAGGACTTGTGTTGAAGAGACATTCGGCATCTGTCAAGCGTTGTAAGTATACAACCAGTTTCATTGATAACTTCACATCCAGCTTTTGAGAGTTTAAACATTTCTAAACATCAAAGTGTCCACTACTGAAATCGTCACCTGTGAAGCTAAGATGTTTAAGAGGCATTGGCGGTTGTCCAAAGGTGTAAAATATTTGGCCATTTCGGTACACTTAAGCATTTCACTCTTCTAGTGCTCCTGTGTAGTATAATTATCTCCTGTACCATAATCAGTCCACACTTTGAACCTGTCCCAGTCATTCAATACATAAGACACAATGTTCCTCTGGATATCAATAGTGAGCCTGATATGGCTGTGCAATATGTAACAAAGAATGGAAAAGGCAGGTGCCATCTCCGGGCATGGAAACCACTTGGTAAGTGACAGTTCTTTGATCGATGGTGATTACCTCGATAGACATGTTAATGGGGGTACGGTTGGAATGATAAAGGAAATGGGTACCTGAACAATGTAAAGTAAGTCTAAAATACCTATACAATAACTATAATCATAATAAATGAACAATAAAACAACGGAGAAGCCGTGGATTAAATAAAAAGGCTGTAGTTATCAGCAGGGAGACGTGAATACCGTGGCGAAGCAAGGAAGGGAATGTAGAGACTGGAGCGACAGACGGCCTTATATAGGCAGGCAGTCAACAACATGGGAGGCGTTGGGATGGGGGACGCAACGCCGCCTCACACGGTGACCGAGCTGCAGGCTATGGACGTATATATGTACGTAAGTAGGATTCAGTTAGCGTTGGGAACCCGCTTACCACATTTCTTGAAGATGGGCCCATAAGTAACAAAGACCGTTGAAAAGTTCAATATGGCAGCCGACAGTGGCATCATATCACCGAAATAAGTACCAAATTTCAGCCTTCTACCTATGAATAAAAAAGTTCAACATGGCGGACGTTGTTGACCGTAAGTAAGCTGTAAGGAATGAGCCTGCCAAATTTCAGCCTTCTACCTACACGGGAAGTTGGAGAATTAGTGACGTTGGAAACTTCAATATGGCGGCCGACAGTGGCATAATACCACTGAAATAAGTACGTACATCGGTTTTGGTTAGCGCAGGGAAGCCACCTACCAAATTTCGTGAAGATGGGGCCATAAATAAGAAAGTTAAACATAGAGAACATTGTCAACCGTTATGACCGTTACGCGTAGAATCTCGAAATGAAACCTGCTTAACTTTTGTAAGTAAGCTCGTGAAGATGGGGTCAGCCATCTACCTACACGGGAAGTTGGAAAATTAGTGACGTTGGAAAGTTCAATATGGCGGCTGACAGTGGCGTCATACCATCGAAATAAGTACATACATCAGTTTCGGTTAGCGCAGGGAATCCGCCTACCAAATTTCGTGAAGATGGGGCCATAAATAAGAAAGTTCAACATGGTGGACATTGTAAAAATTAGTGACATTGGAAAGTTCAATGTGGCGGCCGACAGTGGCGTCATACCATCGAAATAAGTACATACATCGGTTTTGGTTAGCGCAGGGAATCCGCCTACCAAATTTCGTGAAGATGGGGCCATAAATAAGAAAATTCAACATGGCAGACGTTGTCGACCGTTATCGACCGTTATGACTGTTACGTGTAGAATTTCGAAATTAAACCTGCTTAATTTTTGTAAGTAAGCTGTAAGGAATGAGCCTGCCAAATTTCAGCCTTCTACCTACACGGGAAGTTGGAGAATTAGTGACGTTAGAAAGTTCAATATGGCGGCTGACAGTGGTGTCATACCACCGAAATAAGTATGTACATTGGTTTCGGTTAGCGCAGGGAAGCCGCCTACCAAATTTCGTGAAGATGGGGCCATGAATAAGAAAGTTCAACATGGCGGACATTGTTGACTGTTATGACCGTTACGTGTAGAATTTCGAAATGAAACCTGCTTAACTTTTGTAAGTAAGGTGTAAGGAATGAGCCTGCCAAATTTCACCCTTCTACCTACACGGGAAGTTGGAGAATTAGTGATGTTTGGAAAATTCAATATGGCGGCCGACAGTGGCGTCATACCACCGAAATAAGTACGTACATCGATTTTGGTTAGCGCAGGGAAGCCACCTACCAAATTTCGTGAAGATGGGGTCAGCCTTCTACCTACACGGGAAGTTGGAAAATTAGTGACATTGGAAAGTTCAATATGGCGGCCGACAATGGCGTCATACCATCGAAATAAGTACATACATCGGTTTTGGTTAGCGCAGGGAAGCCGCCTACCAAATTTCGTGAAGATGGTGCCATAAATAAGAAAGTTCAACATGGCGGACGTTGTCGACCGTTATCGACCGTTATGACCGTTACGTGTAGAATTTCGAAATGAAACCTGCTTAACTTTTGTAAGTGAGCTGTAAGGAATAAGCCTGCCAAATTTCAGCATTCTACCTACACGGGAAGTTGGAGAATTAGTGATGAGTCAGTCAGTCAGTCAGTCAGTGAGTGAGTGAGTGAGTGAGGGCTTTGCCTTTTATTAGTATAGATTAAAAAAAAAAAAACAGAAAAGAAATCAGGTATGAGAAAAGACCAACAAAAAGGAAACACGGAGGCAATCAAATTCACTCAAAACCCACAAATGGCACCTTGAAACGAAAAACCATAAGTTGATTGCCAGGGAAATCAAAGATAGGTCCAAAATTAAAAGCCAATGAGTTGGAGATAATATTAATACTGAAGCAAACATTGCTTTGACTGTTTTTTTCTTAAGTACTACAGAGGATGTTTCTCCACTTGAAGCATAAGGTGGCCTTACCCCCCTAGGTTTAATATGTTACAGACATGGAACGAGATTTAAAGAGCTAAGCACAAAATAACAAATAAACAAATTGCAGCTGATCCTTAACATGTTCTTGTTTAACCTTTGCTCAGTTTTATTAGTAACCTCATTTTTTATTTTACATTTGTAACCACTCATATTCGTGGGTTTCAGTCTCGGTGCTTCACAAATTGTTACAGAATTCTAGGGTGGAATTTAGTTTAATGGATTATTATTCATGTCTTTGACTTTCACACCATTTTTCTAGCAATGTTACCCCCATGAAAGTTGAAGATTGCCTGCTTCCATCACAATTTTTAACATCAAAAAGAAAAAAAAAACCCTCCAAATTAGCAATATTTAGAAAATAACATTTGAAAAAGAAGAAAAAGATCAATTAAAAGAAAACACACTTGTCATGATTAGGTTTAACTTTTATGATATATTTTACTGTCTTTGACATCACTTCGAAGTTTTCCTATCATCAACAATGATGGGTCCGTCATTAGAGTCACGTCCTGGGTTTCTAGGGCCTATGAAGTTATGTCCTCTGATTCACTTTTATCTTAGGATAAAAGGTCAGCTAGAAGCCCATTTCCTTCTCTAATTTGAGGCTGCATTACCTTAAAAACAAAAGCTCTAATCCTTACTCGTTTCTTTGTTTCTTTCTTAGTCTGGATTTCTTGCCTGGGTTTTGACTTTGATTATTGCTTCTCATCTAGTTTCTATCTATATTTTTTTATTTTTATTTGTTTTGATTTGCTTTATGTGTATTTCCTGGTTCTCCTCTGAGAAAGTTCGCCAGTCTCTATGGGGTCAGGGCAACACTTCAGCCAGGTATAAGACTATGTATAAGGTATAGGTATAGGTAGCCAGGAATAAGCCTAAACTATAGCACTTAGAGTATGTTTAAGGGAAAATAATCTTGTTTTTAGACAACTAATCTGCTATAAATTTTTAAAACTCCCAATACACTACTTCCTCTACACTAAACATCTTCACGCCCTCCACATTCTTCTTTCTGCTTCTAAACCTACAATCTCCTCTGCTAGAACACATGCTGGAACTATTTACAGGTATACCAGTCAGCCACCATCTTCCATTTTGAAACTAATGTGTCTAAGTGAAAGCTGGCTGATTGAAAAGATCACAATAAATACTACTTTTTCCTCAATTTTGCACTTTTTTCTTTGTATTCATGGAATGTTTGACTTCTCTTAATAGTGAAATGTGACTATTACTCTTATTAGATTCATAAAATAAGACATTACTTTATGGATATGCACCCCATCTGGGGACAATTCCTGCCTATGGCCCAGTGCTGCCAGGATTACCTTTGACTCCTTCAGCATTCTGAATTGGGGTTTAGATAAGTAATGGCTACATATTATTTATAAGGCTCCTCAACAGTCAACCATATTAACAACTACATTAGCCCATCTGATGTTTGTGCTTCTTACATATTGTCTAATGGTGATGTATACCTTCTTATTGTATTATACTATGGTCACTATTGTGCGGGAAACATGCAAGTGAGAATTTCAATGAAATTTGTACATCTACTAATAAAGATGAACTTGAATTTGTTATTAGTTTGCATAACATGATTTGTTATTGAAATCTTTTTACTTTTCAAAATAATCTAATAATTTTGGATCATTTTTGTTTATTGCAAACTGCTGCACTTGCACTGTCATGCATTTTAGATTTTTCCAAAACAGTATCATTTAGCTTCATTATAATACAACATATGTGTAGAAAACAACTTAAATTGAAGTCTTGACAGACCTAAGGAAAGTTATTATTATTTAGTCACCATCACATCATTAAAGATGCATCGACATTCACAGCATATCTTCTATTCAATTGTTGTTAATCATGCATAACAGCAGAAGATTGTCAGGCATGAGTTTGCACAGTGCAGTCCCTTGGTGCGTGCTCCCTGCTGGAAAGAGAGAAATGCTGATATCACTTACGTGCATGACATCAAGGAAGAAGCCAAGCAGGGAAATAAAGCAAAAAGAAAAAAAATCAATAGGGAGAAAGCACAGAGTGTGGAAATAGAGGCAAAGGGTTGTCACACTTTAGATCACATTAAGAAGTAAATCATAAGACTAAACGCGTAAATCCCCTAATACAAAATACAAAAACAATAAGTGCTTCAAAATACACCAGGGGGTCCCCTTGATGACTTATACAATTTTCGAACAATGTCACGATCACAGCCCTCCATCATGGCACTGAGGTGTAATAAGCAATACATAACAACAAACATAAATTATGTCGACAAATTGCATACAAGAAGAAAGGGATAGTGCTGGAGCCCCAGAACAATTCCTGAAAGCAAATAACAGAGATTTTAACAAAATATGAACTCTGGATTTTCTAAACAGAACAAAAAAACAAAAAACAAAAAAAAAGCAGAATAACTGATGATTGTGCAGACTTGCTGAATTTGCACCCCCTTGACAGCACAAACTAACCACTTACTTGACCAAGCCTAATGAATGTTATGATCTGTATCATTATTTAAATTATACTGTGTCTGTTTGAGGTTATATGGAAAATTTATATGTAATTAAGGGTTTTTGATACCCAAGGATTTCGAATCCAACCTTTATTTTATGCTTATGTTATTTTTGTGTCTTTTCCAGCTCCTTTTTGTTTTTTCACAGTCATCATTCCCATGCTATGGTCACCTATTGTTTCTAGGTGTGGTCTAGGAGGTCATGGCCTGTGAGTCACTTGTGTGACACTATAAAGTTCAGCACCATGCATTTCTTGGCCATCTGAGTTTACAGACAAACCTGAAAGTTATCAAATGTGTTTCTTTGTTTGACTTTAGTATACTGATTTTGGGCTTTGACTGTAGTTGGTTTCTGTTTGGGCTTCAGTAGTGCTTGAAGCTGAACCAAATTATTGGTGGTACCTCTTTCTAAAGCAATCAATGTCAAGCATCTCGATGCGACATTATTTAATCAAAGAGAAGGGAAAGGGTAACCCCCCCCCCCCCAGATTCACAAAGAGGTGTGCTAAGAAAAGGTGCTGGTACTCTATGGTGGAACTGGCAGAGATGAACACCGGCCCACTTTAAGCACTGGGCTTGTTTTTTTGAATTGTATTTCCTCTTCTGGTTTCTCATTTTAAAAACCTTACGTGGATTTGAGCATGAAAACAGGCGTGCACTAAAAACAGGTAAATGCGTACGCCAAGAAAACAAACAGACCAGAAAAAAGAAAAGTAACCTCACAGAAGAACAAACAGCAGGCAGTTGAGAAGGAGACGATTATATGAGCTTAGGGGGCCAGAAGGTACAGTATAAAATAGCTGTAGCAGTTCTATAATCTAAATTTTTGGCTTACATCTTTTAGTTTTACCATTTAAGCTAAATAACTTAATTTTAATTAAAAAAGAAGTTTTAGTAATCCTAAATCAAATTTTAACAATAAGGCCAGTGCAATGCAAGTCCTGTTGGATGTTGGACATAGAAGGCTTAACGTATAGGTTTATGGGGCACTGGGACTCCTTTTGGAACAGATGGCAACTGTTCCGTGGTGATGGGTTATATCTGAAAAGGAGGGGCACCAGTGTCTTGGGGAAGTGTTGTATCCAGACAAAAAAACTTGCTACACACAGGTTTTGCCCAAATGTTTTTCTTCCTTTTATTCTTTCTCTTTTCTCCCACAAACCCCCAGTTCACCACATCGCCTTATTCCCATCTTTCCCCTTGTCATTTATGAAATCAACTATGTACAAAACTCTTAAAGAAACACAGGGTTCAATAACAAGTAGGTTAGTCAAGGATTGTTTAAACTAGGGAATGGGGGGAAAGGGAGTTTAAGACAGGCCAGGTTTAGAACTGTACATGGTGGAAAAAACAATAGTGTAAAAATAAAAATGCATAGTAATGTAAATTCTAAGTCAACATTTAAATGCAAAAGTAAAAGGAGTAACGTGAACAATAGCTTGCCTTAATGCTAGAAGTATCAAAAATAAAACAAATGAGTTGTATGAAGAGGATCATAATTATGATATTATAGCAATAACAGAAAGCTGGCTAAATAAGAATGATGGAGATGAGTATATACATTTTTTAGGAAGGACAGACAGAATAGAAAAGGAGGTGGGGTGGCCGTTTATGTCAAAGAGAATTTAAACACAAGTCCTCTTCAGTTGGATGATGAGCCCCATCTTAGTGAGGATATCTGGCTTCGCCTAGAAAGTATTAGGGAAAGAGGTCTTATTTTAGGAGTGCGTTATAGACCACCCAATGCAGACAGTCATTTCAACACACATCTTTTTAGTAATATTAAAGTTATTTAAGTTTACAGGAGGGTTTTATAGTCATGGAGTACATTAACTGTCTGAATATTAACTGGGATAACCTTGGAAATAGCATACCACAAGAGCAGGAGGTTTTAGAAGTAATCAGTGACTGCTTTTTAACTCAGTCTGTTAAAGCACCAACGCAGGGTAAAGCCTGTCTGGATTTAGTTATTTCTAACTAGCTGAAATACCCAGCGTTGCCCAGGAGGAAAATAAAGTTTTTTTAATTGTTTGAGAAAAACATAATAAAAAAAAACACAACTTTAAAAATAAAAATAAATTAACAAACAATAAACCTGGGTTTGCTTCCTGGGTCCTCCCTGTGTGGAGTTTGCATGTTGTCCCCGTGTCTGCGTGGGTTTTCTACGGTGGGCTGCCGCCCTGCCCGGGGTTTGTTTCCTGCCTTGCGCCCTGTGTTGGCTGGGATTGGCTCCAGCAGACCCCCGTGACCCTGTAGTTAGAATATAGCAGGCTGGATAATGGATGGATGGATAAAGACTCACTAATGTGCTTGTCTTGCGGTGTTGTATGTATGTTATCATCCAGTTGACGCTTGGAACCAGCCAACTGTATTTAATTTGAAAAGCAACAGGGGGGGCGGTGCTGCTCAAAAATAAAGAATGCTGGCAGTCGCCTAGCATATACTAACTGTGTAAGCCTCCTAGAAAGTATTTAAATTGTCAGAACTACTCTGGGCATCTCTCTGCTAGAAGGATTCATGTTGCCGAAGTGCTCACATCGTTTGTGCATTAGCAGCTAAGCGACTGTCTGTCTTATGAGGTTTCCTTTTGCCGGTGTACTGGCCTCACTTGCTTATCCTCGGAGCTGGAGCCCTCACCCCGACTCTACGTCTCACTTTCGAGCCGGACAGACACACACACACTTCCACGCGTAGAACTCTATTGAATTTCAAAAGCACTCAAACATAAAGAATGCTGGCAGTCGCCTCCAGTTCACCCTCTGGTGGTCATTCTGAGTGTCAACTGGATGATAACATGCATACAACACCGCAAGATCACCCTCCACCCTACCCAAAAGGGGGTGGGTTACGACTGATTTCACCCTACAGTGTTTTTAGTTGACCAATGAGGAACATGTGTACCAAGTTTCATGAAAATCGCTCCAGCCGTTCAGACATGATGCTGGGACATACATACACACATTGACTTTTATATATATACAGTGCATCCGGAAAGTATTCACAGCACATCACTTTTTCCACATTTTATTATGTTACAGCCTTATTCCAAAATGGATTAAATTAATTTTTTTCCTCAGAATTCTACACACAACACCCCATAATGACAACGTGAAAAAAGTTTACTTGAGGTTTTTGCAAATTTATTAAAAATAAAAAAACTGAGAAATCACATGTACATAAGTATTCACAGCCTTTGCACAATACTTTGTCGATGCACCTTTGGCAGCAATTACAGCCTCAAGTCTTTTTGAATATGATGCCTCAAGCTTGGCACACCTATCCTTGGCCAGTTTCGCCCATTCCTCTTTGCAGCACCTCTAAAGCTCCATCAGGTTGGATGGGAAGTGTCGGTGCACAGCCATTTTAAGATTTCTTCAGAGATGTTCAATCGGATTTAAGTCTGGGCTCTGGCTGGGCCACTCAAGGACATTCACAGAGTTGTCCCGAAGCCACTACTTTGATATCTTGGCTGTGTGCTTAGGGTTGTTGTCCTGCTGAAAGATGAACCGTCACCCCAGTCTGAGGTCAAGAGCGCTCTGGAGCAGGTTTTCATCCAGGATGTCTCTGTACATTGCTGCAGTCATCTTTCCCTTTATCCTGACTAGTCTCCCAGTTCCTGCCGCTGAAAAACATCCCCACAGCATGATGCTGCCACCACCATGCTTCACTGTAGGGATGGTATTGGCCTGGTGATGAGCGGTGCCTGGTTTCCTCCAAACGTGACGCCTGGCATTCACACCAAAGAGTTCAATCTTTGTCTCATCAGACCAGAGAATTTTGTTTCTCATGGTCTGAAGGTCCTTCAGGTGCCTTTTGGCAAACTCCAGATGGGCTGCCATGTGCCTTTTACTAAAGAGTGGCTTCTGTCTGGCCACTCTACCATACAGGCCTGATTGGTGGATTGCTGCAGAGATGGTTGTCCTTCAGGAAGGTTCTCCTCTCTCCATAGAGGACCTCTGGAGCTCTGACAGAGTGACCATCGGGTTCTTGGTCACCTCCCTGACTAAGGACCTTCTCCCTCGATCGCTCAGTTTAGATGGCCAGCCAGCTCTAGGAAGAATCCTGGTGGTTTCGAACTTCTTCCA
>JANRMT010062854.1:28296227-28319505 GCA_026402145.1 Polypterus bichir lapradei | reverse complement strand
ATAGATAGATAGATAGATAGATAGATAGATAGATAGATAGATAGATAGATAGATAGATTCAAAATTTAAAAAGGCAAGCATTAAAAAGCAGATGATTATTCAATTAAACACAAGGGAAGAATGAGTCCAGGGAGAATAATAAAGTACAAAGTAAACCAAAGAGAAATAAGAAGCCCTGTAGAATTTCTTGGCTTGATGTAACTGACTGTGATCTCTTTTTACCATGTGGTTTGTCTTTCTCATTTTGCACCTAATAATACTTTAATAGTAACAAAGCACTTTTGTCATTTCCCTCTCTCTCTTTGTCTAACGCTACCTCTCCTCTTGCTGAAGTAGTGCAGCCTTTAAACACTGCGCCAGGATAGCGTTCAGTGTCAGGAATACATCTTGAAAGTCTTGCAGTTCTCTCTATCTCTTTAGAGTCCTCTTAGATCGATCCTGCTGTCCCAGCATCCTTCAGTTCCAATTCATAATTAAAGAGTTATGTACCCTTGATAACTACTTGGCTCTCTGCCCTCCACAACATACAGTGAGACGCATACATACTCAGCAGAAGCAACTTGCTACCTTGGAATGTTTTAAGGGACTCCTCTTGGTATTTTGCCAACCCTCCATGAAATTTCCCCTAATTCCATGCCTAAGTGGCATTTATGTCTGGAGTATTCTGTAGATACATAAGTAGTAGCACCTCAGTCAAGACTATTTAACCATGGTCCATTCAAAACTTAAATTGTCTATTTGTTCTTTTACATGAGAGTTTTATGTAAGTAAGTATGTCCGGTACCTTTATGCCAATCAGATACTACCAACCTTCTACTGGATAGTCCAGGAAAAGCATCAGCTTTTCTGATTTTTTTTTCCTTTTGATCTCTTTTACACATTATTTTGCGAAGTTTTGATTGTTTCCTTTACTTTTTTTAAGCATTGCGCTTGTTATTCTTTTCCTTAATAGGAATCAATTACAACGAGACAGTTACTCATTTAAGAGTCAGAAAGCCCTACATAAATTCTTTTTCAGACTAGCGATGAGTAAAACAAGAGTTTCATTTCACACACAGTTTAGCTAAGTCACCCCTAAAATTTGCTTTACAATTAATTTTGTAATTGAAAAATGGAAAACTCACTAAAACAATATATTTTTTTAACATATTATGGGATGAAAAGTGAAGAATCTTGTTCCTTAAGGGTTATTCCACAGTCTAACAGCAGCCATACCACATGCATGTTCGGGCCTGACCGTTACTTAGTTGGGAGACTAACCAGAAAAAACTTGAGTTGTCTTTTACCCTAAGGTCCGAATGTGGATCCCAATGACCCAGTGCATTGGTGGGGACACTGTGCTGTAAAAATGGTGCCATCCTTCGGATAAGATTTAAAATCAAGGTCCTGACTCTTTATGGTCATAAAAGATCCCTGGTCATCCTTCACAAAGAGCAGGGTGTATCCGAATGTCCAGGGTCAATTTCCCAACATGACCTAGTCATTCAGGCCCTTTAATCATCCCCTGTCTCTGATTGGCTAACTATCTCTCACCACTTCAGCGCACTACAGCTAATGGCTGCCATTGCATCATCCAGGTGGATGCTGCACATTGGTAGTAGTTGAAGTGGCGTCCCATTCACTATGCAAAAGTGCTTTGAGCAGTGAGAAAAGCACTATATAAATGAAAACTGATGCCTCTTTCTTTATTTGCCCTCCAATGCAGGCAAAAATATTCAATGACCTTCCAAATACATGCACTCTCATCTACCTCATGCACTGCCTGTCTCCATGTACACACACTGATGGTTCCACCTTGCACCACTCATTTAAGGTCAGAGGTAACACTGTGAGAAATATCATTTGCCTGACTTTCCCCAACTCCAAGCCAATCCAAGCTTGAATCATCAGCATACTGAAACCGATGGATTTTAGCAGTAGAGAAATGCTTGCAAGCAATTACCATCTTGCTGTTTCTGCACATTGCACACTATGCACCATACTAAATTGTATTTTGCTTTTGCTTGTGGTGAAAAAGGTTGCTATATCTGCTACTGGTACAGATTTTGCTTTTGGTAAAACACACTTTGCTTTCATTTTTCTGCCAAGCAAAACTCTTAAGTTTCATTGCAAATTAAATCTTGCGCAAATAGTTCGCTATAAGATCTTTTAGAGCTTTGCATAACATTCTGTTATAGAAAGATCTACCTGTCACAGCAACAATGACGTGCACTCCACAGTACATATTTACTTACTGTACCAACAGAGTCACAACCTGATCCCACCATCCAAGAAAGTAAGGTCATGGCTTTTCCGTGTTTGGGACATGTTTGTGTATATATCACAGACTTTAAGGAGCGTGCGCCCCTTAATGTTCAGAGCATGTGCACTGACTTTAATAAGCAGCACTCAGTGGGTAATATTATCCATTCAGTATCGAACAGAGTTCAATGACTGGGTTTCCCCTCATTGTCTGGAGTGCATGCCCCTTAATTTCTATATATGGCATCCCTCAGATAAAGGCATCCTGGCCTGCTGCTTATGCCACCTAATGGATTGACTTGCTCTGAGTCACAGAGCCTAGCAGGTGACAAATACACTTCACCTGGGCCCACAGGTGACAACAACAAGATCCTACTGTGCGTGGATGGGAATAAAGTGACTCTGATGACAAAGATAGAGGCTAAAGGATGCAGGGACACTAGGACCAGAAGAGGTCAGTGTGATCAGGAGTTTCTGTAACATTAGAGGGCCATCCCTGACAAGTTATGATTATGGTTTTAGTTTGTGTATAATTAATTCTAATGGATTTTTTGCATTTTTACATTAATTATTTACATTTTGATATTATTGTTTAGAATTATATAGGTGATGTCATTGCGTTGCCATTTTCTTTTTAATTTTTCACATGAAACCTGTCAGTTTGTTTTTTCTTGTGTGATTGTGGCCATATTTTTGCTAGAAGTAATGTGCTGTTGCTACCATGTGATTGCTGGCAACACAATGTGTGATGTCATCACACTGCCACTATATACAATTAGATGGCGGGTGTCTGAATTTCTGAAAGGGTCTAAGACTGATAGAAATTTTGTGTTTAGTTATTTGACTTTTGGAAAACCATTAGGGTAACAGGATCTGTTCTTTTTTCTTGTTCTCTCTTTGGTACATTCATCCTTTGTGCTGTTAGTAATCTTTCCATATAGCACATGTATACATGAGAAATACAGTATTTAATCTATAAGGAGTATGTGCACTGCGGTGGGTTGGCACCCTGCCCAGGACTGGTTCCTGCCTTGTGCCCTGTGTTGGCTGGGATTGGCTCCAGCAGACCCCCGTGACCCTGTTCGGATTCAGCGGGTTGGATAATGGATGGATGGATGGATGGAGTATGTGCAAGTGTGCTAAAGTGGTAGCACTTTACAGCTGCAACAAAAAGGCTCTAATTAGCATTCTTTGGCATATTTAGAGACCAGCAAACATAAAAGTATGATAAAAATGTGCTCTTAACAGAACAGAGATAACAATCCCTGAAATTATAGAACATGCCCTTGAAGACTGCAGTGATTAGGGTGGGACATTCCAGGCTACAGAGCTTGTTTAGTAGATTCCAGTATTGTTAATCTTACAAATGGACAGTGTTCCTTAATGCTGGTGTCCAAATTCAATTAGATGAGTGGCATTAAATTCACGATATAAGACTTTAAAATTCATCTCCAAGTGCTATATTTACTTAAAGAAATGAACAGTTTATACTGTATAAAGCAAAGATGAACAGATTGAGTAGATCAATGAATCAAAATGGTCTGTTTCACTGAGTGTGGTCATGCATGTGTGCCTTGTGATGGACTGGCACCTCAAGCACGCCAATGCTGCTGAGGTAGGCTGCAGTCACCTGCAGCTCTGAATTGGAATAAGCAAGTTAGCAATGATTGAATGACTGAAACATTTAATATCAATATTTCAATGCTAATACTCTTAGTTATTTACTTGTATTTATTTGTATATTATCATCACTACTTACATTTTACTATACTTATTTATACCTCATCATCACTGCAACTGTGGCACAAGAATTTCACTAAGCTCTCACAGTTTTTGTGACAATAAAAGTCTCTAATCTTTTACCTCTTTGCAACTGAAATGTAATCCAGAATGGCCAAAGAAAACTGCACGATGAACACAGAGATACCTTACACTTCATGTAGAGTTAGGAGAAGAAGCGGTTGGCCATAGAAGATTGGGAGAAAGGACAATAGGGGATAGCAAAATGCCTTGAATAAGAAATGGAACTATAATGTCATTTGGATGGTGGAGTCCGGGAGGTCTGATAGGAGGCCATTCAAGACCATAGGAGGTAGCATATGATTCCTGCAAAGAAGAAGTAGGTTTGTGATGTCATTAAGTCAATCTAGTGGGCATCTAAGAAACCTGATTCATCAAGGGCTTTCGTAGGTACCAGGGGGTACTGGTTTCAGAGTCAGCCAAGGGTACTGTAGCTTCAAGACTTTATAGACCAAGAAATAACCTAGGGAGTGAGCTTAAAACTGTGAGAATAGATAAGATGGAGGAAGAGTTACCAGGTTAGAGATTGAGTGTGTGCTTGAGAGGGAGAGACAAGACATGAAAGCAATGCTTTGTGTTCTTCTTATGAATTGGGCATTGGGCAAGCCACCCTACCAGGAAGAAAGGACCCATTAAGGTAGGCCCAGAACTACTGCAGGATATGTTATTTTCCTTTGAATTGCTTTGGATTTTTCTGTTACTTTTTTAATAGACACACCATTTTTGTTTCCACTGTATCATTCAGATTGAGAGGGGAGCTTCAAGAGCACCCTATCCTACAGGGCCATTCTACATTGGAATGATTACTCATGCAGTGATGGTTCCTGCCTTATGCCAGTTGCAATCAGAGGTTCAGCAAATGAATGGAGTGGGTGGGCTACATACATGGAGTGGACTGCATCATAAAGTACAATTTCAGATCTCGTGGCTAAGAATTCTCAATTCTTTGAAGAGGCTCAGCTGGACTGGAACGGTTTCCTAGCCCTTCTGCAGCAGTTATTACATTGTACTTTATGTGCAAGTGACCACTAAGGCTAGTCTTCTAAATCTTTTATATGGATTGCCTTGACAGAGGATATAACTTCAGAGCTATAAATAGTAGGGATTTTCAGTCCTCATCTGCCGTGGTTGTGCCCCTACATTTGTTGACCACTCTAGAAGAGGACTTATTGCAGTATGAGAAGAAAAATTATGAAGTTTATGTCATAAGGAGGTTTAGTGTCCTCTCAAGAAGAAAGAAAATATGTAACTGGGCTGTCATCATTAATTAGGGGCATCTAATGTTGATATCATTCCTCTCTAATTGCTGCATTTCAGCACCATTATTGAAGGTGTACATGCTGCAACACTGTAAGCTCTGAAGGAGGCATTCATGTTGCCTCTGAGATATCCCTTATGATCTTGTATTGTGAAGTGATATGGGTTCAGAGCCATCTAGTAACCAAAGGTTTGTATCCTCTGTTGTTGGATTACAGCATAAGTTCCTAAACTATGGTTTGCGACCCAAACTGCGGACAGTTTAAGTAAACACTATTGCTCCACTATAACCTACGTCAGCATTTTTCCAAGGCAGAAGCTTGACTGCCAGCGGTGATTCTGGGTCTCAAAGACAGAAAAAAAGGTAAAATTGGGATGCGAGAAAAAGAACCACTGGATTATAGTATACTGTTAAATGCTCTGTGATCTTTGCATACTTCTCTCCAGGAGGTGTCTATGATCCTTTTTATTGCAATAGTTTAATAGTTAACTATTATTTAACTTATATTTAACTTTAATTAAATAATTTAGTATTTGATTAAATATTTAACTTTAATTTCTATTATTTAACTATTTAACAGTTTAATAAACATTAATGACAGCAATTTTTTTTTGTTTAGGAAGGAAATCTTTTTGTAAAGATTCATCCATCCATCCATTATCCAACCCGCTATATCCTAACTACAGGGTCACAGGGGTCTGCTGGAGCCAATCCCAGCCAACACAGGGAGCAAGGCAGGAAACAAACCCCGGGCAGGGTGCCAGCCCACCACAGGGCGCGCACACACACACCAAGCACAAACTAGGGACAATTTAGAATAACCAATGCACCTAACCTGCATGTCTTTGGACTGTGGGAGGAAACCGGAGTACCCGGAGGAAACCCATGCAGACACGGGGAGAACATGCAAACTCCACGCAGGGAGGACCCAGGAAGCGAATCCGGGTCTCCTAACTGCGAGGCAGCAGCGCTATCCACTGTGCCACCATGTAAAGATTCATTGTTGCAAATTTTAATTCATTAATGAGGAAGTAAATAAAAGAAGTATGAGAATGAGCATTGTGCTTGTATGATCATCTGAATGGAGTAGTCGTGCAGAGCTGAAGTGATTAATAACAAAAGTGGTAGGATGTCGTCATTTATGGGACTTCTAAGAGAGAAGTTACCCAAAACCAAAGGAAGCACGCAAAAGTTTTACTCTTACAAAAGCAAAAGATCAAAAACCAGAAGCAGAGCTCAAGAATCAAAAGAGAAGGTCACAGAATAGGCGGACGCTAATACATTTGCCATACAGCCTCATATGAGATGGCAGCTGTGATGTGATGGCAATGCTTTTCTGCACATGCAGCCATGCCTTTCCATTACATGGCACATCAGATTAACACCAGAAACATAAAACTAACAAAAAAATAAAACCAAACAGCAAAATTACTTAATCCTTTTTTGTAATGAGGGGCTGAGCCTAAAAAAAGTTAAACATATGGGCTATAGGAAATTTTGAGCGATCCTTGATAAAATGGGTCTCTGATTTGTCAGTATTTCCTTTTTAGATGAGTGGACCTGAGTAAACCTAATAATTCCTTCATGATATTTCCCCAGAAGGACAGTCTGTAGTGTCAATTGGAAAACACTAATAGGGACGGTATGACATTTGCAAATCACCATTTGATCATTTTCAATGATACCATGTACACTATATAGAATATACGAAGGTGTGTGATATAGCGTCTCTATGACCTGTGCATTTTAAATAAATAGATAATATAATCATGTTTTCGGGTGGGGAGTAGGTAGCGTGGCAGAGCGGTTCTGAAGTCAGATGTGGGAGGAGGCGATCCTGAATTCATTTGTGCACATGCCAGATTGACCTATTCCCTCATTAGTGCAGGAAGCCACGATTACCACACCTGCATCTCACAGGGTTTTAAAAGGGAACTGAGGCATGAGATTAGGGGAAGAAGAAAGAAAAGAACAATGAGGAATGGAAGTGAAAGGTAAAGAGAGGAGGGCAGGAATATGACAGAGGCCAGTGCAGTATGTGAAGGGAAGCAGGCGGACATGAAAGTGAGCCCTGGGCAAGGGGTGTATGGCAAGACGCTCAAGATGGGGGCAGAGGGGTCATTCCTGCTGAGCGCTCTTAGGAGCAAAGTTTGGCACGGCACCCTACCAATGCTGAGAGACTGGTAACAGGTACCCGGGCTGGATTTAAAGATTGTCTGCGCCTGTTGCTGGACATCTCCTTATGCTTAGAATCCAGAAAGGTTAAGCTGAGGAGACATCAGTTTTAAGGAAGCAGAGAGGCTCGTGATTTTTAAGAAGGATCATTTTTGCCCTTGATTTTAACCTTGTTTTTATTGGATTTATTTATTGGACATTTTAACTTCCACTTTGTACATTTTATGTATTTTTTATTTATTTATTGAAGCACTGCACTGTTTACACCCTTGTTTGTTTGTTTTTTGGAAATAAAAGCACTAAGCACTCGCTGCCTGTGTGTGTCCTTGGGAATGTTATCGACGACTCCAGGTTCAAGTGGTTCCCAGAAACAGAGTGTGGAGTCAACCCAGACCATCACAAATGGTGGCAGAGGTGGGATGAGCCTTTAGTGGTTAGGAACAAAGATTAGAGAAGAAACAGCAAGAAGAATTGGTTCCTGACTGTTTTAAAGAACCCATACACCAAGGCCTGAATAAGACTTTTTAGCTTTATGAACCTTTAAAGGACTGTTTATTTATTTCTGGTTTTATTGTCTTTTACGGTTCTTATTCTTTTAATGTCTGTCACTGGGTGGTTTTTAGGTTTTTCCAGCAAGAGTGAGAGAAACAGTGGATTTTGATTTTATCTATTTTTGAAGAGACAGTCCCTTTACATACAGAACAAAGCACCTACCTCAGTGATCAGCCCCCGTGGTGTGGGTAGTACTTGGAAAACCCATTTGATTTTAGGCTGTGAATTCCACCACAAGTCCCCTGGGCTTTATATTTGAAGTCTGTGAATAGAGGAAACACCATTTTGTGTTTCTAATGTTGCTATGATGCAGTGCATCACAAGGGTGTCATGTTCTTAGGTCCCTGTGGCCCTTATGGGCAGTTCTGCTTGTTTGCAGTTGACTCCTTCAGGAAGTGAAGTTTGTTGTCATTCTTATAATGCCTTCAACACAATGGTAGCACAAGAGTGCCACCCTGACAAAATACATATAAATAGCACATACTGTTTTTTTCTGTTAAAATACTCTTTTTTTTTCCTTCTAGCAAAAACAGCATTAACCTTGCAGTTAATAGTTGCAGTGCAGATCCTGCTGTTTTAAATTTAGTACTGGGTGAGATGTCTAATTGCTTGCAGATATCCAATAGTAGAATGACTGGGTCACTTGTAAGAGATAAATAGTCGGATGCATTATCTAATAATGTTGCTAATTAGAAAACTCCACCACTAAATACATTTAAGCATTAATTTAAATACATGGCAAACCTGGGTACACAGAGTAGGCTCATGCTGCTATTGTAACTAGCTGGTCCCTGTTAAAGATATGGAGTGCCACAGTCATTAAAAGTTGTCAACTTGAAGGTACAAAGGGTATTAAAACACTTGCTCCACTGCTGGCCATCTTGCTATTTACTATGCATTTGTAACTGCCAGATGGTAAAGAAATGAGGAAGCCAGTAATCTTAAAGCTAAATGAAGCACAACTGTGGAAAGACTGACTTGTCTCCTGTAGACTATAAGCTGTGACTGTACCAAACATCTTTATGAAATCTCCTGGAAAAGAAAACTACACATTATTTATAATTTCTGTTCCTGCAAACAAAGAGTTGAGGCAAGCATGTAATAAGAACAAAGTTTCTATTATGAGCAAGAATTCAGTTCTATTTATGAAATATTATGCAGTGGAAGCTTGTGGTCATTGTAGTTCTCTGAGAAATGAGATATTAAAATCTGAATTATGCTTACCGCGTGAAGCCAGTACATAGACCACACCATTTATAACACACCACCACACTTGGTGAACAACCAAGACACATTTATACTTGTTGCGGTTCGTCTGATCAGTGCATTGATACTCCCCTAGCCAATAAGTGATAGTGTCTGGTCAATGTCCCATAACTAACAATGTCACAGCAGAGGATATGAGACTTTACTTATAGAAGAAGAGTTGTGCCTGCTATTACTGACTTTAAGAGGAAAAAAATGAGAAGGTAAAGTGTCAGACCTATTGACCAAAAATGGAGAAGGAAGGGTTCAGTATAATATTCTCATGAATGCAGGAACTACATGATGAGCAGATGCAATTAAAATGTTTTTGAAGATTTTCCTTGTGTTTTGATGACCTGTTGTGTCATATTCAGCCCTTCATCCTCATTCTGGTACTAACATAACCAGCTTCACCATTTTGGATACACATCTGCCCAGGGACATGCCGTCAGGCAGAGCCTCACCTGCCATTATGAAAAGTAAAAAAACTAATAAAGATAACATAAAATAAATTTGCCCACTGGTCTGTGCTATAAATTTGTTTTCTGTATGATTCCAATAATTTTGATCATTTTTATAGTCCAAATCACTGAATTTGTGCATTTCCTGTTCAAATACAAAGGAGAAATGCAAGGTGCAGCAGCGACAAGCTGAGCCTCACCTCGGACTGCGCTCTCCCTCACACACTAGGTTGATACATACAATTGGTGCATGTCAGTTGCTGTCTCTCTGTATGTTACAAATATAATGTTTGCAGACACGTTTATTATACACCCTGACTTTCCACAGTCTGGCTCATATATTTAATGAATGTGTTTGACATATTTAGTCTTGCTGATCGGACATAAAACCACAGTGAAAAGGCACCAGGTGAAGCAGACAGTACTGTACCGCACCAAAGGGGGCGTATGTGAACCCAACAGGTGCTCATTACTGCTGTTCTTCTACGCAGAGGCTCTGGGCAACAATAAGTTGCCGATATCAGAAAGTCAAGTGCACTGCAGCAGTCCATTTATTTTTATTTTTTTTTCTGACTATCTACCAAAATGGAAAATTAAGACTTTTAAAACTAAAAAAATGAGGAGGACTTTTACAAGAAAGTGACAGAGATTTTTGTGGAGAGGGATAGGCGCATGGACTTCATTTACTGTATAAATAAAGGTAAGACCATAAACGGTTTTCAGTTTTGTAAAAAATGGGATCAGACTAGGAGAAAAACCAGTCCAATATTTAAAAAAACAAAATTTTGATCTTAAATAAAATATTCTTTCTTGTTATCCTTTTGTTGAACAGTCTGTATTAAAATTGATAAAGCATCAGAATTAAAAGCTTTTAAAAACATCTAAAAATTTCAATTAAGGTCAAAATTGAAATCCTGTTTTTTTTTTTTTTTTTTTACACTACTCTATACTTTCCTCTATATTGAATGAGTATGAATTGTGGAATTGAAATGGTAAATTTAGAACACATGTAGGGTGCAGAGCACATGCACTCTATCCGCTCTCTCTCGCTGCTATAAATGTAATGTTTTTTCTTAGCCAAATATGTACCTTACCTACTGTATATGTGTGTAAAGAATGCTGATGAGATATGAAACATAACCAGTAGTCAATGTGCATGCTGCCAATTGAATGGTGAATAAGATACTCTTTTGGGTTCATATATTTGTAAATCTCACTCTGAAGGAGTCAGTGCCTCACCAGTCATGAACCTCACTGCACGGCACTGCCTCTACCGCATCCATCATGCCACAGAAAAATTTGAGCATGGAGTGAGCAGGTGTGTGTCTTCATATTTGATGTCATTTTGGCAGTGTGGTCCATGCGACCAGAGTATATGCATCAGGTATAAACTAGACTTAAATCTGCAATACAATCTCTGTGATCTAAAATATAGAATTATAGTATTTTTTGGAATGAAAATATTTTAAACCCCGTGACACTGTAGTTGGGATGTAATGGATTGGATAATGGATGGATGGATATGTTTTAAATTAAATAGCCTTCAGCTGAGACCAACACGAAAGCAAGACACTGCCATTTAACTCACAGGGCTGTAGAGAAATTCTGGCCTTCCTGTGTAACTTTATAAGACTGGGTCTTGTGCTGAGTACCAATCTGGATACCACTTGATGGAGAACTGTCAGTCTTCTTCTTCTAATTTAATCCTTTTATAATCTCAGTCCTGTTGGAGGCATGACTACAAGTACTTTAGAACATCTTGCTCCCAATCGCCATATTTACAGTATGCTTTCACATGATTTCCAAATATGTTTGCAGGCAAGAAAAAGGTAGGTTTTGTGACATATGTAGTGCACCTGTGTAGTTGTCAGAGAGAAGGTGAGGAATTTTATTATTTTTTCGATAAAATAAATATTAAAAAGGAAGTGAGTAGTTTGCCTATCACCCCAATTGATCAGTGGATGACACGGTAGAAATAGCCCTACATCATATTCTGCAACATCTGGAAAGTAGCAGAACGTAGGACAGGATGCTTTTCCTGGACTATAGTTCTGCTTTCAATACTATTCGCCCGAGCAAACTGATCGAGAAGCTGACAGACCTCGGCATCCCAACTCGCACCTGTAACTGGATCCTGGATTTCCTGACAGATAGACCACAGGTGGTGAGAATGGGAGGACGGTGTCTGCTGAGCTCACAGTCAGCACAGGATCCCCACAGGACTGTTGCCTCAGCCTCAAACTCTTCACCCTGTACACTTATGACTGTGTCTCCGCCCAGAACAATACCATCGTCATTAAATATGCTGATGACACCACCATCCTGGGGCTCATCAAGGGGGTGGGGATAGGTCAGGGTACAGGACCCTGGTAAACAACATTCTTGTCTATGGAGAGGAGAATGACGTCATCCTCAACACAGACAAGACCAAAGAAATAATCATGGACTTTAGGAAGAATTCACCCCCTCTACAGCCTCTTATCATCAAAGGGACTGAGGTGGAGAGGGCTGACAGCCACAGATTCCTGGGACTACAGGTTACATCAGACCTGAGCTGGACTCTTAACACCACAGCCACAGTGAAAAAAGTCCAGCAAAGGCTTTATTTCATTTGGCTGCTCAGGAAAGCCGGCCTGAACCATTGCCCTCTCACCCAGGCCTACAGAGGACTGATAGAGAGTATTCTTACCGCAGGCATCACTATCTGGTATGGGAACACCACACAGGCAGAGAGGAAGGCTTTGCAAAGAGTCATAAAGACTGGGGAAAGGATCATAGGGACAAAACTTCCTTCTATGGACTCTATGTACGCACATCGCTGTTGGAAAAGAGCAGAGGGAATTATCAGGGATTCATTTTATCCAGCTCACTCTCTGCTCAGACACAATAACTGTATGTACAATCTGAGACACAGCAGAGCGGACAGCATCATCACTCACAGAACAAGGTTTTTCAATAGTTTTTTTCTCTCCACAGTCAGACTGATGGCAAAACAAATTACTGAACATGTGAAATAACCCCACATTATCTCACTTCACTTGTCAAGTAAATGACAAGTGATAAATGTGAAATATTTTAACTGTGCAATATCTGCAATATAATAGTATTTTTTTGTGTAGATATTACCACCATTTTGTATAGTGTTGGTATAATTCATATTATGTATTTATATTGTTTTATTGTTTATTTTTTTAAATGTTTACTATGATGACTCTGAAAAAGTTCTGCACAAGAATCCCAATGTGCTCTGACTGTCGGTTTTATGCACAAATGACAAATAAAGAAACCTTAACCTTATTGCAGACAGTTTGGAAGGGCACTATTGGACAAGGACACAGTCTAAAAAGAATGATGTATCTTTCTGGAATAGTTGGATAGGATTGCTTAAAAAAGTAGAACATGAGAGGATGTCCTGGGAGCTTCTGTTTAATACACATGGCTCACTGATGTATAGAGTTGAAGGACAGGGTACCATGGCACTGCCTTGCTCTTTAATTTTAGTTGGTCTTCATGGTTGGTGGAATACCTGATGCCCTAATACCTAAACCTTGAGGGTTCCTATGAGGTGATTAATTTGTAAGTGAATCTTATCTGGGTGAGGAGGACAGAATTTTTCAGTGCATTGTATTTTGCTAATGAGATTAATGAACTAGCAATGCAACAAATAACATAGGGAACCACCATATTTAGGGAGACCCATAGAGGCAGTATTTATATTCACAATGGATTGGAAGTGAACTCCAGTCAAGCCGGATTTTACCTTAGCATGGCTGAAATAACCAAAAATATTCTTCTTGGGAAATTGTCAACAGAATTTTCAGAAAGAGGCAAGAATGTGATCTATTCACGTCATAAGAACTTTAATCAGAGTCAAAATGTTGTGTAGAATCAATCGAAAGTTAACATAAAAAAGAAACTTCAAAACTAAAAAAATAGTCATGGCTATTGGGGTTCTTAATGCTCGTACGCTTCTGCAAGCTGTGCAACACTCTTTTAACAGCAGTGTCATAACTCATCGAGAAGCATCTAAAGGACAAGATCAGCAATGAGTATGATAGCTTTAAATAAATAAATAAATAAATATATATATAAAACAGTGATATTTTTCTGTTGAGTGTTTCAGATTGGATGTCTGTTTGTTTGTTCGTTTTATGTGTTTGTTCGTTAATCACATAAAAACAGTGGAACTGATTTTCATGAAATTTTGCATGTGCCTTGACATTTGTCCAATTTAAAATATAAGCTGTAAGTCATATTGGGATAAAGGGGTTATAATGGGAGGAGTACATTCCAAAAAAACAGTGCAGATGCAGCGACTACAAATCAGCATGCACAAAGTTTTGGAGCGGACAAAGCAGAAGGTACATAGAGCATTACCTTTTCAATTAATTTGGCATTGTCTCGCAGGATTACAGCTTTTGTCTAATAGTACATAGTTTTGTCTCATCTAGGGTTGTATTTATCTATGTTGAATTTCCAAAAGACACTTTTCTCCCTCATTTATTTATACCCAGCCAATAATAAAACTCTTTTGACAGAATCACTGAAAAGCCACAAATGATATCTTTATAATTGTTTCATTTTGTCATATACTATAATTTACTTTTAATGGATACTATAGTAATTTTTAACCAAATCAACCTCGAGTGGAGTTGACAATTGTCACATGCTGTTCTGTGGTGTCATTGCCCTTATTTAGTAAATTCAACTGTATGTGTTTGGACTTTGGGAAGGCAAAATAACCAAATTAATTTCTCTCAGCTCATCTGTATTACATGTTGCTTTTTTGTTGGCATGTTCCATTTCATGGGCAATAATCACATGGTACAAAATTAGAAAAAAATAAGATAATGAAAAGACTGAAGAACCCAAGAGTTTAATAAAATTGGAGGAAGTTTTTTAAATGTTGCAGTAAAATAAATGGGACTTAAAAGTAAACAAAACTTCAGGAGTGACTCACTGAATACACAGATGTCATAAAGAAGAACAAGACAGTTTATCTGCCACATGCTCTTCACAGCTTTAAGTTGAAACTGAGCAAGTTATTACTTTGAGTGTTAAGACATCTTTATTGCACAATTTCTGGTCCAGTGTAAACACAAATAATTTGAATCAAATAATCCATGCTATAAGGCACTGCAGATTGTAATCAGCCTGATGACATAGCATTGTGGAGCAATTGTTTAGCATTAATACTTACATTGCCTAAATTCTGGATTGAAATCATGTGCCCAGTCACTGCCAAAACCGTTGAGTTTTCCCCCCAAGTTACAGTATGTTTTCTGGCCATTGCAAACTGTACCCATATGAATGTGGAATGTGGATCTGTGAGTGTGTGAGCAATGTAAGGGATTGGCACTTCATCCATATTTGGTTCCTTCCTTGTTTTAAAAGCTGCCAGGAAAATAATAATATAATGAGCTTTATTTAATAATAATAATAATACATTTTATTTATTCGTAGGTGCCTTTCTAAACACTCAAGGACACCGAACAATAGATAAAACACACATTATAAACAAAACTAAAATACAAACATTAAAATCAGACAGAGCAATTGTAGTCAAAGAGAAAAAGCAGTCTTAAACAAATGAATTTTAAGTTTAGATCTGAAAAGTGAGAATGATTCAATATTTCTAAGCCAGATGGTAGTGAGTTCCAGAGCTGGGGGACAGAGCAACTGAATGCTGTGCTCCTCATGGTGGTAAGATGGATGAAAGGGACAGTCAAGTGGATGGAAGAAGAGGATCTAAGGGTACGGGAGGGAATGGTAACATGGAGGAGGTCAGACAGATATGGAGGGGCAAGGTTGTGGATAACCTTAAAGTTAACAGAAGAATTTTGAATTGAATGCGGAACTGGAAGCCAGTGAAGCTGCTGCAGGACGGGAGTGATAAGGTGACTAGAGGGGGTTCTAGAAATGATGCGGGCAGCTGAATTCTGGACCAGTTGAAGCTTATAAAGAGATTTGCGAGAAAGACCAAAGAAAAGGGAATTGCAATAATCCAAACAAGAGGTGACAAGGCTATGAACAAGGATAGCAGTGGTGTGGGGAGTGAGGGAGGGGCGAATACGATTAATGTTACTCAGGTGGAAATAGGCAGTCCAGGAGATGTTATTGATGTGGGACTGAAAAGATAAAGTACTGTCAAGGATGACATATTGACATATACGACATCACTTTTTTAATGTTAGCAAAGTGACTCACAACAAAAGAGATAAAAACATTATCTACAAAGATCAGCTGTTAGGGGTTCCGATGTTACATCCAAAGGAACGTTCAAATCTCCTATTATTAAAATCATAATTAATAAAAAACGTACTGTGTAAATCCTCAAGCTCATCAAGAAGACTTGTATGAAGTCTTAGCGGGTGGCAAATAATTAACATAAAACAGATTTGTGACCGTTCAGGTGATAGGCAGTCAGAGTCTCCCAGCGTCAGCCTACAGTAACAATGCGAGTGGATAGAGGTCTGATGGTGGCAGATATCCATACCCTAATTCCCAAAATGTTGTGACATTTCATTTGCCATTCTGCATTAATGACTCTGAATGACAATCCACAGCTCTGACTCAGATGCTAGCATAAACGTTGGTCTATAAGCTGATTTGTCCCAGCTAAAAGTTCCCTACACCTCAGCAGTTCCAGACAAGTCTAGTATTTGCATCAGATACCTAAGGAAAGAGGAATAAAAGTATTTCATTTCCCACAATCTGATATCTATGCTGGTTTAATGGCCATTTCCTAGGCATTAGCAGCACAAACTTTTGTGGTTATTGGAGCAGTCATTTTCATAGCTGATGCCTAACTATTTGGTCACTTTTTATGACACAAAAGAGGGACGACAACCTCCTTCTAGGTCACAGAATTATTTTCCTTAATTTGTTATAAATTGAAAAGTCTGCTTTTGAGTTTTGCCATATTGTCTGTAAGTTCACTGCAGTCATAATGGCTAGCAAAAGTTGTAAAAAGATAAGAAATACATAAATGCAGTGTTGAGGTTCATGTTTGCACCCTGCTTAATGAAGTAATTATAGAAATAATAATTACAAGAGACCAATTCGTTAGAGACAGGGCTTCTTTAGCCTCAAACTGGAGCTCTCCAGGGCAGGGATCTGTCTCTGCCAGTTGCTGGTTAGTGAATGAACCCCAACTTCCAGTCCGACCGGTTGTTAAATAGAGGCAGAACTTCAGGTACCAGAGAGGAAATGACATCAGAGGCTCCTGCATTCTGGGATTTAAAAAGAAAGAAAGTTAATGGCACTGTCACACCACCCTCAGTTCTCCCATTTTTGTACTTGCAGAGACCTCCAAAATGCTCCTTAGGTGTGTGCATCTGACAGCAGGTTTGAAGTTACTGGAGCCATTTTGATAGATTTATTTAAAGGAGAAACTTCAGCCCTCATATGTTCTGTTCTTTTAATAAGATCAGAAATCAAAAACCCTATGGACTTTCACAGTTCCCCTACTAATATATCCAGAATATCAAAAAACATTTATATGGCAATTTTTTTAATGGGAAAACATGTGAGACTTTCATTTGATTTCTGAAATTACTTTTTAACAATCAAGCCCTTCAAAACTCAGAATCAGCAGACTTAATTATAACAAGCCAAAACGTACACAAAGCTCTAAAAGTGTATTTTGAACAGGGAGATAAAGCCATAATCAGATCAATTATGTGTTTATTCCCGTAATCAGCCACAATCCCTTTCATCTCTCCTACGCCCACGCATACCAGAAACAGATGACCTGCTGGCAGTTTTCTTTTCTGTTTTGATGCTCTGTGGAGCCACATGGTGTAAGAAAACAGTAAAAACTTTTCAGAAAACCCAGTGAAAGTTTTTTTTTTTTTGGAAAATGAAAGTTGATCTTGTTTACAATGAAGAATGACTGGAATTTAGAAACAAGAGATGAGAGTTAAGAAAACAAGTAAAAGAAATAATCATCCACCTCGTGAAATGACCTGAATTTACACTTCCTGTTCACAGGGACTGAAGCACTTGTGTGGGAGCCGGACTCTGATTCATTTACTGATTTTAAACAACTGCACATCAGAAGAATTCTTTGAAGTGTTTATGGTTTTTTACTGCTTCATTGTAGTACTATAAAAGTTGTATTTTGATCTGTATCTTGTGATGGGGTTCCCAGGGGCCTGGAAGTTACCAGAGAGGAAAGGGACAATTTGATCACAAAAACAAAACATATAGCTGCAATGTAGAGGACTGCCAGGGAGTGCTAACCTATGGCAATGTACCGGATCTCTGGAAGGAGTAAAAGCTCACTGGAGGGAGGAAAAAAGATCTTGAAAGAAAGTACACGAGGGACACAGCACCTGTGCTTTGGTTGTACTTTAGAGATGGACATGGGGATGAGCTACCACACCTGTAACAGAACAATTCAAATTGAAAGCCAGCAGACTTTGTTTACCTTTATGTTTTCCCTTTGTTCAAATTTTTCATGTGTGTTGTAACAATAAGCACACTATTTTTGTACTCTTTGGAATTTTTGGTATTTATTCTGAGTGCAGAGGTTTGGCAGTATAGCCAACTCTCTTCTATTACAAAGTTTAAAGATCCAAACAGAAAGCTATCTATTTGAATTGAACAAGGCTGATCATAAAAATTCTATTATGCCTTTGGCCAGACTCTGTGACATAAAAGCTGGCTCTGTTAAGAGGAGTCAATGTGTTGGGTATCCTGCATGCCTGGTTAAGAACCCTCCAAAGGACATTATGTTGTGTTGTAACTGTCACTGAAGTTCAGCTTGCTAGAATTTAGGTCAGGTCAGGTTGGGGAGCATGTATTGGTATAGTGTGTTGCTGCACCCACCAAACGATGAAACAACTCAGGATCCCGTAACTGACGTTCCCTCACAATGCAGGTAATATGCCTCGTTTGGGATTCCATGGGCAACCACTCTTTCGACACAAAGTCAAACCAGCAGTCCCCAAGGATTCTCCGAAGAGACACAGTACCAAAGGAGTCCAGTCTTCATCTCAGGTCACTGGATAACTGATTGTTATTCCAAGAGCTAAGCATAAAAGAAGTGGTGAAGCAGATGCTATTATGCACCAAAATCTGAAATACTTTACCAACAGAGATATGCTAAGCTAACACTGTGTATCATTTTATCTTCAAAACAACTATTTGAATTTGGCCTTCTCATAACAACAGTTTAGTTCTATCCTTAGATATCCATAGAATTATCATACTCTTCAATGAATCTGTATTCTTTATTAATCTTCACCTTTTTCTGTTTTCTTTTCTGTTTCTTCTGTGGTGGTGTGCCACCTGATCAAAGTCCTGTGCAGCCTCCTGTGATGTTTAAATGTTTAAATAAAAGCAGAATCTTCAAAGACAAACCCTTAAAAAAACAGTAAAGAACTAATGAAAAACATTTATGTTAGGCAGAACACCCAATTGAGACTGGGACCCCTACAGATTCTGTTTTACTTTAGTTTTTTTGTATTATTATTATTTCTGTTCACCCTGGCCAACTGACCTTATCATCAGACCGTCATTCAGAGACATAAAAAGAAAAACAATTCTATATTTAAGGGCACTGTTTCTCTTAATTATATATCTATCTTATGTAAGTGTGCATTATTTGTGGATACTATTTATGCATTACATTTCTTAACTAATTGTTATTTGTTTTTATTTGCATGCAAATACTTCTTTCACATCGTAAAGCACTTTGAGCTACATCGTTTATGTGAATATGTGCTATAGAAATAAATGTTGTTTTTGTTGTTTTCTCCCTGGATTAACACATTCAGACTGAAGTGCTAGCTTTTGAAGGGATAATAAAGGCAAATTAGAGTGTAAACTATGAATCAAGCAATCTTCATTTTGTATAGTGCTTTTAAATCTCCTCTTGAGATGCCATGCCTGTACATGCTCAATCAATTCAAGATTTATTTTCTTTTGAAATATTAGCAGCTATTCTTGGCAAAGTAGGAAGCTGTCGAGTCATAAATAGTTTCTGATAAGATAAAGTCAACACACCCATATGTATTTAATTTATTTATGATGTTTTAGGCTTTGGACAGTCCAGTTTTTAAAAACTACTTTCTCTTTTGCCTTCAATTTCTTTTTACTTGTGACTCGAGCTTAGGTTGTGTTTTAAGGCATGTGAAGTGATTTTATCATCCATTCTGCAACAAGAACAACAACATTTATTTATATTGCACATTTTCATACAAATGATGTAGCTCAAAGTGCTTTACAAGATGAAGAAGGAAATAAGAAAATATCTAAAAATAAGATTAGGCAATACTAAGTAACAAAGAATAAAGTAAAGTCTGATGGCCAGGAGGACAGAAAAAACAAAAAAAAAAATCCAGGGGCTGGAGAACAAAAACAAAATCTGCAGGGGACCAGTCATAGTAAGATAATGTTAATGTTAAATTCTTAACTAAAATATAATGTTAGTTGTACATAGCAGTGTGAATACAGCAATAGAAAGATCTGTTTAATCCCCTAAAAGCTACCATGTTTATGGAACATTCTGATATAACAATAGAGTTAGCTCATATAAAACTTTGTTGTTTGGCTCTGCCAGGGAAATTTCATTAAACAAAGGGCATCAGCTATAGTTCCATCAGTTAAATGATATAACTCTAATTCTTTATTCATTTGTCACATACTGTACATAGTTATACAGGACAACAAGCAGTGAAATGCATCTTTCTCGCATACCCCTTGGGGTCAGAGCGCAGGATCAGCCATTGTACAACACCCCTGGAGCAACTGAGGGTTAAGGGCCTTGCTCAAGGGCAGTGACAGGGATTCGAACTGACAACCTTTGGGATGCCAGCGCAGATCCAGGGCCTCAGAGCCACCACTCCACCCTAGAGCCACCACTCTGCCCTATAAGAGGTACTACTTAACTACTTTTCTATATACAATATTTGTAGCTTTTTTATTATTGTTAGGCAGTGTGGTGTAGTGCTTAAGGCTTTGGCTCTAGGACTTCAGACCCTGTGAATGTGACTTCAGATCCTGGTATTGAAACTATGTGACACTGAGCAAGTCACTTCACCCACCTGTGGTCCAATTGGAAAAACAAAAGAAGTATAACCAATTGTTTCTCAAATGTTGTAAGTCACCTTGGCTAAATGCATCATTCAACTAATAAGTAATAATGATATTATTAGGTCACTGAACCTACTTACTCTTGAACATGCTATACACAAATATTCATGAATAAAACATTTCTCCATTAGATCAATTTCTGCTTTTCCTAGTGACTGGACTTTAGTTGATGGTCATTGCAAACCACATTTTACAGGAATTTGTATTCTTTTAAATTGAAATGGTAATCAGGAGGAATAAGGTCAAATTTGAGTATATGCTATTATTATTATGATTTTCATTTGTTTATGTCGCTCACTCAAGTGTTTTTTGTCAGTTGTATGTAGTCCCCCTTTAATATCTCATTGTATATGTAAAGCAGTGCTTGAAGTAGATATACATAACTGTATGTGTTAAATGGTGTATTAAAGTAAAGAGTGTAACTTTGAGTATTGCAACACAATTTCTGTGGCTCTCATTAGAAATTTATGATCTAAGACCAGCGCTGGGGTATTATGCTTTTAAAAGTGCCGCAATACAAGAGTGGGTAATGGTTGGCCATTTCTTTTTTATATTCCCCAGAGCAGAACAGATCATCATGATGAGAGTTTGTATACATCTAAGAGTAGTCAATAGAAAAAACATAGGGCTCGCTAACCACTAAGCTTTGTATCTTTCTTGAGCTTTGATGAACTTTCTCTTTGCATTTCATGTGATCACATCTCTTTTTTCTGTCCCTGACACCACACTAGTCTTTAGTCTTCTATCCACCCTATAGATTTGTGGTACTATTCAAATGCCCCGTCATCAACTATACATCAACTACCCCAGACCCTTTCTGTCAGTTCTGTGCCTTTAAAAATCCTGGTATGTTTCTCCACATATTCAGTAGCCATCCTTCTACTTCTCTGTAGAGGCAACACACCTTGACATCTCTTTCTTCAGTTCTGATTACAAACATTTCTTTCTTCTCCCTCTCTCTGTGTCTCGTTCTCTTTCACAACTACATCAGAAAATCTGATGAGAAGCTGAGTTTTTCTACTTGATTATTTAGAAAGTCTCATTTTGCAAACTACTGCTAACTCTCTTTTAAGATTAATGGATCTTCCAATACAAATACTAAGAGCTGTCTGCTATAACACACATCCAGAACTGGATGCCCTTATAGACTCAACTGCAGTACTCACATGTTTGGGAGCATTTTTATTTTTTGTTCATCTTTCTCCTTTTGTTTTCTTCCAGGGTATTTCTATTTGAATTTACATTGTTATGTTTGAACAAAAACATGCTTATGCCGAAGTGTTTACTGGCAATGTTTTGGTTTTTAATTTCTTTAATGACAATTTGATCTCAAAAATATATTCCACTCATTTGTTTAAAATGAAATTCCTTGAAACACTGAGGCATACTACATTGCCTATTAAGCAGCTCATACATTTTTAAGATGCCAGGTACTTATAGTTCATTATAGTTGTAACCAGATCAATGTACACATTGCAAAAAGAGTGACCTTTTCCAGAAAAGTGTGTTTTTATATCCCTTTGACACTGCAAAAATATACTCAAACTTACACCCATGTTTAACTTTCAGTTTTAAATATACAGTACATCCCCACCTACAGTAAATGTCCATGTTCAGACACGCTTAGGTTTAATTATTCACAGCATTTCACAATCACATTCCTATGCACAAACATACCCAGCTTGGCTTGTATTTACATATGGCATCAATTGCACACATGTGTGCCTATACGCTCTATGGCTTTCTTGTGCTTGTTTTAAAGGTTTTCACAATTTACTTCCACCTTCAGAGTATTTTCATTTAGAAGCATCTGTTCTGAGGGTATAAAGCCTGCATCCTTGTGAATGGACTTGAATGTTGGCAATGATAGACAAACCTGATCCTACTGCAGTAAGCAAACTGGTTAGCATGACATTGCAGTCCTTTAATTGTTTGTTTAGTGATTATTTTAATATTACAAATATTTTGCACATTTAGCACCTGATTGTCACACTGTTGTAGAAAACAAAGCATTTATTTCACTGTTTAGCTTGATTTAATGTGTTTACCTCCTGTGGTATTAATATAATCAATACAAATCAAATTTGAATATTACCTTTCATGTTTAACAGAGTTAATCCCATTTTAGTGTATATAAATCTTGCAAAGTGTTAGCATGAGTGTACAAAGCTCGTTTCATTTGGTAAATTATTTTTCCTTCATCTACTGACACATGCGTGTGCTTGGAACGCAGCTTAAGGACACAGGTGATGGTAATTACTCACCGAATGAGAGGTTTCCATAGTGTTCTAACGCCTTCTCTCTTCCTCCTCCTGCAGAATGGAAGATTAAAGTCACTTCTGTTGTTCACTGACCTGGACCCTCCCCTTCATGTGTTAACACTTTTTCTGTGTTAATTTTCTATCTATCTATCTATCTATCTATCTATCTATCTATCTATCTATCT
>JANRMT010062854.1:28237910-28296217 GCA_026402145.1 Polypterus bichir lapradei | reverse complement strand
TCTATCTATCTATCTATCTATCTATCTATCTATCTATCTATCTATCTATCTATCTATCTATCTATCTATCTTTAATAAATAGAATCTGATAAGGGCAGTACGGATGATATAAAAGAAGTCTTATTAGTACTTACTCCAAGCAAACCTAAATGAGACAAGGGGGTCATAGGAGGTTTTGCCAGGTGACAGACAAAGAACCCTACTGGATCTTATGGTCAGACAGAGATTGAACAAATTACCCAGGTTTCTTTGACAATGAGTTGAGAGTAAGGGCTCTAAATGGAATGGACACCATCTGCCACCATCTTGTCTGGAACCCATATAATCGGAACACAACCATCTTTATTCAGTTCTGTATTTGACTCAATTCTGAAATGATATTGATACAATCTTTGTTAAAAAGATAATCTTTTATTTTTTTGTTTACACTGTCATGCCCCAGACCTTTTTCTATGTTGGTTTCATCTATTTACTGTATCTATCTATTGTGGCAAGCGGCTGGTACTCAGTAGGGACTTCCAGAAGGACCAGAGGAGGGCTTATGCCTCCTCCAGACCACAAGGGGCCAACCGCCCTGGTGGCTTTGGGGACCATGGGAACAGAGCTTAGAAGCTCAACCCTATAGGGGCCCGTGGTCACCACTAGGGGGCACCCAGATGCCTGAGGAGCCCTGGCCCTCAGCACTTCTGCCACACCCGGAAGTGCTGGGGGGAAGAAGACCAGGGACACATGGTGTGCTTGCGGGTACACATCTGGCACTTCCGCCACACAAGGGAGTGCCGGCAGTCGCTCATTGGGAGGCACCTGGAGCACATCCAGGTGGGTATAAGAGGGGCCGCCTCCCTCCATTGAATGGCTGGAGTTGGGTGGAAGAGGACGGAGCTCGGAGGAGAGGAGTGGAGGCGGTCTAGAAGAGAGAGAAAGGCATTGAGAGAGGCCTGAACTGAGGGTGTTTGGTGCTGAGGCACTGGGGTGTGTGGCATAAATGCAAATAAACGTGTGTGGTGATTCAAACGATTTCTGCCTGTCTGTGTCTGGGCTGTTTACCACTCACTCTATCCATCTATCCTTAATAAATAGAATATGATAATGGCAGTACGAATGATATAAAAGAAGTGTTATTAGTACTTACTCCAAGCAAACCTAAATGAGTCAAGGGGGTCAGACAAGGAACACTACTAGACATTATGGTCAGAGATTGAACAAATTACCCAGATTTCTTTGACAATAAGATGAGAGTAGGGGCTCTAAACTGCAAGGACACCATCTGCCACCATGAGGTTCAGAATATTATAATTTTTTTCAAACATTTCTTTAACATAGAAAATATTCTGCAAAACAATCAAAATGATAGTGAGTTTGCAATGCTGCAGTGGAGTTTGCTGGTTTTGATCTCACATACACCAAGCCAGGAGGTTCATGTGAAGTAATTATACTATGTCTTGAGAAGGGAAACTGCAGGGCATCAATCCCGGGATAACCTGCTTGTGTTGAAGGGGTTTAGTGATATTCTTATCCTGGGAATTAAATCTGGGGTCTCCCTTGTCAGTGGCCCACTGAGCTTAGAACTGTTAGGGGAGTTGGGGGAAAAGGCTCAACTATCTGGAGTCTGTGTTGCCCAGGAGAGAGGAAGAGAGAGAGAGTAAGAAAGATGCAGGCAAGTGGTAGAAAGTGACTCTTATTGTGAATTTGTGTTGTTTGACATATACACTTTTTTCCATTTTTGACATAAGTAATGTATGTTTTATTTTAATTGTTATTACAACATTACAAATGCTTTGTCAGTTGTGGTAATTATACTTCAAAGACACATGATATTCTATATGGTGTCCCACAAGGCTCTATCCTGGGTTCACTGCTCTTTCCGATTTACATGCTTCCGTTAGGTCAGATTATCTCGGGGCATAACGTGAGCTACCACAGCTATGCTGATGACACACAACTGTACTTATCAATAGCACCCGACGACCCCGACTCTCTTGATTCATTGACACAATATCTTACTTCTGTTTCTGAATGGATGAGTAGTAATTTTCTCAAACTAAATAAAGAGAAAACAGAAATTTTAGTGATTGGCAATAATGGATATAATGAGCTTATTAGAAATCAAATTGATGCATTAGGATTAAAAGTTAAAACAGAGGTAAGGCATTTAGGGGTAACTGTTGACTGTGACCTGAATTTTAAATCACATATTAATCAGATTACTAGGACAGCAATTTTTTCCCTTAAGAAATATAACAAAAGTTAGACCCCTTATAACATTGGAAGATGCTGAGAAATTAATCCACGCTTTTGTTTTCAGTTGACTAGATTATTGTAACGCTCTCCTCTCAGGACTACCCAAAAAAGACATCAATCGATTGTAACGAGTACAGAATGCAGTTGCTAAAATCCTAACTAGGAAAAGAAAATCTGAGCATTTCACCCCAGTTTTGATGTCACTACATTGGTTACTGGTGTCATTTAGAATTGACTTTAAAATCCTGCTCACAGTTTACAAAGCCTTAAATAATTTCGCTCCATCTTATATTTCGGAATGTCTTACACTTTACACTCCAAATCGGAACCTTAGATCTTCAAATGAGTGTCTGCTAAGAATTCCAAGAGCTAAACTTAAAAGAAATGGTGAGGCGGCCTTCTGCTGTTGTGCACCTAACATCTGGAATAGCCTGCCAATAGGAATTCGCCAGGCTAATACAGTGGAGCACTTTAAAACACTGCTAAAAACACATTATTTTAACATGGCTTTCTCATAGCTTCATTTAAGTTTATTCCTGATGCTCTGTATATTCAATTAATTATCATGATTATTCATGGTGGCTCCAGAATCCATACTAACCCCTACTTTCTCTTCTGTTCTTTTTCTGGTTTTCTGGGGTGGCGACCTGCACCACCACCACCACCTGATCAAAGCACAGTGCTGTCCCTACATTGATGGATTAAAGGCCAGAAGTCCACATGACCATCATCATCAAGTTCTTCCACGAGAACCCCGAATACCATGAGGACTGATTGAGGTCATTTATGTTAGGTAGAATGCCTAGAGGGGACTGGATGGTCTCGTGGCCTTGAACCCCTGCAGATTTTATTGTTTTCTCCAGCCGTCTGGAGGTTTTTTTTTTGCTTTTTCTGTCTTTCCTGGCCATTGGACCTTACTTTTTTTTCTATGTTAATTAGTATTGCCTTATTCTAATTTTTATTTATTTTGTCTTTTTTCTCTTTCTTCATCATGTAAAGCACTTTGAGCTGCATAATTTGTATGAAAATGTGTTATGTAAATAAATGTGGTTGTTGTTTTTGTTATCATTACATCACTACACTGTCATTTTGAACATTTTGATTTTATTGCAGTCATCGTCAATTAGTCACATAGCAGCCTAAATGCAGACATCTTGTGTATTATCAACATTACTGTTGCCAGTCACTGGCTTTGTTAGATGTAACATTATAATGGTGTGGTTATTAAACAGGGCATCACAAGGATGTGTGGCATTTAGTTTTGCGATTTAACATTAAAACATAAATCCATGCATAGAAATATAATTTTTCAGCATGTGTTTTTTGATATCTGTTCTTCTTTGCTTTCTGATTAAGGTTTTTTTGCTTTTTTGGGGTTGGTGATTGGCATTTCAAAGCTCTTCCTGGTACAGTACATGTTTTTTCCCTGCTCATACTTTGATTTTCCCTATTCCAGTATCTTGGCTCTTGCTTCTATTTAGTAGATATTCCATTAAACCTTTTTTCCCTGATCTGAGTCTTTTTGCTTTACTTTTGAGTATTGCCTTGCAAAATCCTAGCAAGAAGTGCAGGAAATGGTTTCTGCTGTCCATGAGACTGAACCAGCAATATCCATTTTGAACCCATTTTGTCCAATTTAAGGTCATGGTGTATCTGAGCCTATACTAGCAGACTCAGCCATAAGACATAAATCATTCTTGGATGGGGCACGTTTATTTACACACCTATACTCACACAGGATCATGTAACATGCATATAATTCAAGTGTCGGAGGAAGCCTGGATAAGCCACAGAGGCATTGGCATAACATAGCAACAGATAAGGAGCATGCCCTGGATTAGACTCCCGCTGTGGTCAATGAATGCATCTTTTCATTAAAATATGCATCATGGGTTTGTTTTTCCGAGTAGCAGAGGTTGTAATGATTCAACTACAGTCGGAAACTAAAACACTAGCAGGAGTTAATTGATTGGAAAAAAAAAACATTTGTTAAGGAGCAAAATAAAAAATAATAGTCATAAGATCTAATAGTCAAGAACATACAAGTCGTTAAACATGTGCTTCTGCTCTATTGAGTCTTCCTTCTATTTTAATAAATGTTTCCAATGTGTGCATTCACAGTCTATTGCTATTGACTAACAAGGTGGCTGTCATGTTATAAATTAGCACATATGCTCTGCAGCAACAGTAAAACTGTAACTGGAAAATAGGGGAATGCTAGCACAAAAGACAAAAATGCTCAAAATAGAAACAAAACTTAATTAGAAGAAACCCACATACTGAAAAATATTCTAATTTGTAAAAACAGATTCAAATGCCGGGAGCTGTGAGACAGAAGCAGTCCAAACCTCGCCACCCTGGATAACTACTAGTGGGTATAAAATTAGTTCATCTCTGAAGATATAAAAGATTGTGGGGCTAGTTGAGCATTGTTATTTATTCCCAGGTTGCTAAAACCTGTTCATTTTAGGATCCATAAATTTCACTTATTGAATAGTTCCTAGCACTGTAAAAAATTCTCATATTTGTACAGTTAAAGTCAAAATATATGTGGTGATTGATGGATGCTTGAAAGTTAGAAAAAATAATGTGGAGGTGGAGGGATTCGCAGTAGCATGGACCACAGCTTGGTTACTGGTCACATGAAGTCTTCATGTTCTCCCTGTGTCTTTGAAGACTTCCTCTGTGTACGCCTGATTTCCTCCTACCTCCCCAAAGCATGAAGGTTAGGTTAACTGGTCACTTTATAGGGAATTTAAGAGTGCATCCTGTAATAAGAGCCAGCTCCCTGTAACACTAGTGAGTAAAGTTGCTATGGATGAGAGTATATATAATATTATAAGCAACCAAACAAAAATTTATCCTCATACTATAATGTAATCCTGACTTTAGGCACAAAAAATTGAAGCACAAAATAATTATTAGCAGATGTCTGTAGCAGAGTACTCAGCTTAGATATTTTTGCAAAAAAGGTTTTTTATAAATTATCATTTTTTTCTATGACCCCCAAGTTATTAAGCACCAAAACAAAACCATTCATTTCCTTTTATATTTGCTCTTGTCTAGTTTACAGAAGAAAAGCAGCATATTTCGCCTGCGTGACAGCCTTAATTCAATCCCTGGGGTTTTGTAATTTAAAACCAAGGGATGGTTATCCCAGTTCTCACGACCTGCCCAACTCAGTCTTATCAAGTCTGTGAACTTTAGTGGCGTGCTTTTCATCCCGCTAATGTATTCTTTTAAGTTAATAATATATTTGCTTTCTTCACTCAATGCTGGCATCAAACCATTTTACCCATGTAGCTCACAGAATGTGTTTATTGGCATTTGTGAAGTCCTGAGCAGGATATTTTTGTCCTTTCTGGAAATTTCCCATGGTTAAACCCCGCCTTCACTCTTTTTTCCCACACTTCTCCATGACGTGTTTCATTTTTACTTATTTCCTCTTGAAGGGCTTGTGGTGTGGTGTTTTTTTCATACAAGGATTTTCTAAAAGTTTCAATTCACTTTATTACCTTCACACCGAGAGGAATCAAATTACGTCATTATCATGTTAGAGACGTGTATATTTATGAAAGAGAGGTCAGGGATATTTAGACTCTTTGGTACAGGAAAAATGAATTGCACACTCAGGCAAATGAGACCAAGAGGAACTGAATAGGGTGACGGGGAGAAAACTCAAGTAAAGAGAAGGGGAGCTCAGGGATAAGCTTGGGGTGATAAAGAAAAAAGAGACACAGACAACAGAATGAAGCATGGTTAGGAAAAGAAAAAGGCACAGTAATGGATGTTATGTCTAGAGCAGGGGTGTCAAACTTACAATTTGGAGGGCCACATTGGCTGCAAGTTTTCATTCCAGTCAAATTCTTAACTGGTAAAAATCCCCATTGCTAATAGAACAGACTATTGTCACAAAAGCCACAAAGAGCCATAGCAAGGTTTGGGGCAGCCACCTGTATATTTGGTTTCCTGGCTGCAAATTGTAGTTTAAATGATAGCACTGCTGTGCACAAAACCGAGTCCAAAACAGAACTGAGGGAATAGGGAAAAGGTGAAGACAAGAATTGAGATCAAAGGAGTCGGGCTCATGAAGGTCTTCAGCCATAGGCTCGAGCCCGGATGTGACATCACAGGGGCCTGAGCTGGCAAGGTCTTCTTCTATAGGCTCGGTCCCGGAAGTGATGTCAAGAGGGCCAGGTGGAATCTCCTGTGAATGATCTGCAGGAATGGGAGAAAATGAGTCAGTGCACTCTGCCACATCCTGGTATAACTCAGAACTGCCCTTACTCAAGCCCTTTAGCAGCATCCCATGAGCATGTGTGTGACACTATATTTAAATTCATTTTAACTGACTTGCTTTTTACATCCATTAATTTATTTTTTCCATAACCAGTTAAACAATATTAATTCAGTGTGGAAGACAGTAGGACTTTAGGGACCTTCAAAACTAGATTTGATGTTATTTTGGAAGAATTCAGTCAGGGGTGTCCAACTCCAGTCCTGGTGGGTCACAATGGCTACAGGTTTTCATTATAACCATCTTCTTCATTAGTGAGCCGTTTTTGCTGCTGATTAACTTGTTTTGCCTTAGCTTTCATTGACGTGACTCAGGTATCTTAGTTGTTTCTTTTTCCTTAATGAGCAGCCAAACAATAATGAGACACAAAACAAGCCACTGCCACATGACCATCTAACCTGAAAATGAAGAAAGGGTGAAGGTCACAGTCATGTTGGTCTGCTCAGGTCACCAAAATATTTTGATGGTGGTCTTAGAAAAAACAGAAAACCAGCAGTCTGCTGTGGCAGAATGAAAGCAGCAACAAGTCATGATATTCAATAATGACTTTAATTAACAGCAAGAATTGGCTTCTCATTAAGAAACTGGTTGGAGTGAAATTAGCAGCAGTTTGACGTTCCAATTTAGCTGGTCATCTGTTAGCTCATTTTACATCTCATTTCTGTTTGCCTGCTATTTAAAAACATGGCTATTAAAATGAAGGGAAAATGAGTTAATTAGCAGTGAAAACTGCTCGCTGATTAGGAAAAGGGTTAGAATAAAAACCTGCAGCCACTGCGGCCCACCAGGAATGGAGTTGGACACCTCTAAATTAAGTGCAGAGCACTGGGGAGCTTTATTGGGCTGAATCACTCCAGATCGTTCTAATGAGATGCAAAATGTGAGCAAACAGATGTCCACTAATTTCAGGGAACCCAAACTTAGTTACTGGAGGACCACCATTTTTACTCCAGCCAATTCTGGTTGTTAGTGAAATATGTTATTTAATTCTGTGTATTTTTAGTGTTCTTGTTTTGCCACACCACACATTCCGAAAATATAGGATTGATTTCTTCAGAGAGCATTCTAAAGGTGTTTTGTGAACTATAATAGATAAATATTTCAAAGACCTTCACTTTTTTATTTAAAATTATTTGATTGGAACAGTTATTGGCAAATGAAATAAAGTTAGCTGGCCTTTTGTTTGCTCACTGAGCATCTTATTATTTTTTGGCTGCAAGTTAAGGAAAAGCAATAAGCAGTTCAGATAGTCTGAGTCTTAAAAAGCAAGTTAATTAAAGATCACAGAATGTTAGAAATTTGACGAACAGGATGAGCCCATTCAGTTAATCAAGTTAGTTTGTTTAGCTGACATGTTCCAATATCTCATTGAAATATTTCTTAAAGGAGTTCAAGGTTTCTTCTTCAACTGAATGTCTTGGTAGTTTGTTCCAGACTCCCACAACTCTTTGCATAAAGAAGTGCTTTCTACCCTAAATGCATTTCTTCCTAATTTGCACTGAGTGCGTTATTCACTGTTAAGTTGTAAAAGTTCTGCTGGATCTACTTTATCAATGTCTTTGAGGATTTCAAATGCCTGGATCAGGTCCCCACGCAGTCTCCTTTGCTTGAAACTTAACAGGTTGAATTCTCTGAGTCTGTCAGAGTACAACAGGTCCTTAAGTCCAGAGGTGCACTTGGTTGCTCTCTCCTGCACAGCTTCAAGTGCTGCTATGTCTTTTTTGTAGCTGATGAGCAGAATTGCATACAGTATTACAGATGTCTTTTCACTTGTATGATATATAATCTGAGCATAATGTTCATTGATTTATATTTTTAACAATATAACCTAACATTTCATTTGCCTTTTTAATCACTTCTGCACATTGCTTAGATGATGAAAATATTGTATTAACCTAAACCCCTAAATCCTTTTCAGAGATTGCGTCCTCCAGGATGGAGTGTCCCTCTTGTATTTATAACTGCCGTTCCTTTTACCCACGTGTGAGTACCTTGCACTTTTCTACATGCCATGTGACCTTTAACTAATAGAGAAAATGACTAAACTGAAAACCATCAGCCACTTCAGCCCTCCAAGATCTGAATTTCAAATGCCTGGAGTACAGGCTAAGGCAGTCCTGGAGGCCTTCTCTGGCAGGTTTTTGTTCCAGCCAGTTTTACAACCCGTGAGTTACTTTACATTTAACTGATCTCATTATCTAATTAGCTGCTCCTTTTTCATCTCTTATTTTGCATTCAGAATAGGGCAGCAGTATGAGATTTACATTTGTAGTGTCACACACACACATATGGGAGCCAGCCACAGGGACCAAAAGAAGAGAATTCTATGCCCAGCCAGGGGGTGATAGGCGGCATTCAACCCTCTAATTTTGTCCCAGCAGACCAGACACAGGAAATCCTACCTGAATACGAAGACGTCACTTCCACCTCGGCTCTGAGGATGTCACTTTCTGTCCTGGCCCCGAGGACGATATCACTTCCTTTCCCGGCCCCGAGGACAACATCACATCCTGTCCTGGCCCCGAGGATGACATCTCTTCCACAAACCTCCCTATAAAACCCCACTCTCTTCCTCGGTTGATCAGTTCTGTTTAGGACTCAGTTCTCTACATTGCAGAGCCGAATACTTTGCCTTATATTGCAGCCAAGGTCAAGTACATGGGTGGCTGCCCCAAACCTTTGTTTTGTGTCAAGGCTCATTATTTAACAGTAGGTACTACAGTGATCCTTCCTCGATCTCGGGGGTTGCGTTCCAGAACCCTCGACGAAAGGTCAAAATCCGCGAAGTAAAAACCATACGTTTATATTGTTATTTTTATATTGTCATGCTTGTGTCACAGATTTGCACAGAAACACAGGAGGTTGTAAAGACAGGGACTTTAAAACACTGCAAACAAACATTTGTCTCTTTTTCAAAAGTTTAAACTGTGCTCCATGACAAGACAGAGATGACAGTTCCGTCTCACAGTTAAAAGAATGCAAATATATCTTCCTCTTCAAAGGAGTGCGGGTCAGGAGCAGATAATGTCAGAGAGAGAGAGAGAAAGAGAGAGAGAAAAGCAAACAATCAAAAATCAATACATGCTGTTAGAGCTTTTAAGTATGCGAAGCACTGTGGGAAGCATATCGTATATCATTGAGGAGTTTTATTAAATACATAATACCTGCTCTGATTGGGTAGCTTCTCAGCCATCCGCTAATAGCGTCCCTTGTATGAAATCAACTGGGCAAACCAACTGAGGAAGGATGTACCATAAATTAAAAGACCCATTGTCCACAGAAATCTGCGAACCAGCGAAAAATCGGTGATATATATTTAGATATGCTTACATATAAAATCCACGATGGAGTGAAGCCGTGAAAGTCGAAGCTCTATATAGCAAGGGATCACTGTACTTACATTGTTTTCCACACTTTTCAGTGTTTAATTCTTTTTGTCATTTTCTTTTTAATTCACTTTTTCTTTGGAGTTTGCTCTCTTATTTTTATCAGACTGCTGATAATTAACAACAAGTTTAGCAGACACCATAGCAAGTGACACTGAATGCTAACGGGAGCTACTTCAGATTTATCCACTTGTGCTCTTATTGGTAATAGGTTAAATTACCGGAACATTAAAAAGAAAATTACAAAAAAGCAAAAAGAATGAACTCTTACCTATCAAACACACATAAATTCTTCCTTCATTTTGTTAATTTTAAGCATACCTAGTTTGAATTTTTTTAACTGGTAAAAAATAAAAACTTGGAACTAACAGCTTGCTTAATTAAGGTCAGAATCCAATTAAAAGCAGAAGTTAATAATAATAATAATTCATTACATTTATATAGCGCTTTTCTCAGTACTCAAGCGCTATCTACACAGGGAGGAACCGGGAAGCAAACCCACAATCTTCCACAGTCTCCTTACTGCAAAGCAGCAGCACTACCACTGCACCACCTGTGAGGACGCACCACCTGTGTTGAATGGGATTAAAACCAACAGCCATAGGTGTGAACAACTGTTGAACCTGTAAAGCATCGAGATGTTGTTGCTATGAAAATGTGCTATATAAAATAAAAGTTATTTATTTGAGTGAAGTTTTACACTTTTTCATTTACTAATAGATCTCCCAATGATAAATGGAACAGGTACTTAATGGAAATCTCAGTTTACAGATATTTGAAATATTTGTTTCTGTAATTTGTAGGACCTCATTGGTAATTTAATGATAATGCACTGTGGAACAAAGTGACTTGCAGAGTCCCCAAAACAGTTGGGGTACCAACCAGGCCACCCTGTTTAATTTTATTTGGTGAAATACTAAATAAAAAAGACACAGATATAACCAAGCACATGGGGGCTCTATAACAGCAAACAGGTATTCAAGTAGCCCTTTGTTCAGGTCTGACTGGGAGCTCCATTCCTGATATGCATTTAGGTCACAAAGTGAGATACCACCTTCTGGGTATGGGCCTTTTTATGTTTTGGATCAGAAGGAACAGGAGTTGTGGGAGTGATATTGGTGTGGTTAGTCAGTTTCCTAAGCTGTCTTCTCTGAAATGTGGAAGGAAGAGACAATACAGCAACAGCAGTATCTCTTGCTCAAGGGTGGTACCACAAACCAGATCAGAGCTGGTAAGCTGATCCTCAGATTCACATGCGTGACAGCACTAAATCCTGACTTGCTGACTAAGCTCCACCTGCAGCAAAAAACTCATTCTGTAAGTCTACATCCTATGAGCCTTCCTATTTAGTTGTAGGAATGATCTTTGTGTGCATGAAAGCTGGCAACCAATTAATACTCATCTGGAAGTACAATGCATTTAAGGCAGCAATGAGGAATAAGAAACATGGGTGTTTTGGAGCTCACAAGTAGAATAGAAGCTTGTCTGTCTGATGTATTTGTGTTTCATGCACCATGATAGAATGGAAAAAGAAAACATTGGCTGAGACTGTGGCTGAACTTACTGTTAACTCTCAATGATTTTTTCGATCTCCATGCTTCCATTAGGTCAGATTATCTCAAGGCATAACATGAGCTACCACAGCTATGCTGATGACACACAACTGTATTTATCAATAGCGCCTGATAACCCTGACTCTCTTGGTTCACTGACAAAATGTCTTAGTAGCAATTTTCTCAAACTAAAAAAGGAGAAAACAGAAATCTTAGTGATTGGCAAAAATGGATATAGTGAGGGTATTAGAAATAAACTTGATCTATTAGGCTTAAAAGTCAAGACAAAGGTAAAGAAATTTAGGGATAATTACTGACTCTTACATAAATTTTAAATCACATATTAATCAGATTACTTGGACAGCAATTTTTCACTTAAGAAATATAGCAAAAGTTAAATCCCTTATAATTTTGCAAGATGCTGAAAAACTAGTTCACGCTTTTGTTTTTAGTTGACTAGATTACTGTAACGCACTCCTCTCAGGACTACCTAAAAAAGGCATCAATTGATTTGCAGAATACAGCTGCCAAAATCATAACTAGGAAAAGAAAATCTGAGCACATCTCTCCAGTTTTGATGCTACTACATTGGTTACCCATGCCATTTAGAAATGACTTTAAAATACTGCTTATGGTTTACAAAGCCTTAAATAATCTCACTCCAACCTATATCTCGGAATGCCTATCACCTAAGGCTGGGTTTATACTCCACGCAACATGACGCGTGCTCCAGCGGATGCTACTGCTACACAACCGGTGTACTGTTTATACTTGTGCATACTTTATGTAAATCTGGAAGATACCGCCGGGTGGCAGTGCAAGATATCATCATGGTGAGAAAATGTTCGGCTTCGCTGTGTTGTGAATTCTTTGAAACATCCTTTAAATTCTCAGGACACATTGCTACAATATCTCTGAAAAAGATGTTTAATGATTACATCCATCAATCCAGGGATGCGCCCATTCCCACAAACATTGGGCACGAGACAGAAACAAAATCCCTGGATGGAACATCAGCTCATCGCAAGGTGAACACAAGCAGACACATACACTAGAGTACTTTTAGCTTCACCAAATCCCTAAACTTTAATGTTTTTGGAAGGAAACTGGAGCACACTGTGGAAACCCACCAGGAAAGATGCAAACTCCAGGCAGTGAACACCAGGGACACAACTCCCTGCGAGGCAGCAGCGCTACCACTCTACAACTGTGCCACCACAACATGTGTAATAATTAACAGTATAAATTATTTAAATGAAGTTAACAACTTATCTGTATAATGTAACATGTATACTTTAATGCATTTCATCATGAAAGTGATATCAAGTATAAATCTAAGGATTCTAAATGTGCAGAGAGCTGGAATGTCATACATTTAGTGTGTTCTGTGTGGTGATCTATTGCTGCTTGCAGCTGCTGTCATTTCAGAAGGAAGCCCCAGCAGCCGTAGCGATTAACAACTGGGTCGGTTTTAAGATGACATTTATGACGATCTACTTTAATGATAAAAAAAACTACGAGGCGAAAGTGGACATTTCAAGATTAAAGCTGAAATTTCCACTTTTATCACAAAATACACCTTTTCACTGTGTCCTTAATTTTTTTCTCAGTGGCTCAAATACATCACTGTACATTATGTTGCTGTTGTGAAGGTGAAGAAAAAAAAAAAAGATGGTACAAAAGATGGTATGTGAGACTTTTAAAATGTATCGTATCATTACGTTGGGAAATATGCAACGCTTTAATATAAAAGCAACCTGAATGCATTTGTATGTCGACATTTTGCTTCACTACATTGAACCATTCACCAAACATCGAAGCACATACATCAATCATGTAGGATCCACATAGCAGCTTGCTGTCACATATTAATAGTAAACTGATACTCTGACGTCGCATTACAACTTGATCACACTGCGGCCCCCAAACCCGCCTTTTTGCTGGTATTGCAACTCATGAATGTATCACGTTAATTTCTGAGGATGTGCTCACAGGACATGTCAAATGAACGTTGGAAATGTGTGGCAGCCATGATTCGTGTCCGCATGCATTCTGAGCGTGAAGTATAAACTGGCCCTTACACTGAAAATCGTAACCTTAGGTCTTCAAATGAGCATCTGATTATAATTCCAAGAGCTAAACTTAAAATAAGTGGTGAGGCAGCCTTCTGCTGTTATGCACCTAAAATCTGTAATAGTTTAACGATAGAAATTCGCCAGGCTAATACAGTGGAGTATTTTAAAAAACTGCCAAAAATTCATTATTTTAACAAGGCTTTCTCATAGCTTCATTTTAGTGTAACCCTAATATTCTGTATATGCATTGAGTTATCGTTTTTTATTATGGCTCCGCAATCCGTACTAACTCGTACTTTCTCTGCTGTTCTTTTTCTGGTTTGATCTGTGCCACCACCACCTGATCAAAGCACCATGCAGTCCCTACATTTGTGGATTGAAGGACAGAACTCAACATGACCATCATCATCTAATTCTTCCACGTGAAGCCTGAAAGCCATGAGGACTGATTTAGGTAATTTATATCGGGTATAATGCCCAGCAGAGTCTGGGCAGTCTTGTCGCCTCAGAACCCCTGCAGATTTTTTTTTTCTGTCCTCTCAGCCATCAGACCATACTTTATTCTTTGTTATTTAGTACTTGTTTTATCTTGGTAGAGTAATATATGTATTGCTCTACTTTCCCCTATTGTATTATTAATATGCAGCCTTAGAATGCCTAATCTCACAAACGTACCACTGTTTATAAGATATTATTTTATATAACTTATCCCCACCTTCCCTTCTATATCTATAACCTCAGGCAATTAGATGTAGTAAAAAGACAAGCAAACATGCGGGTGTCCTTGTGACACACATGAAGTCTCTACACTTTGTTGGTTATATTCAATTCAGCAACCAAACAAGGTTTTACTTCCACCGCATTTGTACACTGGGTGCCCTAAAATTCACATACAGTACATAAACAAACACATACGTCAAAACAGTATTGCAAACAGGGTGCAAAACATGGTTACCCCAAAATCCTGCCGACTACGCCAATTGTTTTATCTTGGTAGAGTAATATATGTATTGCTCTACTTTCCCCTATTGTATTATTAATATGCAGCCTTAGAATGCCTAATCTCACAAACGTACCACTGTTTATAAGATATTATTTTATATAACTTATCCCCACCTTCCCTTCTATATCTATAACCTCAGGCAATTAAATGTAGTAAAAAGACAAGCAGGAGCTAAGTTACACATAAAATTATGTATTACTGATAATATTCATAAATAATAACAAAATGCAAAGTACATTTGAATATTGGCAACCATACAACCTGATAAAATGGTGATGTGTAATTCAGGTGGCACACAGACTTGTAGTTACTTAAAATGTCTCTAGTTACGGCATCGCTGGTGCTCAGCTTTCAGCCACATGTCTGTTCAATATGGCTGCTGAGCTGTGCTCTTCATTGTGTTGTCTTCATCATCACAGGTTAGCAAGAGAGATGCTTCTTCATCATATGTTGGTTAGAGAGATGCTTCTTTCAGATGTTAGTAAGAGAGAGAGTGTGAGGTTAAGCACATACATTTATAGCTGTTCTCTCCAATTCCTAGAACCAATAGGACATCATGGTACTTAAAGGCCTCTGAGACAAGCCAATTCCAAACAGCCATATCTCAGACCAATGGGGGAAATAGAACATCTTAACACCTACCACTCCCCCCAAACCATATGTTAAACATCCTGGCTTCCTTGCGGGGGGGAAGACTGTCATAAAATTAGTCGTAAACAGGGGGGCTAGGGGGGCAAACAAAATTACATTGCTTTGCCTAGATTACAAATAAAGACATACAAAACATTTATCAAGTTATATGCAAAATCTCACATCACAACAGTACTGCCTAATCTTATTTTTATATTTTTCTTTTTTCTTTTTTCATCATGTTAAAGCTCTTTGAGCTACATTATTTGTATGAAAATGTGCTTTATAAATAAATGTTGTTGTTGTTGTTGTATAGCATGGTGTTTGTCAGGCAGCACACTGTCCGAAGTGGCAAGCTCAACTGTGCTGGAAAGTGGGCACGTGATCTCTAAATTTGACATGGCCAGTGACTTTTTTGTGATTTAAACTGACACAGTCTAGAGAAGAGATCAGCAACTATGGTTGCCAACAATGTTCCCTCTAAGCTGAGCGCGTGAGCGATCGCTCACACGAATTCAGAGTGTCGCTCATACTTCCTGCACGATCGCTCATTCTGACGGTGTCGCTTGTACTTATCGCGAAAATTGGTGCTCATTAATTTTTGGCTTAAACAAAATGTCGCTCATAAACAATGTTTTTTGCTCGCTATATGCTATTCCTTAGAGGGAACATTGGTTGCCAAATGTGACATATCCACTGGCTAGAAGTTGTATGATGTGGCAATGGCTTTATTGTGGTGATCTCAAAGATGACAGAACAAAACATTTATTAAATGAAGAATGCTTTTGATGTCTATATAACATCCTTTAAGGAAGGGTTTCCAACTTGGTCTTTGTATGAATATACATTCTCATTCTTTCTTCACATTTTCACGCTAACTCTATGACTCCTGTATTGTCCTGTCCAGGTTCAGGTATTACTTTCCTGAATTAAGTAATTCATTGACCTTAGGCCTGACACAGTACCCATAAACATGATTGAAGTACTTTGATTATTATACCATTGCTCTGAGTAGGCACTTATGCTACCAGAATTCTTGTCTGCAGTATTTGTACTTTTTGCCCTGTTTTACTATAAAGTTGTGAGTTGGAGAAATATAAACAAAGTTGCCACGTGTAGGCTCACCCAAGTCATACAGATAAATATGTGGTAATTCTGGTCTTATTGCTTTCAGACAAGTCCATAAACATAAACCTTAGGGGCTTTTTGAAGCTAAACATTTCATGTCAGACTAGCCTGCCAACAAGTGATTCTGCCTTAACCTAAATAGGGCCTCCACCAGGCTCTGCTTAGTATGGACTAGTTGTTCTTCCTAGTCACTATGATGCTTCATTAAGCATATCTTCATTTACTTATTTTAACTCAGTAAATCTAAATGGTAGCTACAGTATTTACTAGTCCTGTACATACCATTAAAAAAGATTGGATGGCTCTCATTTCTGTTGCTGACATATATTGAAGCACTTGTGTTTGTATGATGCCCTGGGTGCCCGGAGCCTTGGCATCATCCGTTTTCCAGGACATCAATAGCCATGAACCTTGGATGGACTAATTTGGAAACACATCACTATTTTATACATCACAATTTATTTATTTTATTTATTTCAGAAAATCCAGTCTGTCATCCATACCAGTCATAGTTCAGAAACTGCACTATCACGTGTTGTAAATGACATTTTGATATCCTCTGATGAAGGAAATTCCACTGCTATTATGTTGTTAGATTTAAGTGCAGCATTTGACATCATTGACCATTCTATTTTACTGCATAGGCAATATCCTGTCTGGTTTAGTTATTTATTTATCAAATCGATTCCAATACGTATAGAAATGCGCTGACAGTACTCCATCATTATATACAGAAGTGCGATATGGTGCCCCACAGGGCTCAGTACTGGGACCTTTACTGTTTTCACTTTACATGCTTCCACTGGGATCTATCATTAGAAAACATAACGTTATTTTTCACTCGTACACAGATGACACCCAGTTATACCTTTTTTTTAGACGAAATAATGTTTCTCCCATGTTGTCCTTAATTAGATGCCTTAATGAGTTAAAAGAGTTCCTGGATGAGAACTACTTGTCTTTAAACACAGATAAAAATTGAGATGTTAATTATTGGAGGGAATGATGCTGATCACAGCAATATTTTGTCATTATTTAGTTCTATTGGAATCACCATTAATTTTACTGAGTCAGCCCACAATCTAGGCGTTATTTTTGACACTAGCATATCATTTAAAGTGCACAATACAAAACTGTCCAAAGCATCTTAAAAATGTTGGAAAATTAAGTTGTTTTCTAAATATGCAGGATATTGAGAAATTAATTAATGCATTTATTTCTAGTAGGATCAACTACTGCAATGTGGTGTTCACTGGCTGTTGAAATTGCTCTTTATAGTAGTTTCAGTTAATTTAAAATGCTGCTGCAAGAATTGTTACAAGAACAAGAAAATATGAACAAATAACTCCAGTTCTTAAATCCTTACGCTGGCTCTTTCAAAATGCTCCTTTTAACATATAAAGCTTTAAATGGCCAAGGTAATGCTTACTTATCTGAACTCATCATTACTTACAAACCAGAGCACACATTAAGATCTCAAGATGCCAGTCTGCTTATGATTCCAGGGATTAATAAAATAACAGTGGGAGGTCGAGCTTTTAGTTACAGGGCCCCGAAGCTGTGGAACTGTTTGGCTACTAAGAGGTGCCCCTTCAGTCTCAGCTTTCAAATCCAGGCTAAAGACTCGTTACTTCAGTTTAGCATACCCTGACTAAAGCTGCTGATTTGCTGTACACACTACATCTCTGTGATTAGTCATTAGTACTAAAATTTAAGTAATAAGATATTTATAAACTGTTACTATTGCTCACCTATACTGTTTCTCTTCTAGATAGATAGATAGATAGATATTTTATTAATCCCAAGGGGAAATTCACATAATCCAGCAGCAGTATACTGATACAAAGAAACAATATTAAATTAAATAGTAATAAAAATGAAAATGAAAAAAAAAAAAAAAAAAAAAAAAGAAAAAGTTAGCATTTACTCCCCCGGGTGGAATTGAAGACGTTTTGGAATTGAAGATCTAGGTACTCACATTGGTGCCACTGCTCTACTGCCAAGACGTTTGCCTGCTTATAGAAAAGACATCTCTGATTAAGGAGCCTGGAATCATCAGATTGGCCAGCCCAGCACTAAAGAGCATCAATGAGCGTGGCTGGCACCACCATTAAGTCAAATTAGCCATTCACTAAGGGCGCAGATCATAAGGGGGGGAAACCCAGCCGCACAGGTTAGCTACCAACAGTTGGCTGGGGCACTAATAAGCTTGGCCTGGGGCACAAAATAACCTAGCACTTGTGCTGTCAATGAGGAAAGGCTGTGCTGATTGAACTTACATGTGAACTAGCAGTCAGCCATTTTCCTCACTGAACACCTTGCGGCCACAAGGGTTTCCACCGGTGTGCACCCATATCCACAAATCCTGAACCACAACTGTTTTTATATAAAAAATATGCACCACAAGGAACCCCCGATGTGCATTATCCCAGTTTGATACAATATAACATAACAGTCTTAAACCCAGTTCACCCAGCTGAAGGTCTTAAGGGTTAGGATCTATCCTGGCTGAAGCCTTCTCCTACTCATAAACTCATACAGGCCATTTTTGATCTGACACTTAACCTAATTGTTTTGAGGATGTTAGAGGAAAACCCTTGTAGATACAGAGAGAACATGCACATTCCAAAATGACAAGGTGCAGGGGTGGGATTCAAAACAAAGACTGGATCGATAATGTGGCAGCACTATCCACTGCAGCAGTGTGCCTTCCCTGTGCATACTCCTTTATACTGGGCCTACTTAATAAACAGTTAAGTTACTCAGCATGACTTATAGGAATTGATAAATTACTGCCATTTACCTGGAGATCAAATCTGACACAACCAATCAGCACATAGGCACTGGTGCAAGCAGACATACCCAAAACCAACTGGCATGGGTTCTTACTGGAGGCACACAGAAACTGCTTTAATATAGAGACATATAATATATAAACTTAGAAAAACCTCACATAGGGTTAACCAAGGGGTCTGGCGGCGGCAGCAGCAAACTTGTATCTAGTGCTCCAAAGGACTAGGAAAGAAACATCTGACATAGGCAGCAAGGAGGGTACTGTGCATTGGCAGAGACGGCCTATGTAGTAATGTCAGAGCAGAAGTAAAATATTGGCAGGGGCAAAAACCTGTGTTTACTGACCTGAATGCCCCAGAATCATTATAGTCAGAGATGCTAAAGAGTGTGAAGCAGCCTTGGAACAGAATAGAATACGACTGAGGCCACGGAGGGCTGGGAGAAGGTTAAAACACCACTTAGAGAATAGAAGGCAGCATGAGGTCAGGCAGCTGCTACTGTGATCTCTTTTAAGCACATCTAGTAAGGTCATTTCCACTAAAAGACTAAAAGATAAACTAACACCTTCTCATTGGTAGTAGGTATGACTTCTGCAAATTATTTACCAAAGGAAACCACAAAACCTGAGAGACAAAATACCCAGGGGGATGATAATGTCGGTGAACAGGGGAAACCCGGCTGCCTGAGAAGTAAATAAGGCTAAACAAGAGACGCTCCGCACCTGCCTGTTATTTGAGCACAACAGTGATAACAGGCCTTTGGGGTATTTAACATTAACCATAAAAATATGCAAATCAAACTCAGTGCAGCTTTTTTCTTTCCTAATGACACTGAAAAATAGGAAAATCTGTTTACACACCCTAACGGGCATCGCCTCATTTCTTGTTTTGCATGTGTGCTGATTTCTTTTGAGTTTTATTAAAATATTTTTCCTTGAGGGGGCCTCATCTTTTACTTTGTTCTTTAATAACTCAGCTTTTAGCCATTGGCAATGGTTCATATTTCTACAAGGGGAAGTAACTGAGATAACCTTGGTGGTCTGCCATCCCTTTTGGTCAACTGGAAAAATTCACCAAGCCACCATAAGGAGTGAGGAAACTAAAACTCAGGCCATACTAATGTGCCTTTTAATTATTTAGCTAAATAAAAAAAAACAATAAAAATAAAAAAGCATAATCTAAGAATAACAAATTCAAGACAATTAAAAAAAGAAATCCAAAACAAAAAACAAAACATTAGTTTCAAAAATGATAAAGACAAAAAACAAATCCAAAAAAATATTAACTTTGACAAAGTCTACAATTCAAAACTCAAAATCCAAAACTCCAGCTTACAGAATTCCTGAAATCAGAAGAGTTAAAATTAAAAAGTCAAAATGACCACAAAACTTAATAAAATAGAACTAACAGAAAGGATGTGAGAAAAGCATAGCCTTGACACCTAAATGTAAGACAATACTGCTCCACTGAAACAAAGACTAAATGGCTATTATTATTATTACAATAATTACCAGATGCTTAAAAAAAGACAAACTGCAGCACCTTGGGCTGGTAATGTAATTAGAGGCCGCCACCCTCCAGCATTAAAAACAATTAACATAATTAACAGAAGACAATGAGACCTACTAAAGCTAAAATGAACAACAATAGTGTACTGAACTAGAAATAAAAGCAGGAATATTTTTATGTGGAAGGGCCAGGAGAAAAGACAAGATCAAACATTAACACAGTTAAGGTCAAAACCAGATATTAAGAGACAAATAAACACTAAACCAAAAGGTCAAGGTACACAGCTAATGTCTTATCCTAAAAAATCAAAAAAGAAAGCAATAGATTGCAAATAAAAGAATAAACTGTCCTGGTGCATTGTGGGGTATTTTACCATAGTAACAAGTGTGCAATATCTTCTAAATGGCAATACCCATTGGATAAACAAAATAACATTGAAATTAACATTTCAAAATGATACATTTTTAAATTAAGTGTCCAAATGAAAAAACAGACATCAGAAATAATTTTCTGGGATAGAAAACACCAGAACAGGCATATACAGTAACTCATTATTAAAGCTCAAAGAAAACACAAGAACAACTAAACATAAATGCTAATTACAGCAAATAGACCAATTAACAAAATTTAGACTCAAACAGTAAAGTGCAGAAAAGATTAGAAACAAAAAACAAATGATACAAAAAAATAAATAAATAAACCCCAGCATGGGACACTCAGCATAACAAGTGCCTTACTTCTGAGAAAGGGGCACAGGATGCCATGTCTGCTAAGATGGAGTACGTATCCGGCCACAACAGACAGTATTGTGATTCTTCTGCATATATTTCACTAAGGTCACTTATGCCAACACCAAGGTCTATGTGTCCAGTCCGTCCAAGCAATCCGATTGGTCAGTTTTTGGCATACACAAAAGCATGCTGTGGGTAGATTACTTCTCAGAAAATCTCCTTTGGATAGCACCATTCTGAATAATTGCACGCCTATTTCAAATCTTCCTTCTATGGCCAAGATTCAAGAGAAAGTTGTCTATCTTCAAATTACTGAATTTCTGAATAATAATAACATCCTTGATAATTTTCACTCAGGTTTTAGAGCACATCATGGTACTGAGAGAGATTTATTAAATGTACTGTAGTTAGTGACCTCAGGCTTAGCACAGATTTTGAGTCAGATTTCCATTCTGATCCTACTAGACATATGCATAGCTTTCAGTACCATTGATCATAAAATCTTGTGCCATCATTTAGAAACAATAGGATTTTCTGTCACTATCACATAAGAAGAGGTTTTGGGGTTAACCGGTGAAATTTTATCTTTATCTTTACCAATGGATTATGGAGTAGCACAAGGCAGCATCAACTGTCCACTGCTCATGTCTCTTTATATAGTTCCTCTTGGTAATATGTTCAGGAATTACTGTTGATTTTCATTGTTATGCAGATGATACTCAACTGTATGTATCTGGAGATACTGTGGTTCTGTATGTAATGGATAATTTGCCCCAATGCTTAGCTGCTGTAAATGAATGGATGTGCAATAATTTTCTGAAGGTCATTGATGTAAAAACTGAAGTGATTGTTATTGATCCTCAGGTAATGAGGGAGAAAGTAAAGTTTGGGCTTGGTAGTTTAGCAACCCAGACTAAATCTGAAGATAGAAATTTTGGGGTTTACCTGGACTGTGATTTACATTTACAATATGGGGTAGTGCAGTGGTAGTGCTGCTGCCTCACAGTAAGGAGACCAAGGATCATTCCTACTTGGATTTTGCATGCTCTCCCTTTGACAGTGTGGGTTTCCTCCTGGTGCTCCAGTTTTCTCCCACAGTCCATAGACATGCAGGTTAGGTGGATTCACAATACTAAATTGGCCTTAATGTGGTTTGGGTATGTGTTACCCCTGCAATGGACTGGTATCCTGTCCAGAGCTTTGTTCTTGCTTTGCCCCCTATGCCAGCTGGGATAGGCACCCGCACCCCCTGCAACCCCGAACAGGACTAAGTGGGCTAGAAAATGACTGACTGATACAGAATATGTTACTAAAGCATCACTTTTTCATTTGAGAAACATCACAAATGCAAGACCTTTTGAAAAGCTGAAGCAAGTTTTTATTATTAGTCACCTTGATTACTGCAACTCCATTTTTGCTGGGTTACCAAAAAAAAAAAAAAAAAAAACAGTAATAAACAGCAGATTATTGAAAATACAGCAGTCAGGACACTGACAAGAGCAGAGATGTCATGTTACACCAATTTTGTGCAATCTTCATTGGCTGCCGGTGTCTTTATAAACATTACAGAACCTCTTTTTACACTTCCACAGGAAACTTGTGATATGATAATTCTAAAATTCATTATATACGCAACGTTAAGCTACAACACAGTGGATAATAAGCTTTTGGTTATTCTGCCCCAAAGTTATGGAACCCACTACCAGATGAAATTGGAGAAGTTGAATTGATTACTAGTTTTAACATAATATTAAAGATATATATTATTTTATTTTGGCATTTTAAATGTATCTTTTTCTTTCTTTTTATTTTATTGTTCTATTGTCCCTTTTCATTGTTGATTTTGGGTTTTGATTTAAGTATATATTTTGTGGATGATTTCCTATTTAATTTGTAAAGCACTTTGAGCTGCAATTCATATATCAATGGTGCTATTTAAATACAGTTTATTATTATTATGATTATTATTATTATTACTAGGGGGTATTGCCCCCTGATCGCTTCGCTCACCAATGCCCCCCCTCCGCCAGCACTACGCGCCATTGTGAAGTGTGGGGCTGAACGCACCTCAAGGAGATGCGGCCGCTCCTCCGAAACCCCTCTTAAACGCTGATACAATAGGAAACAAATATATATATTTTTTTTACCTCCTCTTTGCTCGATCAGCTGCTGGGCCACGTGAGCTGCACTTTGCTCGCCTCCCCCTCCCCCCTCCGGTGCTATGCACCGTTGTGAAGTGTGGGGCTGAACGCACCCCAAGGAGACACGGCCGCTCCTCCGAAACCCCTCTTCAACGGTGATGCAATGCTCGATGAGCTGCTGGCTTGCTGCTGTTGCCATGCTGTGTGATCTGAACTTTGCTCGCATACCCCCCCCGCCAGCGCTACGCACTATTGTGAAGAGGGGGGCTGAACGCATCCCAAGGAGATGCGGCCGCACCTCCGAAACCCCTCTTAAATGGTGATACATTTTCCTGCTTCCATTGTCTCTAACCTGCTCTCATGTGTATCATGGGATTTGCTTCCAAAGGTTGTAAGTATGACGTGACTTGTCCGTTTTGTTTCTTGAAAGTGTCTCTCTGTCTCTCTTCAAAAGATCACGTCTCGTTGCCAGAAGTGTTTTGTCACAAGATTTTTTTATATAATAGAGAGATTATTATTATTATTGTGTAGATTGTTGGTTTTATACTGCACGGTGAGTTCTGGTGTTCAGAAAGTACTACGTGGGGGTTGAGGGACCCAGGGACAGATGCAATTTCTTCAGATATTGCACATTGTACAGTGACTGGCATATATTTAATCTTTATATCTACAGTTTTTAAATTGTATGTTAGCAGTAGATGGCCTCTAGGTTTCAGAGTTCCTGAGGTTCCTAGAAGTCAAAAGTTTTGGAATGCTTGCCTCATTGCTAAGTCCATAATCCATTCCTGGCCTTTAGCTTGTCAACATAAAGTAGTCTGAAATGAATACACAGATTATTCAGGAGCAGATCACACTCTTCTAATTCGACATGCTGTATTTCACATCTGTTTAATAACAGGGGTTACACACTTCCATTGAAGCATTAAAGCAGTATGCACCACAATCTGGAAACAGTTTGGATCCAAAAATGATATCATATGAGTAAACATCTGTACAACAAAGCTAAAGTGCAGTGAGCAGCACTCTATCAGCTGACTGCAGCTTTTAGATCACACCAGTAATAACACTGTGCCGTAGTCATGAGTCAACAAAGACAGCTCTCATGTGGTTCTGCCTGCTGCACATGTCAGCAGTTGTACCTGCCCTTTAACCTTCAGCATTTTCACTACCCGCAACTGCTTGTCTAATTAGCTTTCAACTTTTATATTTTGAATTGCTGGGTTCACATTGTTTAATTCTGTGCCAAGTGAATGAGTGTACACGTGTCATAAAGTGTGATTCCTGCATCTAGCAATGTGAACCACATCCTATAAAATCTGCTGTTCCAAACATCATTGGTACCAAAACAGAGATGCCATTTAATTTTTGTAGCACATTTAAAGGTTTAGATTTTAACATCCATTTTTTTCAATGTCATTTATTTCAGAGTTTTCTGGTTTTCATTTTAATGTTCCGCTTCAGAGTTTGGATGTTTTCAATATTTATGCTAACTGCTTTTTTCCTTCTTTCTGTAAATGTTTTTGCATCAGCAATCAGCATGCTTTAATCTGTAAATTACTATAAATCTTGTTAACTCTTCTGAGATAATAACAATATTCAAGAAGAAAAAGGAAAACATAATAAGGTAGAATATTGTGCTAAGCCATATGTAATTGTTGCTACTTTGCAACAATATCAAGAATAATACTGTAATGAGCTCTGAGTTGGAAAGACTGAGACATGTCTCTGGCTTCCTATAAAGTCAGGAGATGGACTGAAAGAGCATGGGGGGTCATGAGGTCGCTGGAAAGGGGTGTGTGGTGCTCCCGATATTTATGCAAAAGGACGAAGGTCCAAAACTTTACAGTCCTGGTGCTTTCTGTCTTGCTATATGGTTGTGAGACATGTATGCTATCCAGTGACCTGAGAGGAAGACTGGACTCCTTCTGTACTGTGTCTCTTCAGAGAATTCTTAGGTACAGCTGGTTTGACTTTGTGTCGAATGAGCAGTTTCTCATGGAGTCCCAAATGAGGCACATTACCTGCATTGTGAGGGAGCATCAGTTACGGCACTATGGCACGATTCCCTGAGGGTGATCCAGCTCATAGGATCCTCATTGTTGAGGACCCAAGGGGCTGGACCAGGCCAAGGGGATGCCCACATAACACCTGGCTGCGGCAGATAGAGGGTCATTTTCGAATTGTGGGACTGGACCGCGTGTCTGCCTGGGGTGTTGCTAACCAGGATCCTGAGCTGTTTCGTCATGTGGAGGGTGCGGCAACACGCTGTACCAGTGCATGCTCTCCAACCTGCCCTGACCCGATCTGGCTCTACCATTTCTCACTCTACTGTAGCATCCCTGTCTTTAAAAATTTCCTGTTTCAGTTTCTTTCTTCATTACATCATGCAGTCCCATGATACTTCTGTCAGAGGTATAACAAAGTGGGAGATATCTAAAAAACTGTCCCAGTTAACTTCGTAAGCTGGAATGTTAAAGGCCTGAATCACGAATTAAAGAGAAAGAAAGTACTCTCTCACCTAACAGGTCTAAATGCTAAAACAGTATTTTTACAGGAGACCCACTTACTAAGCAAGGATCAGTTCCGGCTGCAAAAAGACTGGACTGGCCAAATGTTCCATTCAGTACCGTTTGTAGCATCAGATGTAGTATTGGATCCTAAAGGGAGATATGTAATGGTCATGGGAGACTTATCTAACTGTAAAATGATTTTGATAAATGTTTATGCACCTAATGTTGATGATAAGGAATTTATACAAAATTGATTTGCATCCATTCCCAATCTGAACACTCATAAAGTTATAATGGCTGGGGACTTTAATTGTGTTCTAAATCCACTTTTAGATAGGACTTCCTCCACAGGGGGAATGGCATCTAACACCACAAAGATAGTTACAAAGTTTATAACTGATCACAACTTATCAGACCCCTGGAGGTTTTTAAACCCAAATTCAAGAACATATTCTTTCTACTCACCAGTACATCATTGCTACTCAAGGATTGATTACTTCTTTATAGACAATAACTTCTTGCCTATGATTAAATCTTGCAAATACGATGCTATTGTTATTTCTGATCATGCACCTATGATCTTGGAGCTAAAATTACTAAGCCCCATACACTCACCCCGCAGATGGCGCCTCAACCCGCTTCTATTAGCTGACGGGAATTGTACGGAATTTATATCCAAACAAATCAAATTCTTTCTAGAGACAAATACTTCACCCGAGATCTCTCCAGGAATACTCTGGGAAACTCTTAAGGCCTTCTTAAGAGGACAGATTATCTCATATCTTTCCGACAGAAATAAATCCGAAGCCAAGAAAGTAGCAGAGATAAAAAGCGAAATCTATACTAATAAAAGGCAAAGCCCTCACTGACTGACTGACTGACTGACTGACTGACTCACTCACTCACTCACTCACTCACTCACTCACTCACTCATCACTAATTCTCCAACTTCCCATATAGGTAGAAGGCTGAAATTTGGCAGGCTTATTCCTTACACCTTACAAAAGTTAAGCAGGTTTCATTTCGAAATTCTACACGTAACGGTCATAACGGTCGACAATGTCCGCCATGTTGAACTTTCTTATTTATGGCCCCATCTTCACGAAATTTGGTAGGCAGCTTCCCTGCGCTAACCGAAACCGATGTATGTACTTATTTCGGTGGTATGATGCCACTGTCGGCCACCATATTGAACTTTCCAACGTCGCTAATTCTCCAACTTCCCGTGTAGGTAGAAGGCTGACCCCATCTTCACGAAATTTGGTAGGCGGCTTCCCTGCGCTAACCGAAACCGATGTACATACTTATTTCGGTGGTATGATACCACTGTCGGCCACCATATTGAACTTTCCAACGTCACTAATTCTCCAACTTCCCGTGTAGGTAGAAGGCTGAAATTTGGCAGCCTGATTCCTTACAGCTTACATACAAAAGTTAAGCAGGTTTCATTTTGAAATTATACGCGTAACGGTCATAACGGTCGACAATGTCAGCCATGTTGAACTTTCTTATTTATGGCCCCATCTTCACAAAATTTGGTAGGCGGCTTCCCTGCGCTAACCGAAACCAATGTACGTACTTATTTTGGTGGTATGACGCCACAGTTGGCTGCCATATTGAACTTTCTAACGGTCTTTGTTACTTATGGGCCCATTTTCAAGAAATTTGGTACGCGGGTTCCCAACACTAACTGAATCCTACTTACATACATATATACGTCTATAGCCTGCAGCTCGGTCACTGTTTGAGGCGGTGTTGGGTCCCCCATCCCAACGCCTCCCAAGTTGTTAGCTGCCTGCCTATATAAGGCCATCCGTCACTCCGGTAACTACATTCCCTTCCTTGCTTCGCCACGGGATTCAGGTCTCCCTGCTGATAACTGCAGCGTTTTTATTTAATCCATGGCTTCACCGCTATTTTATTGTTCGTTTATTATGATTATAGTTATTGTGTAGGTATTTTAGACTTACTTTACATTGTTCAGGTACCCATTTCCTTTATCATTCCAACCGTACCCCCATTAACATGTCTATCGAGGTGATCACCATCGATCAAAGAACTGTCACTTACCGAGTGGTTTCCATGCCTGGAGATGGCACCTGCCTTTTCCATTCTCTTTGTTACATATTGCACGGCCATATCAGGCTCACTCTTGATATCCAGAGGAACATTGTGTCTTATGTATTGAATGACTGGAACAGGTTCAAGGTGTGGACTGATGACGGTACAGGAGATAATTATACTACACAGGAGCACTATAAGAGTGAAATGCTTAAGCCCTTCACCTATGGTTCTGCATGTGAGTTGATGGCTGCCACTGAATTGTTGGGTTGTCGCTTTCAAGTGTACTGAAATGTCAAATATTTTACACCTTTCGACAACTGCCAATGCCTCTTAAACATCTTAGATTGACAGATGACGATTTCAGTAGTGGACACTTTGATGTTTATGAATGTTTAAACTCTCAAAAGCTGGATGTGAAGTTATCAATGAAACCGGTTGTATGCTTACAACGCTTGACAGGTGCCGGATGTCACTTCAACACAAGTCCTGCAAATACTGCCGTAATTGAAATAAACCATGAAACTCAAACCAATTATGACAGCAGCAATCCAAGGTGTGAGATTTGAGACAAGATTACTTTTCATATGGTCAACTGTACGTTGCATGCTGAAAAGTAAGCTCAGCACACAGCTTGGTCATATTGCAACTGGAGGGCCGAACTGACAATGTGGTATACAAAGAGATCCTTAACAAATAATTATTGGTATATTTTCCCTCAGTTTAAAAAGGTTTAATTTTCTTCTTAATAAAAATTTTAAGGCAGTACTTTGCCGCTGCGAAGCGCGGGTATTTTGCTAGTTACTAAAAGAGATGAATAACATGCCAGACTACCAAGCGAGACTCTACAGTATATAGGAGGAGGCAGGCTCTACATTCTGAATTAAACCTCTTGACAACTAAAGAAACTGAACAACTAATCTACAAATCCAGACATCATTATTATGAACATGGAGAGAAAGCTAATAAGCTTTTAGCTCAACAAATTCACAAGAAAGAAGTGCGCAACACAATCTCGGTAATCACCAACACGAATGGAGATAAAATCGTCGAACACAAAAATATAATGCACACTTTCAGAGACTACTATAAATCCCTATATACTACTGAGTTTAAAGAAGACAATACACAATCTAATGCATTTCTGGATACATTACAGATACCACAAATAGACACTTTAAGTACAGAGGAACTTGATAAACCTCTGGCGTTATCAGAATTACTAGATGCTATAAAGTCACTCCAAGGCGGGAAAGCAGCAGGCCCTGATGGCTACCCTACAGAATTTTACAAGAAATTCTCCACTCAGTTAGCTCCCCTCCTATAAGCAACATTTAGAGAAGCCAGAGATAACCAATATCTTCCTCAAACCTTTCGCCAAGCACTAATCACTGTTTTTCCAAAACAAAATAAGGACTTATTACAATGTGCATCATACAGACCAATTTCACGTCTGAATAACAACGTTAAAATACTCTCTAAAATCATAGCTAGAAGGATGGAGAAAGTGCTCCCCTCGATAATATCATAAGACCAAACTGGATTTATTAGGGGCCGACACTTATCTTCAAATCTTCGACACCTGTTTAATGTAATATACTCACCAACTAAATCAAACACCCCAGAAATATTATTATCATTGGATGCAGAAAAAGCATTCGACATGATTGAATGGAAATACCTTTTTACTACATTGGAGAAGTTTGGGTTTGGCCCGAACATTTGTGCATGGATTAAATTACTGTATACTAACCCAGAAGCTTCAGTTTGCATCAACAACATCTGCTTAGACTACTTTAAACTAGAACGTGGCACTAGACTAGGATGCCCCTTGTCACCGCTGCTGTTTGCGATTGCCATTGAACCAATGGCAATACATTGTCGAAATACTGATCAGATAAAGGGGATTAGCAGAGAAGGACTGGAACAGAAAATCTCATTATATGCAGATGATATGGAATTGTATATATCGGACCCAGAAATTTCTGTGCCTACAGTCTTAGCAGCACTCACAGAATTTCAACAGATCTCTGGTCTCAGAATTAATCTGAATAAAAGTGTACTCTTCCCAGTGAATTCTCAAGCATTTAATATTAGATTAGATAACCTACCTTTTATCATTTGTCGCAGGTGGCTGGGTGTGGTCGGCAATCAGCCACCTATTTAAGGAGCCGCCGCCCTGCAATCAAGGCTGGAGTCAGGTGAGGAGGAGGACATGGTCAAGGCAGAGGAGGCGAGGAGAGGCCCGAGTGTTGTGTGAAGAGGACTGTGTTTGTTGACTTTGGGGAACTGGGGGTTTGGTGGCAGTACACTTAACATTTGTGACTTTGTGTTAATAAACGTGTGGTGATGGAGCAAATGGTGTCCGCTTGTGTGTGTCCGGGCCGTCATATTTCACAGTGGCGTAGCTGGCAGGATGCTCCACCTGGGTTGAAGTGGGGACCTGTATTCCAAAAAATTTCTGTGAAAGGCCCGGCACAACAGGGGAAACCACCCACGTGCCGCAGGGGCAGTGTGCACCCAAACCCGCAGCAACGAAGTGCTGCATGGACCAATGGGGGTCCATTGACGGACTTTGTATTTAAGCGGCGGCTCACCGACGCGGAGCCCAGGAAAGGGGCTGCCGAGAAGGAGAGGCTGTGGCTGCGGAAGCCGCAGCAGCAGCGGAGCTGTCCGGAGAGACGCTCTACAGTGAGAGAGGAGAGCAAGAAGGCCGACCAAAAGTCCCTCCTCAATACAGGCACGGGATTGGACAGCGTGTCCTGTTCTCTCGCCAGCGGTTGGTCGAAGGCGAGAGCAGGGAATGTCCATCCCGTGCACCCAGGAAACCAGAGTGGGCCGCAGGGAAAGGCCCATAGAGAGCAGTCGGTCGGTGGGCACAAGGTAAGCCCACCGCCGGCTGCTTCTATCTCCTTGGCGGATGTGTTATAGGAGTTGCGAGAAGAACTGCGCCTTGTGCTGTCGCCGTCGGCCGAGCGATGTGCCCTCCGGGCGGAGACGCTGGACTCAGGAGGGATGGCAGTGGCGTTGGGTCGAGAGCCACAGGCAAGAAAGGATCAGCGCACTGCAGGAGCTCCTGGACGGAGAGGTACAGCGGGGAAGGTAAGTGAGACCGACCCCGTGAAGCTCCGGATACCTGCGGGGCCGGGTCTGCCCTCTAACAATGAGCAGATCCAAACCGCCGCGGCATCCCAAAGTAAGCGGAGGATGCGGCTTGGGGAAGCCTGTTCCTCCGACATGGGAGGACATGTCGCTGGGTGCGCACGTCCTGCGAAGGGCCGTCCTCTGCGGAGGCAGAAGAAAACCCCGCAGCGTGGGAGGTGGACACAACGCCTGAGCCCACTAGTGGTTCCGTGGCAGGGACTGCGGACTTACCGTACGGGGAAGCCGAACGTGGGAGCATCTGAGGGTCGATCGGAGCGGAAAACGTTGGCCCAGCTGAGAGGACGAACCGAGGGGCTACGTCAGGGCAACGTCCCCGTCCCTTGTTTTTCTGTTTTATTTACAGGCTCGGGCCCTACACTGCAATGTGTCGGCTTGGCACCGAGGCGTCTTCATCCTCACGGAATGGTCCCGGGAGGTCCCAGCTAGCGGGGGAGTACTGTCGCAGGTGGCTGGGTGTGGTCGGCAATCAGCCACCTATTTAAGGAGCCGCCGCCCTGCAATCAAGGCTGGAGTCGAGTGAGGAAGAGGACAAGGTCGAGGCAGAGGCGGCGAGGAGAGGCCCAAGTGTTGTGTGAAGAGGACTGTGTTTGTTGACTTTGGGGAACTGGGGGTTTGGTGGCGGTGCACTTAAAATTTGTGACTTTGTGTTAATAAATGTGTGGTGATGGAGCAAATGGTGTCCGCCTGTGTGTGTCCGGGCCGTCATATTTCACACATTGCAGAACAGTTTAAATACCTAGGGGTAAACATCACAAGTAAACATAAAGCTCTATATAAACAAAATTTCACCTTCTGCATGGAAAAAATTAAACAAGACTTGCATAGATGGTCAACCCTTCATCTCACACTAGCTGGAAGAATTAACACTGTTAAGATGAATATTCTTCCTAAGCTCCTTTTTTTATTTCAAAACATTCCAATATACATTAATAAATCATTCTTTAGGAAATTAGATTCAACAATAACCTCATTTATTTGGAATTCAAAGCATCCACGCATCAAAAGAGCGACCCTACAAAGACAAAAGGCAGAAGGCGGCATGGCTCTACCTAACTTCCAGTTTTATTACTGGGCAGCAAATATACAGGCGATAAGAACCTGGACACAAATAGAAGAACATACACAGGCTTGTACCGCAATAGAAGTAAAATCCTGCAGTACTTCTTTGTATTCCTTGCTCTGTGCTCCAATAAACACACGTTATCGGCAATATACAAATAACCCAATTGTGCTCCACTTAGAATCTGGAACCAATGTAGAAAGCATTTTAAGACGGAGAAGCTTCTATCTGTGGCACCTCTGCAAGAGAACCATCTCTTTCAACCTTCACAAACATATGCAGTTTTTAATATCTGGAAAAAATTTGGAATTAACTTGCTTCGAGATCTTTATATAGACAATGTCTTTGCATCCTATGAACAATTACATTCCAAATTTAACATTCCAGCTACACATTTCTTTCACTATCTTCAAATCAGGAAATTTGTTAAACAGAACCTTCCCGATTTTCATCATCTTGCACCCTCATCCATGCTGGAAGAAATATTGCTCAATCTCAAGGACTTAGACTCCATCTCTACAATACATTATATAAAATTATTTTACAATCCCTCCCTTTCAAAGATCCAAGAGGACACTGGGAAAAAGATCTCTCAATTAATATGTCAGAAAAGGAGTGGAAAGTAGCAATGCAGAGAATTCACTCGAGCTCCATATGCGCAAAGCATACTGTACAATTATACAACTTAAAATTATATATCGAGCACATCTGTCTCGACTAAAACTCTCCAAAATGTTTCCAGGGCATGATCCAACCTGCGAACATTGCAACCAAGTCCCAGCCTCACTGGGTCACATGTTCTGGGCCTGCACCAAATTAACATTATTCTGGACAAAAATTTTTAATTACCTCTCAGACAGCCTTGGTGTCACAATCCCTCCTAACCCATTAACAGCTGTGTTTGGTGTTCTTTCAGATGGGTTTAAAGTGGAGAAAGACAAACAAATTGTGATTGCATTCACTACACTTTTGGCACGCAGACTTATTCTGATAAACTGGAAGAACCCAAACTCTCCTCTTTTAAGTCAGTGGGAAACCGATGTGTTATATTATTTGAAATTGGAAAAAATCAAATACTCAGTTAGAGGATCTGTACAGACTTTTTTCAAAACATGGCAGGATCTAATCAGTAATATTTTAAAATAAGTTCATGAAGCACATAGAATTTATTAATTTAGGTATGTTTACAAGCCTTACATTTTACGCCGTTTGGCTTGCTCTCTCTCTCAGGGGTGGGGATCGATCTGCTCTTAACTCAATTTTTCTTTTTGTAAAAACTTGATTGCTTTGCATGGATTGTAATAAAATTAATTAAAAAAAAAATTACAAGAAAGTAGGTTAAGGTGCTATGGACATCTGATTATGAGAGACAATTAATACAGTATGTGGGTAAAAGAGTGATGGGAATGGAAAAGTAAGAGAAGAGAAAGTGAGAAGGTCAAAGCGCAGGTGGATGGATGAAGCAAAATAAGATCTGAAGGAAAAGGTCTGACTGGGGAGAAGGTGTAGGACTGAGCTGTTTGGAGAAGGTTGGTCAAGCACATCGACCCCACACAGAAGCAGGAAAACATGATGAGGAAGAAAGACTCCCATAGTATTTCTGGTGTCTGTAAATGCAGCATATCGCATGTACCTTTCCTCTTGTACTTGTGAGGCTTATTTTTTTCCTTTTTAATAGTTTATTGTAATCTTTGCAAAGAGCCTTCTGATGAAGCATATTTTACATGGCTATCGGACAGTGGTCCTAACATTCAGCCCTGGAAAGCCACAGCAAGAAGCAAGTTTTTGTAAATAAGTAACGCATTTAATTTTATTTGATTGTTAGTGTTTTTATTCTTATATTAAAAGTTTTTTTTTTCTTCTGAGGATATTGTTAAAAGATATTTTTTCTCTTTCATGTCTTTTGAGATATTTTATCAAAACAGATATTTCATGATAAAAATATACAGAGGTGAAAATGATACCAGATTTGATAGTGAGAGGCTGGCTCCTTTGTCATCTGCATCTTATTTTTAATTGTCAGCTCATTAAGAAACTGAGAAGCAATTAAAAGAGTGCAGCTGTGTAAGACTAAAAGAAGCAATTAAGGGTTGGGAATTTTAATAAGCGACTTCATTAAAATGAAGCACAAATATTTTGCTTGAATAATAATTGACAGCTAAGTAAGGAACTGGATGGAACAAAATCAGCTGCCACCATGCCATCAAAATCAAACTTGAGGACCCCAATGTAGAATGAAGTTGGTATTGCCATCTTTTCATTGACACAGCAAAGTAGACTATCATGTCAGGCAAAGGTCTATACAGGGGTGGGCAATGTCGGTCCTGGAGGGCCTCAGTGGCTGCAGCTTTTCGTTTCAATTAGAAATCAATCCTTTTCAGTCTCAGACCTTATTTAATTTTACGGCTTGTTAATCTGCAATGTTAGGTTCTTATATCTCAGATTTTTTCCTTTCCAAGGATATCCTCCTAATGATTTGAAGTCTAAAGCGGATAATTTTCAGTCTGTCACATTTTTTCTTTAAGTGTTTTATTAAACCAAATAGTGCATGATGAACACACACAAGTGTGAATAGAAACAAGATAGACAGAGAACTGCTGGCTCCTTTGTCATTTGCAACTTATTGCTAATATGCAGCCATTAAAAATGGTGAATACAGTTGCTTAAAACTGAAATAAGCAATTAAGGGTGGAGAACCTTAACAAGCGAGACCACTAAAATGAAGTATCAAAATGTCACTTGATCAATAAGATCTTCATCAGCAATACTTGACTTCACATTAAGAAACTGAGTTGGAACAAAAATCTGCAGCCACTGTGGCCCTCCAGGACCAACTGGTCTACGATGTGAAATCTGTCCTACATACTTATGACCTTCCTTCATCAAAGCAAAGCAAAATCTTCAAGAAACATAAAAAGATTGTCTATGTGGAGAATTGGCAAAATGGGAATTTATGAGCACACCAAACATCTTGCAAATAAACAGCTCTTTCTCTGCCTGATGTAAGTAGATGTCAATCAAGAGAAAATGCCCCACAGTGTCGCACAGAATCTTATTAGATGCCTATTCTTTGCCTTGTCAATTGTCCTTATGTGCAACAATGAGCTCAATAAGAAATGTCACCTTTTCTTCATGTAATGCAGCAAAGACAGTACATACAGGGGCTATAAAAGAGGTGCTGTGTGATCTGGAAATTGTAGAGAGAGAGAGAAGAACTGCTTGTATTAAATGATGACATCAAACACATCAATGGGATCAGATACCATCTGTCATAAAGTTCTTAAAGAGGTTAGTGAGTGCAAGTATAAAACACTGGCACATATTATTGGAAAATATCTGCACACTATGAAAATTCCTACCTAAGCTAGAAAATTTGATCCTGTTATTAAAAAGAATGATAGATCTGACCTAAGTAACTGCAGGCCAGAGAGTTTAACATGCAAGTCAAGTCAAGTTGGGGAGCATGCACCGGTACAGTGCTTTGCCGCACCCACTACATGGCGAAACAACTCGGGATCCTGGTTGGCAACCCCCCAGGCAGACGCACGGTCCAGTCCCACCCTCTGGAAATGACCGTCTATCTGCCAGGTCCAGCCACTTGGGTCCCCAACAATGAGGATCTTACAAGCTGGATCACCCTCAGGGAAATGCACCAAATGGCCACAGTACCATAGCTGATGCTCCCTCACAATGCAGGTAATGGACCTCATTTGGGACTCCATGAGCAACCACTCATTCGACACAAAGTCAAACCAACAGTACCCAAGGATTTTCCAGAGAGACACAGTACCAAAGGAGTCCAGTCTTCGTCTCAGGTCACTAGATAGTGTCCATGTCTCACAACCATATAGCAAGACAGGAAGCACCAGGACTCTAAAGACTTGGACCTTCGTCCTTTTGCATAGATATCGGGAGCACCACACACCCCTTTCCAGTGACCTCATGACCCCCCATCCTCTGCCAATCTGTCTACTGACTTCACAGGAAGAGTCACCAGAGACATGAATGTCACTGCCAAGGTAAGTAAACCTCTCAACTTGGTCAACACTCTCTCCGCAAACACACACACTGCTGATGGCTGTGCCCAAGAGGTCATTAAAGGCCTGGATCTTGGTTTTTATCTAAGACATTCGCAAGCCCAGACACTCAGACTTCTCACTCAGTCTCTCGAGTGCCCCGATCAGAGCCTCCATTGACTCCGCGAAGATCACAGCATTGTCAGCAAAGTCATGATCCATGAATCTCTCTTCACCAACAGATGCCCCACGGCCGCTGGACCCCACGACCTTGCCCAACACCCAGTCCATACAAGCATTGAAAAGAGTAGGAGCAAGAACACACCCCTGACAATCTCCAGAATCAACTGGGAAAAACCCAGATGTCCTGCCTCCACTCTGCACAGCACTCACAGTACCTGTGTATAGGCCAGCCATGATATCCAGCAACCTCGAGGGGATCCTGCGAACCCTCAGGATGTCCCACAGGCCAGCTCGATCAACTGAGTCGAACGCTTTGCGAAAATCAACAAAGGCTGCAAAGAAACTCTGCCGATATTCGCGTTTGTGCTCCATGAGAACCCTTAGTGCTAGGATGCAGTCGATGGTAGACATGACCCGAGTAATGCTGTGCAGCAGGCGATGCCTCAGCACCACACCAGTTCCAATCCCCAACAGACCTGACCCTATTGGCTCTCCAACGGTTTCGACTCTTATGGGAATGGGGCTCCCGAGGGCTTTCCCCCATCCCCTTCATGATGCGAGCAGCCTTCCTAAGAACAGTTGCATTAGTGGCCAGTCAACATGCCTTTAGTATTCTGAAAAGCATAAAAAAGGATATGATCTGAGAGGTGCATATGATATTATTTACATTTACTTTCAGAAGGCTTTAATTAAGGTAGCACTTGAGAGGCTAGGCATCAAAGTAAAAGAAATGAGAATACAAGGGATATGGTTTAGATGAGGGCAAAACTGGCTCAAGCGCAGGGACCAGAAATGAGCCATATATAATTTGATGTTAATAGTGGTGTCCCACAAGGATTGGTGCCATTATTATTATAATTCATATAAATTATACCAATACAAATATAAATAACAATCTGGTTAAGTCTACAGATGATACCAAATCAGGTGAAATTGCAGATATTTTGTGGAATCACCAGAATCTTTAAAGAGGGATGTGGGCAGAATACAAACTTGGGAAGATTTATGGTAGGTGAAGTTTAAAATAAGCAAGTGTAGGGTGTTGCATGTGGGAAGTAAAACATTACATTTGAATACACAATTGGAGATCTGAAACTTGAAAGTGCACCTCATGAGAAGGACCTGGGAGTCATAGTAGATTTGTCACTTAACAGATCAAGACAGATAGCAGTTATGAAGACTAATAGAATGTGGAGTTATAACATACAGAGTACAAGTAAAAGGAGGTTAGTCTTAAATTATACAAAATTTAATGAGGCCTCACCTGAATCACTGTTTGCAATTTTAGTTTTCAGATGATAGAGAGTAGAAAGTGTGATAAAGAATATGAATTTAAGGACATTTTAATCTTATCAGAATGATATTTTGGATACATTAGGTGGGTAGGACTGGCAAGCATGTTGGGCTTGGTCACTTGTTCTCCTCCAAATTGTTGTAATGGTCTAAATTGGCCTAAGCATCCTACTTTTTCTCTCTGCAGGTTTCCTATTACTTAGGGCACAGCCTTAAACAAATAGACTTCAGCAACCCTCTAACCCAAAAAGTGACTAAAGCTTGAAATGAGAAGTGCAAGACAGCCTGTAGCAGAGTTTGGAGTGGGCATCCAGCCTTATTAAAGAAAAATGAATTCTCAAGACTAGAAATGCACCAAATGAAATGGCAAATGTTCAATTGATAAAAGCAAAGTGTTAACTGATCCCCAACCCTAAACAGATGTGTCTTATTGTAAGAAGAGAGAATCACTGCACCAGCAGTGCAGACGGATAATGCATCGTGCAACAAAACCATGACATCTGGACAACAGAAAACCAAAGGCACTCTTCATCCCAGGACCTTAGACCTCAACCCTTCTGGATAAGGCATTGCCTGTAGCTCTTGAGTTGGCAGGGGCTGAACCAAAACTATTTTATCACTCCACTTGTAATATTTGTGTAGGGGTTGCTGTCGCCCTGTTAAACCCATCAGACAGACACAGACACAGATTAAAAGCGCTCAGAAGTATTTTTAATTCTTCTTCTTTGTAAGCAGTGCCTCCAAAGCACCCCAGCCACAATAAAATGGCAATTAATAAACACTAAACTCAGTAATACAATATTCTCAATTCTCTCCTCCACACCTCCCAGCAAGCGTTGTCCACCTCCTCCCGACTCTGGCTCGCCTGCTGGGTTTCTAGCAGTCCTTTAAATAGTTTTTGAACCAGAAGTGCTTCTGTTCTTCCTTCCACGTGACTTGGCAGCACTTCTGGGTCGAGTGGAGGACTTGAGTTTTTCTTCAGCTTGGAAGTACTTTTGGATTTCCGTTCTCATGACTCGACAGTACTTCCAGGCTATAAGGGAAGCACGACTCCCCCGGACCATCCATAGCACCCCCTAGAGGCACCCACGGCACCCAACAGGGCTGGGATAACGAACTCCAAGCCCCAGGATGCCCTGTGGGTACCGCTATACTCCAGGGGAGCCGCCATCTAGTGTCTTGGGGGAGGCATTGTCCAAAAGTAGGTGCCTTCCACCACTCTTTCATTCTCGAGGCATCCCGGCCCCACATTATAGTTAGGAATAAAACCCAAAAGTGTATTAACATATGTTAATTATGCTAAGTGGCGTAACTTTAGCTGAAACTGGTAACCAATGTGCCTTGGGTAAATCTCTGGCCTTGATAATTTACCCATTCTCCAAACCATATAGGAAAACAAAGCTTGTGAGATTAAAAGCTCTGCACTTATAACATCTGCTGTTAAGTCAAGCCAAGTCAAGTCAATTTTATTTATAGAAACATTTAAAACAACAGCAGTTTACTTAAGTGCTAAACAGTTTCTATAAATACACCAATATGTAGAAATAAAGTAATAAAACAGTACTCACATGCAAGTTTAAAAAGCTAAAGTAAAAGCATAGATGTTTAGACTGGATTTAAAAGTGTCCAAAGTTGGTTCTGACCTAATATAAAAGAGTAGACCATTTCAGAGCTTAATATCAGCTACTGTAAAGACACAGTCCCCTCTAAACTTAAATCTAGAACTTGACACAACCAGTACCTTCTGGTCAGGAGACCTAAGTGATCATAAGGGAGAGTAAGAGTGTAAAAGTTTAGTAAGATAAAAGGGGGCTAAACCATATGGAGACTTAAAAACAAACAATAAAATTTGAAACACAATCCTATAGCGAACAGAAAGCCAGTGAAGAGAAGCTAAGATTGGTGTGATGTGGTTCTGTTTTCCTGTGCCTGTAATGAGCCTAGCCCACAATGTTCTGGATGAGCTGAAGATGAACAAGGGATGACTGATTAATTCAAATTTAGTGTATAGTGAGTTGCAATAGTCAAGTCGAGAAGAGACAAAAGCATGAATTAGTTTTCAAAAATCATTTGCAGAAAGAAAAGGCTTGACTGTAGCTAATACCTTGAGCTGATAGAATCAGGCTTTAACAATGCAGTTTATTTGTTTGTGAAACTTGAGGGCATTATCAAAAACTGCATTAAGATTTTTTGTGAAAGGTTTACATTAGTTTGTCAGAGGGCTAACGTTACTTGCAGGACCACAGGTAAGATCAGAAGGTCCAAAACACACATCACGAACATTTAGACTAAGGAAATTTAGTGACATCCATATTTAATGTTTTCAGACATTCCAATAAAGGTTTAAGAGAATTTGTGTAGTAATGAAAACAAATGTTATGTTTTTTAAAGTGAATCTTAAGGGCAACATGTACAGTAAACAAAAATAGACCCAAAGATGAATTGCTGGGGGATTCCACAGGTGAAAGAAGGCAAGGAAGAGGAGAAATTGCCCAGGCTTACTGAAAAATGTCTGCCATTTCATTTTAAAGCAATACCTTTGACCACAAACTGCTCAAGATGGGAGATAAAGACGTTATGATCAACTGTACCAAAATGCTGCAGTTAGATCTAAAAGCAACAAGACAATAGTATCTCCAGTGTCACTTATTAATAATAATAATAAAATTATAATAATATTAATAAGAGAACAATGCTCACATTGCCATGTCGTGCCTCCAAACTCTCTACAATGATGTGCTCATTCGGGGCTCCAAGAAGAGGAAAACTGGCCATTGCATTTAAAAGAAGGCAGGCAATGAGGAGCTTAGAAAGGAAGACAAAAGATCCACCAATTTTAGTGGCTCAAAGACCATATTCTTGCAACAGTATTTAAAAGCAGAGATCAGAAAGAATATTTCCTAAGGTGTTTTATCAAATGGAGAAAAGGGCAATATAACCAAAGAAGGATACTGTGGTTGGCACTGCTGCCTCACAGATACGACCTCCTGGGTTTGAATCCTGCACCTGGGCACTATCTGTGTATTATCTGCACATTGTCCTAATGTCTCCATGTATTCCCCTAAAAATATGTGTGCCAAAATATGACATAAAAGAAAATAAACACTGATTGATTGACAGAGTTTTTTTTTGAGTCGAACACGATTTCAACAGCTTTATAAAGTGCACTTGTAGCTTGTTACTGGGAAAAACAAATAAGAAAATTAACAAAAGTATATGGGTCTTATAAAATATTACACATCGCGCTATAAATATTCAACAACAATCCCTGTCTACAAACAGATCTGGAAATCAATGGAGAATTACATTCATGCTGCAGTGGACGTGTGTCACATTGTAGAAAACAACAGTATCTAAGGCTTAGGAAATATGTTTTAATAATGCATTTATGAAATATTTCTAAATTATATAATAATACTGTAATGGAGAATTTTTAGTACAATGTGAAAAATAAGCCTCTTTTTCCAAAGCTCTTTAAGTTTATTCATATGATTATCGGTAGTTTGGTGGGTTGTGATGCTGCCTCACTGCTCCTGGTGACTGGTGTGAATCCTAAACCAGTCACTATCTGTGTGGAATTTGTATGCTCTCCGATTTTTCATATATGTGTTTCACCTGATTGTATGTTTTTGTCGCTCATTGTCACATTGCTTGGGGAACAACTTATGAGCTTAGATGATGACAATATTACCCCGGACCACTTGAGGACACTAAACAATAATAGTATGTTTTCTTCTTTCTCCTCTGCAGAAAGAAAGATTAACGTACCTCTATCTGTGACGTCACACCTGGGGTCAACCCATCTGCATCCGTCTCTTCCTCCCAGAAACCATCTCGACCGATTGAACGCGACCAGTCTCACTATAGCGCTTATCACACTTTTTTTTCTTTTTGCACTCTTATAATATACAGGGTTTCCCCCAAACCCTTTATGAGTGTCTCTGTGTTTTCTTACACCATATGCTAAACACCTACGCTGCTCCAGTGTGAACTGGATGGTCAACCCATCTGAAGGTGCTCTCTGCCTTACATCAAGCACTGCTGGGATAAATTTGAATTCAGGGTGACTCTAGAATGGGATTGAGTGGGGTCAGAAAATGAAAGGATGGATGATTAAAAGGATGCTGTAGTACCAAATATAATAAGCCATATAGCAGTTAAATACACAACTACAGGCATTTCATAGAAGTACTGAATACGGTGAATAATAAAGAACTGTTTTTTTACAAGTTACTTGCACTTTTTTGTTTTTCAGTCCTCTGTGAGTTATGAGCTAAAGGCTGGCTCTCCCTCAGCCTGGGCTGGCCAATAAAATGGTAATGCAATAACATAATCATGGGACAAAGGTTCCCAGGAAATGAGACATGGGGGCGTTGTAGCAAAGGTGTAACTTGATTTCCCAGACTGATAATAAATCTTAATCAAAGGGCATGGCATGAAGGCATGTTTAAATTCAGGCTATGTCTGTCTTCTTTGTGGAGGTTTTGTAACTCTTGGCCTGTTGTTTGTGCCCAGGTTACACTATGCCAGCTAACAGATGTAAAGATGCAGCTTATATTGAATGAACAGAACGATCAAAAGTGAAAGATTTGAAAACACTCTGCTATGATGGTCCTGTATCTTATTGCCTTTGAAACCTTTGCTCCATTATTATATTATTGAATTCCTATTTGATCTACCTGCCAAGGATGAGAATGGGCCAAATTTATACCACATTTAAATAATAATATATAAAGTTCAATTTAAAGCAGCAGGACTCTGGCACAAGTAGGCATTCAATTTTGCACAAAGCCTTGAAACAAAATGCACTGAATCCTTGCCTATTGTTAAATGGTGCGACTCAAAACACCTACAAATGAACACCAGCAAAACCAAGGAACTGGTGGTGGATTTTAGGAGGCCCAGGCCCCTCCTGGACCCCATGATCATCAGAGGTGACTGTGTATAGAGGGTACAGACCTATAAATACCTGGGAGTGCAGGTGGATGATAAATTGGACTGGACTGCCAACACTGATGCTCTGTGCAAGAGAAGACAGAGCCGACTATACTTCCTTAGAAGGCTGGCATCCTTCAACATCTGCAATAAGATGCTGCAGATGTTCTATCAGACAGTTGTGGTGAGTGTCCTCTTCTATGCAGTGGTGTGCTGGGGAGGCAGTATAAAGAAGAAGGACGCCTCACGCCTGGACAAACTGGTGAGGAAGGCAGGCTCTATTGTAGGCATGGAGCTGGACAGTTTGACATCCGTGGCAGAGCGACAGGCGCTGAGCAGGCTCCTGCCAATCATGTAGAATCCACTGCATCCACTGAACAGTGTCATCTCCAGACAAAGGAGAAGCTTCAGTGACAGACTGCTGTCACCATCCTGCTCCACTGAAAGACTAAAGAGATCGTTCCTCCCCACACTATGACTCTTCAATTCCACCCATTGGGGCATAAACGTTAACATTATACATGTTGTTGTCTGTTATACCTGCCTTGCACTCTCCACCATGCATTTTTTAACTTTTTTTTTAATTTAATTAATATCGTTTTTATCAGTATGCTGCTGCTAGAGTATGTGAATTTCCCCTTGGGGATTAAAAAATCCCCTTGGGAAATAAATAAATACTCCTATCTATACTGGTCACTTTCTCCTTTGGCTAACTCATACTGTTAACTACAAAACTCTTCTTAATTTATTGCCTTTAATTTAATCAGCTTTCTGTTCAGACTTTTTCTTAGTTTCCTTTGCTTCATTTTATTCTCTACATTGTTGTTTAAAAGGCTGCGATGTGAGCTGCTGTTCAGTTAACTTCATTCTTTGTTTTAAACTATCCCATTTTCCCTTTCTTGCTGTCATTTTAACTGATATACTTGCCTCTCTGACCCTGTTTTCTTAAATGAAATAATAAGGTTCCTTGCCACATTTATCTTTCAGGTATGTAATTTCTGATTTTCCACTGCTGGTCTACTTTTGCTCACTCATATTTTCCTTCCCTTCTAATGTGTCTTTGACTTACTGCCTTCATACTATTTTGACATCCTAAATAAGTTTCAGTTTGGAGTATTGAAGTAAGAGCAGCAGAGATGCTAATCAGGTCCTTAGGAGTAAGCATGTGAGGTGTTAAATGTGCCAAGGGTCTATACACAAATGAACAACAACCAGGGCATCAAAGCCAAAATGGAAATCAAAAGGCAAAAGTATAACACAGTAAAGATCAAAAACAATAAACTATTTCCATAAATAATAACTTTTTAGACAAAAACTTTCTCCTTTATGTTTAAAAGTCCAGATGCCAGATTCTTCTTCTATTTCTTTTTTATGTTTATGCCGTCTCACGTCCCACATAAAGGTACATTAACATAACCTACTGTGCTAGAGTGTGAGGTAGCTAATGGTGAATTCAGATTTCACCACCCAAACTTGTTGTTACTTGAAATTAAGTTTCAGTTCTACATATTCTTTCTGACCCTTCCTTTACTCCTAAAATCTCTCTCACTCCAAGTACTTCCCATTATATTCTTAAACATTTATTGTACAACAATATTTTGGACAGGCATTATCACATGTTCCAGCATTTCTGGCAGCCCACACATACCATTATCATAAGAGCCAATGATGCGTTTAAACCAGAAAGCCAAAACCAAAACCTTGCTAGCTACCTTTCTTTCTTTATGTTTCTACATACCAGCTGCTTCTCATGCATTGATTTACATAATCCATAATACCATCTTCTCCTTGACTCACATCACCTTAACAAATGCCATCAACAAAATCAACTTCACTTCCTCCTTCTCCATACTAACTACCATATCCACCTCTAGCATTTGAATTGCCTTTTTAGAGTCTTTTTATTATTCAAAACACCAGCATGAGTTGGCAACCAACAAAACCAGACCACTATACCCAGGCATTCCAATCCATACAACACAGAATAAATACCCACTAGCAAATCACTTCAGGCTCTGAACACTGAATCTGATCAAAGTATGGCTCACCCTGGTTCCACTTCTTCCACTACAATACTTCTGTCAGCTCTGCTGTATGCAAACAAACTCAATTTACTGTATCTTTTGATCCATCAGTGTATAGTTGTAGAAAATAATAATATTTCTGCTGTGAATATATTTATTTCTTTATTTATATTTCCACTAAACTTATAGTCAATACCATTTCTTAACAAATGGACACTGGAAAGTTCCATTTCAGTAAATTTCAGTATACTTTATCAACCACTGTTGAGGTTTAGTTCCTGTCCCTAAAATTGTATTTCTGGACAACTCGTATTTATTCATTGCCCATCCAAAGCTATTTGCCATGGCACAGGTATACTCCTAGCAATTCCTTATTAGTGTCTGGATTCCATGTTCCACCTCAAAACTTTGTATATATATCCAGTATTTTAGGCCCAATATTTTTCCCCACCCACCTTGACCCGTAAATCAATAATATGAGTATTGCAAATTATTCTACAACAGCCTAAATTTCATTTAATGTATTTAAGACTATTTAAATGGTGTCACCTTATACTTTAAATATTCTTTATTTGATCCATATTCTTGATATGATCTAAGTAAGATTCAGTAATATTTGTCAGATGGCCTCTTAGTTGTTTCCTAGCCACAGAACACGTAAGATTAAGGACACATTTGCGTTATCCACTAAATATCTTAACAAGAATTCTCCAAGTCAATTGTGCTTCAAACGATAAGCCCAGATAACTAAAAACTAGAACATTAGATAAAATCTGTCCTTATAAATAAATACATTTATTATGTATTGTGGTAGAAATTTAACACCTTATTAAAGAAAGAAACATCCCCTAACAGGACAGTTCAGTAATCAGGCAGGAGAAAAGCTGTTCATTGTATCTTTTAATTATTCCTCAGCAAAATGCCTTGGAGGGAGCATTCTTCAAACTCATTCCATTACAGAATGATCAGAATGGTCAGAGAAACAAAGAATAGAGGTTCATTTTATAAACTACTGAATTTACATACAGTGTCAATGCATATATTTTACTTTGGTTGGTTCATTGGTTTACACCCAAATTACTTATATTCTGGTTCTTCTTATACCTTTGAGATGAAATTTCTGTGCATATAACAATTGTCCATTCTCGTTTATAGGACATTTGCTGATTTCTTAGTCATCTCTTAGTCATCCTTCGGTACATTTTGTATATTACATCAACCTTTCTTCTGGAACATTCTTTATTTACTTGACCATCTCAGTATTTTTCCTAAACCAATTCTTATATTTCAGTGTACATTTTGTTGTTCACTTGACCTTTAATTGGTTTCCTGGTGTGCCTGAACAGGTTTCTGACATTTATTAAGCCTTTATGCTATTTCTTTAAATGAATGCTATGTTACCCTAAAATTATTCTTCCACAGAATGCATTTATTTTAGGTGAAAAACATTGTGCCTGAGGGAGGGGCCTGAGTTGTCTCGAAAGCTTGCATACTATAATCTTTTTAGCTTGTCAATAAAAGGTGTCATTTTGCTTGACTTCTCATTACATTTAGAAATGAAAAATGTAATGACCATTTTTTCCACCGCCCCTCATGCTCATCGCTACCTGTAGGACATCCTGTACTTAATATAACAGCCTCTTTTCCATATGGCCCCATCATCTGCATACCACACCTAATTGACGACTAAATGATTTTTAAAAAATATTACTGTAGAATAATAAACAATATACATTATATTGCCAATTCCATTATCTATTCCAAATTCATAGACAACTCCTGCCCAAATGTTACTCTAAATGAATGACCGTACCTTAAATCCCCCAATAGCCATTTGGTCCAGGTAATTTATCAGACACTTCCTCCATGATGTGTTATATGCCACCTCCAGCTCTTTTGTTGTAAAAACTTTCCTTACATCATTCCCTAATCATACTAATGCATTCAATGTGGATCTATCTTTATGAAAACCACACTGGTGAGAACTTATCAAATCTTGGTTTGCCTAAGGGCTGCATTTTAACTAGAGTATCAGTAGATTATTTGATGATTACTTAAACTAAAGAATAAGGGTGGCAGAAAGTTTAGCATGGGACAGGTTTATAACTTCTCATAAAGAAAAAAACAGTGGTTTTAATATAAAAAATAAAAGATAATTTTAAACATTCTAGCCCATAATCTCTTGCCTCTTTTTTTCTTTTTTCAATTCAGGTGGTTGAGGTGGTTTGGGTATCTGATTAGGATGCCTCCTGGACACCTCCCTGGTGAGGTGTTTTGGGCTTGTCCAGTTGGCAGGAGACCTCAGGGCAGATGCAGGACACATTAGAGATTATATCTCTTGACTGGCTTGGGAATGCTTAGGTTTTCCCTTGGAGGAGTTGGAGAAGGAGGCAGGGAAAAGGGTTGTCTGAGCAACTTTGTTTAGACTGCTGCCCCCACGATCCAGACACAGATAATGAATGGATCGACGGGATTGGCATATTAGAATTGAATCAACCATTTTTAATGAGTTGTTCTGAATAACACTTAACATCTGGGTGGGATCTGAATTTGCAACAATGGGCTTTAAACTTCATAACACTAGTCAGTGGTCTACATATTCTTATATTTTTTGCAAATATAGCTAATTTTCACAATTTGCAGCTATATAAGGAAAACTGGCCACAGACCATTACCTCTAACATGAAACTATTTAAAATTGAGTAACACAAATACCACAGATTACTCAGCTATCCTACACCTATTAATCTAGGCAACTACTTTGACTCCTTGATGGTGAATCAGCCCCTATCAGGTCCACACTCATAAACACTCATGCATTCTCAATTAGTAATCTCAATCTCTTTTCCTGCATTTTGTTGTCACATATGTTCTGTGTGAATATAAAAGAGAGAGCTGGCATCAGCATTCTGTTACCACCATATAAGTTGATTCAAATGTACAGGGACAAATGTGTAGCACTAAACTTTATGCCACATTGACACTCTCTCTTCATCACAACTGGTTTATCTGCAATACACAACTTCAGAAAATGAAGTTAGGCCAGAATCAGGCTGGTTTCTCAATTGGTCAAAAAATATAAGAAAAATGGCACTCACAATGCTTAATGAAAAGACTTTAACAGAGGAGCCAGACAGGATTGTAAGTGAAACAACACTGTGTCACACACGTGCGCATCGGGGACAGTTCACAGGTTCAAATACTGTCAGCCAGACCGGGAGTTGGCACTCTCACTTAATCCATTCCTTAATCCTTAAATCCTTAATCCTTTCCTTAATCCTTAAACCCACGCCCTTAATGACATCACCACCAGTCCACCCACTGTTGATGTCAGTTCCGGCCAACACTGATGACATCATTTCCCATACCCAGAATCCATCATAACACAACATCAGTTCCTGTTTTGGCCATCTTGACTCCACCTTTTCCTTTTGTCCACCATATGTAAACTCAGTTATTAACCTGTTAGCCGGTTCCATTTTGAACTGTAAAGATGTGTTTTCTTTATTTTTTGCAGTATACAGGGTGGCCATCCCCAAAACTTTTTCTGTCTACTTTTTTACTATAACTGTCATACCTAGGACACATATAAGGCAGTAAGATGAGTGATTGACAGATACAAAGGCCATCTTCATTATTAGGCACTATGCCCCAATAATGTGTATGGAGCTACAGAGAAAGTAATGCCTGTGGCACCAAAATAAGCCCAGGATACTGGGGAGAATGGGAAGCATTATTATCTAATATATTTCTCCCTGCTGCTCATCATGATATTATGATTGCCAGGTCCTTTAATAGAAGATTGGGGTCCAGGATTGCAGGGACACTTGGAGCCACCAGGGGCAGTTCTAATAGGATAACCTTAGGAGTTTCTTTGATATTATCCCCCACCTCGTACAGAATTAAAAGGCCCTTCTAACCAAATGATAATTAAAGTCAAAGTTGGAAGAAGAATTGACAAAAATTCACTTGGCAGAAAAAAGAGAGGGCAAAGAAGAAAGAAATTTTGAGGCAAGAGCAAGAGTAGAGGTGTGTTATTATTCATTTGTGATTATATATTATATCTACAGTGGGTGGTAAAATTGGCACAAAATATCATTGGAACAGCACTTCCTGCATTAGAGGACATCTTTAACACCAGAGTTCTCAGGAGGGCCCGTAACATTATTAAAGTTTCGATTTTATTGTGAAATGTCCATGTCATTTTGGTGACATAACCCATTTTGTTTTACCACAGTGGCCATTTTGTCATTTAGTTTCACACAAGCTGTGATCTTGTTTATTGTTATGAACTTATAGAGAGTCTAGCAACATAGTCAAAAAAACTCAAAAATGACCAGTAAATTGGGGACACATTAACTCTGGATAGAAAGAAAAGGGAAAATGCAGAATCTTTATAAATCAAATATTTAGTTAAAAATTGTTCTGAAAACAGTGAAGCTCGGAAAAGCACAAACAGCACAGCTGGAAATATATGGAAGGGTAATAGCAAACCAAGGGAAACAAGTGACAATACACATATACAGAATGTCAAAAAAGAGAATAAGGTAAAAAAAAATGAATATCACAAAAAAGTACAAAATAATCACAAACGAAATTCACGCACTTAATGAACCGCAAGGGACTATAGCTTCCCCTCTGGCTTTATGGGGCTGAGGGCAGTCTCTTGACAGTGATGAAGAGGTGGCCCCACCTCTTGGGGGATCATCCACGAAACACATTTTACATAGACAAAGATACCTAAACATGAAGAAACTACATGATTAAGAATATTAAAATAAAAAATGAACAAAGCACTGATAAAAGGGACATTTGAACCCCAGTCTTGGGAGGAATCCTGGCTGAAACACAAAAGTTTATGGTATCCAAAGCCACTGCTAATCATGTGTGGTAGCCGGCCTGGACACAGACAGGCAGACACGTTCAAATCACCCAGCACACGTTTAATAGACAGTTCCATATTTACAATAGAGTGGCACACAACCCCTAAGTCCCCAAAATCCAGGCCACCAGTCCAATGCCTCCCTTCTTCAGGCCACCTCCTTGGCTCCTCCAAGACCTCGTCCTTCTTCCACCCGACTCAAGTCATCGTATGAAGGGAGCCGGCCCCTTTTATACACACCCGAATGTGCTCCAGGTGCTTTCTGGCAATCTTCCACCGGCACTCCCCAGTGTGGCAGAAGTGCCGGCTGCATCCCCGGAAGCACTCCGAGTGTCCCTGCTCCTCTACCCCCCCAGCACTTCCAGGTGTGGCGGACTGAGTCGCCCCCCCAGCCATCTGTGACACATGTCACAGGAATCTACATCTTCATGATGTCTTGTTTATTTACCTGTAAAAGGTGCTTTGCCTTGTGAAACAAGCTGTGTTTCGCTTCCAGTGAAATTTGTGCCGTTAACACAAGAATAAAGGCATTATATTCCTTTAAGGATGCATTTTCATGAATTAATTCCACATGCACCTGCCTGCTATTTAGTGTTGATCAGTGAAATTCACCAAAGCGTTTCTTACAGCAAACATGTTGTATTTGGTGGTGACCCTGTTCAACAAATATTTTACAGAAAAAATCGCTGTGCGGTGGGTTTAGGCAAACATGATTTTCCAAGTGCCTCATGATGCTTTGTGAGACCACTGTGACATCACAGAGCTGCGCAGAACTTTCACTCATGCTTACTGTAAGATAGTTGCCAAAGTGGCAGCTGCAGGATCACAAGCACAAGAGGAAACACAAAAGATGTTCTTTCTGCACCTGGAGCTCCTACTTCAAGCAGTGGAACAAGACAGTTTCACTCGATCACTTCGTGGCACGACCAATTGTGCCCTGAGAGTGGAACTCTGTGAGCACAATGATCTATGTTTTATTTACCTATCGATAGTTTGTAGCTGTTTGCTGTATTTGGTTGTGGTTCATTCTGCATATTTTGTTGCTTGAGGAATGGTGGGGCAGTGGTTAGCACCGCTGCCTCACAGCTCAGATCACATATTTGGAAACCATAATTGTCCAGCATAGTTGGCCTTTTTTCTTTAGCCCTCAGGGACACCTAAAAGGCCATGACACCATTATAATCCACTCAAATAGTTCCTTATTGACTTCAATGCATTTTGCGGAGTTCAGCGAAGGTCACCAACATTTCCCTAATTTGTCAGGGTTTTCTCATCACTACTGCCATTTAATTTTTAAATAAATGTCTTTAGTGAAAAAAAACATCACCTGACTTATTTCCTGTCCTGTAGACAAGTACTTCTCAAGTTAGCTTCTTCTAAGGCATATCACACCAAAACAAACATCCTTATAGCTTCCTTCCTCATACCATAAAGGTAAACTAAATTATAATAAACATTCTTTGGGAGTGGCAATCATCCTTGGGCACCTCCTGGTGTTTAAAGGTCTTTAAACACATTGATTCAATTTTGAATTAAGACTAAGCTCTGCTTTTAGCAAACTGAAAAACTAAAGTGAACTTTCCTTCATGAAAAAGTGAGGGAACCACACAGAGGAAAAGAGGGGAGCACGACTAGAAAAGGAGATTAAAGGGTAGTTTGTCCTTCACCTTCGGAGAACTTGAGTTCTTCATATCCCTCAAAACTATCACTTTTAGCTTCTACAATTTTTGAAAGAAACAACTTATTCTGAGCCCTTTGGTGAGCCCAGTAGCCTCCTAGGGTGGCTATTTTGAGAAGCACTGGTGAAGAAATTTTATTGGATCGGATGTGTGTTGTGTTGAACTGGTAAGAGGATTTTGACAATTCAGATGACAATTTTGATGATTGTAATCCTAAACATATATCTGAGACAAAAAATAAATTTGAAGCTTTATTTTTCATGAAGTATGGGAACCCTCATGTGCAGGAATCAAAAAACAAGAAAGGATGTTTGCTAAGTAACAGAGAAAGGAAGCAGCTTTCTGTGAATGTGAATTTTCCTGTGAAGAAAACACAATAAGATGCACAATGGTGGAGAATATACTACATGTCACATTTTTAAGAAACTCACTGCATCTCTGTGGTGACGTGAATGAGCGAAGTAAATAGAATTCATTTGACTAGAAAATTATTTGCATTACATACTGTAGCTGTGGAATAAAAAACACAGGTGAACATGGAAGTATAAACATAGCTTTAAGGAGTGTCACAAGAATGAGTCAGAGACATCATAAAGAGTTAGGGCAGTCACCCGTATATTATTTTCTTGGCTGCAAAAGTCGTTTTTTTTTTTTTTATGGTAACACAATGTGCCTACATCAGAGTCCAAAACAGAACTGCCTGTACTGAGGCAAGATGGCAGTTTTAACAGCCTGGAGGGGAAATTACATCATCGATGCAGGAACTGGGAGTGGTGTCCTCGTACCCGGAAATGACTTCATCAACGGGGCCAGAAACAGGCGGGATTTCCCGGGAAAAGTCTGCAAGGGACTGAAAGAGATAGTCAGTACACTCCGCCGCCCCTTGGCCTGGCGTAGAATTACTATTGTTTAGGCCCATCAGCTGTTTCCATTTCTGCCGCAAAAAACTTTAACTCCCCTGAAAAAGTCATTTTAGTGAGTTTGCGTTTCACAATTGCAAAATCCGCAGCTAAACTCATTTGGTATCACCTTTGCAAAACTGCATGCAGATTGAAACTTGTCTGTTTTTCTCATCACTAGTCAGTGGCTTTTTTGATCTTCTTGCTCTGACCTTACCTGTAAAAACATTTCTTTTGGTTTCTCATCTCATTATCTCCTGGGGCCTCATGTATAAATGGTGCGTATTCAGAAAAATGTTGCGTACGCCTGTTTCCATACTCACATGATGATGTATAAAAACTAAACTTGGTGTAAAGCCATGCACATTCTCACGCCATGTCAAACCATTGCGTACACATGTTTTCGGCTCAGTTTTACAAACTGGCGGCACCCAGCGTCAAAGTACTGCTACTGTTACTGTGTGGTTTCCCTTTATTTATTGGAATCACATCCCTGACACAGCTTTATCAAATACATTGACATTAACTGCATATCTTTTTTTAGTTTAAGGCATCTGATTGTAATCAACCTGTAACAATATAATGATGCATGGAATGGCCAATCTATTCTAAATACCGTAGCTGCTTTAACGTTGTTACCCTCAGTGCACCAGTATTTTAACCCATTGTATCTGTGTGGAGAATTACAGCTCCACAGCAGCTGATCAGAAAGCTCTACGGCAGATTGTGTCAAGAGTGAAAAAAATTATTGGGGTACAGCATCTAGCACACGCTGCCTTAGCCATGTGCACAGGGCTGGATTAAGGTGGGTGCTATTGATACTGCAGCATTAGGCCCGTTCCTGAAATAGGCCCAGATTAAAACAGACGAGAATTTTCCGGAAGCTGAACAGTTTTCCTTTGCTATATTAACCTCAAAATAATTCTTAGAATGAAATTTGGAGTCCGACTTTCGGACACCTAGACATAGCGTTACTTATTATACAGTTACTATTGTTCTTTGCGCTGTGACGTAACTATAACGTCATTGTGTTTATTGTTAACCGAAGATTTCAAGTTAACGCTATCAATTTTACGTTAAACTGTTTACTTAGCTGTGTTTTTTGCAATATCTTGGGGATTCTTGCCACTTTATTATTGTTCGGTAAGTGCCACATAGTAAATTTTTACCTTGAAAGTTAGTTGTACAGTAAAAATCGATGGCTATTTAAATGGTTATCTGTAAAGGAAAAACTAAAAGCCGGCCCGCGGGCCTGGCATGGATGTTTAGAATTTTTAAAATCCTCGACAGGATTCTAGTCTATTATGAAATATAAATCGTGGACAAATTTTTACCCTCAAAAGCCTGAACTGAGTCACTTTGACCCAGTGTCTTTGCAAATTCATTTTTTCTTACTCTGTTTTGTAAGAGAATTGCAAAATTTTGTGTATTTCACTGTTAGGTTTTCTGCATTAAGTGCACTTTTCAGACAATTGCTATTGAATGTTGATGTTACATAGTATCGTAACAACTCGAGATTAACATCGAACTGTCGTTATTATTATTCATGTTCAATAAAGGCTGGCTGGTTGCGTCGCAAGCAATTAAGGCTCCTTGGTCGGTCTGAGTGCGCATGTACGGTAAGTGTCGAATGCACATGCATCAATGCCGAGAAAAAATAGGCGTTTTTTGCGCTGCAGCATCAGGCCCAATTTCATCTTAATCCGGCCCTGCATGTACACAGTCTATTTGAACTTCTCACATTCGGCAAATGCTTCTGAGCCTTTCCTATACAGACTTCACAGTTCAGAAACAGTTTCATCCTAAGAGCTATAAATGCACTCAATCAGTCCATCAAGTGCTCCTGGCAGAACTGTTTGTACTTATAAGTACAATTACCTCACTGTAAACTTGCATTACAGTTATAATATTGCAAAACCTGAGCCACTTATGCTTTCATATTGTATATTTTCCATTTTTTTTATCATATTATTATTATTGTTATTTTTATTTTATGATTTTATAGCAAAATAAGTTTATGGAGGATTTGCATATTGAATCTCATTGTACCATACAATAACAAGAAGAGAGCACGTATTTACAGATGAGGACAACTGGCTTCTAAGTCAATTTAGATTTCCAGGCGCTATCTTCTGGCGATCTTGATATCATTTTTAAGATGAAATGCAGTAAAGTATATATATTACATTATACAGATACATTTTAAACTTCATTTAAATAATGTACACTGTTATTAAACATATGGGCACGGTGGACATCGGTAGCGATGAACTGGCACTGTATTGTTCCTGCCTCGCGCTGTATGCTTGCTGGGACTGGTGCGACCCTGGATGGATTGATGGATGGAATAATTAAACATGTACTGCGAAGATATTTCAATGTACCTTAAAAGCTTTGAAGAATCGGCGTTCTAAGCTTACATATGGCTTGACTTTTATTAAAGAACTGATTGTGTGGCAAATAGTTACTTGGAGAAAGAAAAGGAAGGACAGGAATTGATTAGTACATTTGAAAGAGACAGTACTGCTGCAATAAATTATTTCATCGAGGGTCGCGCATGGCGCAGCAAGCATCTTGTGGGAGACAGGAATAATCTCTGGACGGGGTGCCAGCTCATCACTGCCCCTGTGCCACTGTGGCCTTATGTTTAATACATGCTTTAATTCATTTCATCATGAAAATGATATCTAGCATACAACTTAGTATTTAAATTGTTCAGAGAACTGTAATATCATGAATGTAATGTATTCTGTGCCCTGTCGGCATAAGAGAATGCATGTTTAATAAGAAGCAAGTAGTGATTCACACACATAGAGTACATGGAATATGAGGTATTTAACATGCTACTTTAGTTACGATGGGACTTGAGAAACTAGTAAATTAAAAGATTTTAAGATGAAGTTTATGACGTTCTACTTTAATAACAAAATAAACTACATAATTAAAGTGGAAATTTTGAGATTAAAGTTGACATTTCAAGCTTTTTTTCCACTGTGTTGCTATTTTTTTTCTTTTCTCTGTTCCTTAATAAGTTTCCATATGACACTCAGATGGTGGGCTACGACTTGCCTTTTCACAGCAACTTTGATATCTGACAACTTCTTTTTTATTTCAGGCACTGTGCGACTTTCTGATCTTGAACTTTCGATCAGCTTCATTTTGTTGTTTATACAACTGCTTAAACCAACAAATAGTACGTTTTTTCATTACCTCCACTTGGAATCCACTGAAATTCTTCTTTTTTCCCTATGCTTTTGCCTTTGTCTTTTCACAGAACACTGTACTTAACATTTATGTTGATTTGCTTAGTAAAAGAGGCGTAATTCTGGGAGTAGACGGGGTGGGGCACCAGGCACGTGCACGAATGTTACATTTGACGCAGACTGGGATTTATGTAGCGGGAGTGCGTGGAAGAAGGTTTACGCACGGTTTTTTGCATCTGAATTTTTTTGTGCGTACGCATATTTAGACTTTTGTCCGTCTACCATGTTTTAGTGTGAATTCTACGCACACTGTTATGCATGAGGCCCCTAGTCCTTTTGCTCTTGTCTCTTTGGACTGGGTGTTTTTTCATACCTTTGGCAATAATAAATCAAGCCCAAATAGACAAATAGGGAACTGACCCCTGTTTAGTTAGGTTTTAAAAGGTAAAGGGTTATTATTTTCAGTTGTATCCTTTTTCCAAAGCCTGTACCCGTCTGTTTTAATTTTGTTGTAATACAATTATATTATCCTCTTGGCATTCTTGGACTTATTTTGTTAAGGGAACTCAGGTCACATACTATTTTCTGTTCAGCTTTGTTAGAACACAAAGCCAAAAATTTGCGATTTCTGAATCTCCAAGGAGCTACATTCTAGAATTGATCCTTTCAACAAATAATCTGTGCACAACCGAACCCCAAAAGAAACACAATGACTTATGTATACCAATAACATTTCAGTAAATTGCATTGTATTAAATGGCTTCTGGAAATGGATGAATGAATGGACAGATTTACTGAGTTTCCTTGTACTGTATGTTAACTTCTTTGTTATTATTGCACAGTAAAACCAACAATGGGGGCTACAGCTAGGCACATCATGTAAAGTATGAAGTTTCTTCTACCTACACAATACTAATCCTTTCAGACAGCTAAAAATCTACTAAAATGATCACATACTGAAACATGAGCCACACTAAGTTTATCTGAGCATGATACTATACTTTATCTTCAAAAACACACATACAATGCATTCCAGCTAAAGTAAGAAATCTTAATACTCAGTTGACTAATCTAAGCATTGCTTCATAAGTGTTTAACTGCTTGTTAATTTTTGGCTTAGCACTACTTGGTAACAGAATAGTGCTTGTCCATTCACTATACACCGGATGTATAGATGATAAACAAAGCAATGCCATAGAATAATAATTTCCATTGTTAATTCTGTGTTCTTGTGAATCTGTGTGTATGGTTACACATAGCTCTCCATGACGCAATGCACTCTCTGACATTCCAATTGTGACATCTTTCACCCACTCTATGAAAAGCAGAGATTATACTAAATTGGGTGTGAGCAACATTGGGATCACCATAGGAAGGAGTGGTGAATTGCTTCTCTGATCAAAAAACAATTGGTTAACAATCATCCTGCTCAGAACTTTAGTTCTTTGCTACCTTATTCCAAGTGATTGCCATTGAACCATTGTCTATCATCCCACTGCACCTTCTTGCATGTGAACCCACCCTACCCCAGTCTACAACAGAACATTTTAAATATGGCATTCTGCAAACTATGTCACATATAATCGTCATTTGTTTACAGTATTCAAATGGGGCATATCAAAACCCAAATTTAAACCCATGAGCTTAAAGTAACATGAAATGTGTGTCTTTTAATGAATTTAAAACACAGGGAGGAATGAATAATCAAAGAGGAGTTTATCAAAGCATAAAGCAAAGACATAAAATATATTTTATGGTTGTGTTTCTGCTAGGGTTCTTCTGGCAGGGGTTTGCTGTACATGTTGTTTTTATGTTTGTGTTGTTAATTTTCCTGTGTTAACAATTTAGTTGCTATGTGTCAAAGTATCGTCTGTTATGTTCCTTGTACTTTGTGGTTGGTCTCCCAAGAGACAGGGCCACCTACCCATCACCACAAGGGACTGCCCTTAACCCTATAAAGAAAGAGAAAGAGAGAGATGGGGGGGTTGGGAGCATGCGGCTGAGGAAAGCCCACAGTCCCTTGTGGTTCATTGAAGGTAATGATATCGGGGAGTTTCTCTAGTGATTATTGTTTGTGTTTTTTTTGTGATTTTCTGAATTTTTAGAAATTTTGCACTTTTTTGACTTTGCCATTGGAATGTACCTTGGACAATAATGTCTTTGCCTTTTCAGGCAACCCCCTGCCATGCCTTTGGAGCTCTTTAGAGCTTCACTGTTTAACAGTGCTTTATTTATTAAAATTCTACATTTGTCATTTTGTGACTAGCCAGGGTTTTATGGTTTCTCCCTCTTGTGGGCATTTTTAGGATATTTTACGACTTTCATGGTTGGGAACTGTTTAGTTCATCACAACTACTACATACTGCCAGTCAAATCTCTTGACTCCTGTCCCAACTCCAAATTTTAAGTCTTAACCAGAAACCACTTTTGAGGTTAGGGACACCCTCCTGGAGCTCCCCCTACTGGCCCCAGGTGTGTCTGCAATTCTGTTGCCAGCTCATGTATAAAAGAGGTAAGCAACCCCTGGTAGTCTACTCACCACAAGTCACTGCAAGTGGCCATGCAATGGGCTTTTATACAGCCACTTAGCAAATGAGGGGACTTCACTTATAATGTTACGTTACCTCTAGTGCCCTGTTTACTTTATTCTTCCCCTGAAGAAGTATTCTTTGTAGACATCCATTCTGGTAGAATTCTATTTATTCTCACAGACTTCTGTTGTCAACAGTGCTCTATATTTTCAAAGTGCGGTTCATAGACCACCTATGATGCCCAAGCCATGTAGAGTGCAAGGTGACAGTCATCAGGGCAAAGTGACTTTTAAATGGCTTAGAATAATTAATCTGTTTTTATCTATCTATCTATCTATCTATCTATCTATCTATCTATCTATCTATCTATCTATCTATCT